>WEKX01005015.1:0-27746 GCA_013390025.1 Pitta sordida
GATTCTGTGATTCTGTGAAAATCAGATATTTTAGTCTTCAGATCATTCCTGCAATTCTTTCTTGAGTTCTTTTAAATCTTTTAAAAGTACAGTGAAACCTGACTCAACTATTGATAATGGTTTCATGAGTATTGCTTGCAAAAGAATAGTACATATTCTACTTTTACTCCACATTCTCCTGAGGTTTCATCCAGGACACCTATCTTAAAATTTTAAACAAAGACCCTGGTTTAAATTGGTTTTGCTTCAAGTATCCTCAGTAAGTGGGGCCAATAATTTCGTTTCAAGAGAAATATTGATTCGCATACATGTAACAACATGTTTGAAATACAGAAATTTGATGACCTAGACAATCCTCTAAAAATTACTAGTCTCACCAGTTTACATTTGTGAAACTCTGTAAAATTTAGTATACTTCGTTTTAATGTTGTTGTTCAAAGTAAGCCTGTGAAGTCGGTGCAACCAAATACTGTTTTCAGGTAGAACAGTATTAACTTGACCTGTGTTTATAGGTATACAGTCAACCCTCTTCCACTTCGCACCCCCCATATTGTGGCTTCACATCTTAGCAGCGTGATTTTTCAACGATTAAGGAGGCCTGTTTCAGGACTGCGCATGCACGACCTGACATGCATGGTTATTCAAATTAGACAGTAATTAATATTCAAATAAACCCACACGCTGTGCCGCACAGACCATGGTCACACTGCTCTGACTGTGACAAGCCACCCCAGCCCCACTCTGCCTCGCCACTTTGGGCTGAGCTGCGCCCCCCTCCCTCCCCTTCTTTTCTCCACTCCAGGTTGCTCCAACCTTCCCCCCACCCTTCCCCTCGGGGCCGCGCCCTCTCTCCCCTCCCTCCTCTCGGGGCCACTTGGGGCTGCCAAGACAGTGGCATGAGCGGCTCCCCACACCCATGTCCCTGGCTGAGGAGAAAAGGATTTTTTCCTGGCATGGGGTGGCTGCAGGCACTGGGAGGCACTGACACAAGCACCAATACACAGCAAGGCAGTGCTGAAACAACACTGAAGCGCCAGGGGGTGCTGTGCAAGGGTGCAGGGCAAATTTGTATATTAATGAGCTGCCAATCAACGTGGACGGAGGACTTCATGGGGGAGGGGCAAGACCCACGGTACCATGGTATAGGAGACCCAACAGTATTGGCATTGACTAGGAGTGTGCTAAGAACAGGTAACCGTGTTAAAAATTCCCCCAGCAGATGATTTCCTATGTACAATTACTTTTTAAGGTCTATCACACTTTATTACAGATATCTGTTATTTAGTGTGGTCAAAAGGGAAAAAGAAATGAAGCTGTAAAACATACATCCTTGCTGATCCACACCAATGGGGACTGTGAGCCATTCTGCTCAAGCTAGACAGTTATTCAGAGCTGGGGGGGGGGGGGGGGGGGGTGAGGGGAAGTGAGCAAATACATAGTCTTTAACACGAATCAGGAAGCTTTAGTTACCATGTTAATTTTCAACTATTAATCAAGTATTGATTTCTTGCCTATTTATGGAGCTGGGACTATGAGATTCTGCAGAAAATGCTCTCAAGGTGCCCGATCATTGCCAACAGAATTAGCAGAAAAAGACCTTTTCCTTATTTTAACAAAAACATAAAGGAAATTAAACACCAATAGCTTTTGGCCTTTCTTTTCAGCCCCCCAATGGCTCTAATTCTTTTAGTCACTTCAGTTTGGAAACTTTTTCTTCCTCATCAATTTACCTCTGTAGGTCATTCACTGCTGGTAATTAGCAAGCAGGAGAAAACCTGCTGAGGACAGCAAGTTAAAAGGGGACTTAAGAATGACTGGCTGTGAAGCAAGCAGACAATCTGGAGCAGCAGACTTCCAAATTTCAAATAAACACATTACAGAGATGAACAGCCAGAGCAACCTCTCTTCTTTATTCCTCTTATCTGGGTCTCCAATCTGCTCACAACAGTACTCAGTCCAAAACTTAGTCCACTTCAATGGGCTTGGAAAGGAAATTACTAAGATTCCAGCATTCATTCTACCCCCCAAAAAGAACAATTTAGATAATGGCTTCCTACATCTGGATAATAACCAAATGTCACTTTTCACATCCAAACCATTTCAGTCTGGCATCTTCCAGGAAGATCTGATGGCTACAGATAAAAATGTGGGGAAAGCTTTCCCTGCTGCCCAGCTTTCATCTGCAGCTTGTAGAAACTGAAGACATTTTCAGTGATTTCAGTAAATCAGGATAGTCAGTCTTATGTACCATGTTTATGAAGAAGAAAATAATCTTACTACTATGGACCAGTTTGAGATCTTTTCTTAAGGTCATAAAGGCTGCATAAATACAAGGCAATGGAGGAAAAATTTTCCCCAAGTGCAGCCCTATTGCAGCTGCTGCTGCAAAAAATGCATTTTTGAACTTTCAAAGATCTTAGTGTCCCTATTCATAAAGCTTGTGTGATATTTTAACACAGAGAATAAGTGACAAAGACTTAAGGTAAATTATCTTATAAACATTGCCAGAACTCTGTCAAATAAAAGATGGTATTTCAAACAGAATATAAAATGTCAAATAACATATTATGATTAAATAATTAGGTTTTGAGAGAGAGTAAAACCTAAGATGCATAAGTTTTTCCAGAAATATTCACTTCTCACCAAAAAATAAAAATCTGAAAATACAGAAAACATTTCCAAATCAAATTAATTTCACAGCTTCCAGTAAGAAAAATATTGCCTGGTTTGGCTCTAAACAATCACAATGTTACAAGCTCTGTGAAGAATCGTGGATACAGAAAAGTGTCATAAGAAGTTTTTTATACTGGTTTATTTTTTAAAATAAATCAAGTAAAAATGCAGTTGTGTTTTTGCAATCATGCTCCCCCCTGCTTTCCTGTTTTGAAGAGCTTCTTGCTTCCCACATCACTGAAATGTTCTACCTCAACCAAGTTAAGAAACAATCTGAGCGAGACCATTAGGTCATCACATTTAATACTCATGCAGTTTGGAATGATTTCCCAACAGGAATTTTCTAGTAACTAGGACATTTCATAAAGGACATAAAGGTAGTATTAAATTAGAAACACTTAATGTTTGTCCTCAATTATTATATTTAATTTCTGATCTGAATTTTTATCATATATGGAGATAATTTCGGCCAGGTCCTTGATTTTGGAATATTCATCACAATTTGTTTAGGTAAGAATACATAACTGAGGAAGTGGATGGGTTTAGATTAGATATTAGATATTATAGTAAGAAATTCTTGACTATATAGGTGGTAAGACAGTGGCACAGTGTTGCCCAGAGAAGTTGTGGATCCAGCGTCCCTGGAAGTATGCAAGGGCAAATTGGATGTAGTCCTCAGAAAGGAGGTCTTTTCATGGCAGGGATGTGGAATGAGACAATCATTAAGATGATCTGTGATTTGCCTTTGCAAAAGTTTTTCAGAGATGGTTTGGATGAGTCAAAGATGTATGAAACCTCTCCCTTTTGTTCTGATTGTCTCAATCTCATGATTCTAACTTCAGTGGTCTCTGTGCAGCTCTGCATTTCAGGAGTGTCACCAGACTAAGTGAAATAAATCCTCCTTATAAAAATTAGATTCTTTTAGAATATTTTTGACTGAACATCATCTTCATATTTCATTCTGTGTCACATCTTTTACTTTTTTGCCAGAGTTTCATACAACCTTGCTTGTTGTCTGTCCGTGTTGAGGAAATACAGGAAAACACATGTTAGCAGTGCATCCTCCACCACAGGAAGAGTGGAACAGTGTGCCAGCAGAACAGCTTGTTTTTTTCTGTCCTGGATAGATGAAAATTGCAGTTTACAATAAGGCAGTTCACCTGTCTGCTTGCACAAAGCTCACCAGTTCTGGGTAAGATGTAGATGTGTCATTAGAAAGTAAATTTCAATACAGAAAGGCAAATCTAATTATAATTTAAATGCTTCAGAGGTAAGTATGTGTGCAGTGTAGGACACACAGACTATATTCTAAACAACCAACCTATTTTAGAGTTTTTGTCTCTTGAATATCCAGAGCAGGGTGTTCATGTATAGTATAACCTGGACACCCTCCCCCCAACATTATAAACTCCAATAATAAATTAGTGGGATTTGCAGGCTTTGCCATTTCAGTAATGAGCACAGAATTCTAACTGAAGGTGATGTAATTGTGGGACACCAGGTCAGGTTGTCTTCATATTAATCCTTTGCTCCTTATTTCAGTTAAGAGCAATGAAACTCAGAACACATGTAAAAGATTGAGATCAGTTGTTCCCAGACCACTTTCTTAACATATTTTATGTCTTTATACAGCATTTTATCTGGGTTTCCACTATTCCTTTTGGGGAGGATGGCAACTTAGTCATTTAAGAATAAGAGATACAGTTAAACCCCCTCCATCGAGAGGAAAGGGACAGGCCAAAGGCATCGTGAAGCATTAAACTCGCAAAGAACTGCAGGTCGTTAATATGCATGCAGGCCATGCCCATTTCTCCACCCCCCGGAACTCTGGAGCTCTGCGGACAATTCTTTGCTCCTTCCCGTAGTCTGTCTTGGCACAGGTGAGCAAAGGGAACCATTTCTGAGTGGCTGCTCTGACCGCAGCCCAAACCCCGCGCCGCTCCCCCTCCAGCCCCCCCCCGTCCAATGCCGGTGATAACGCCGACCCCAGGGGACCCGCGCCAGCCCACACGTGCTCATCCTGCCTCCGCGGCGAGTAAGGGGTGTCCATGAACTCTGGTCAGCATTCTTAGAGCCTGGAAAAACCTTAACTTTGCGACACTGCAGCACGCCATGCACTTATGGTGGGGGGAGAGACGTTGGTATGGGAGTTTCTTTCCCTTTAACATCCACCAGTCCTGGCAGAGGCAGCACTGCCCAGGCTTTGACTGGGCTTTGAGTAACAAGGAATGGCATGTCTTGTGGTGGTGCTGCACTGGGTCTCAGCGGACCACACAGGACCGGGGCGGGGACCGGGACAGGGACTGAGTCAGGGGTCTAAATGCCACTGCGAGCTGCAGTAAATCCCACGCACTGGGGGAGCCCGCCGCCGGCACGCGCCGGAGCTGCCCGCCGCCGCGGGACTGCCACCCTCCCAGCACACAGCTTGCCTCACTTTTGTGGGGCAAGTTTTCCCATTCAGGGACTGGGGGCACGGTGCTACCATTACGAGCCCCCTCCCCGCAGGGCGAGGTGAGTTCTCCCCCACAGGCACCACGGCACCGCCTCTTGGCAGAGCAGAGTCAAACTGCGCATGCATCAGGCAGCTGGGCTTGGGGACTGCTGAATCAGATTTGTGAAAAATTGCTTTGCAAATGGGCGAGGTCGTGAAGGAGAAGTCACGATGCAGAGAGGATTCACTGTATATTGAAATACATACTTTTAGACCACTGTATTATAAGGTTTCAAATAAGTAGCATAGTAATGTTAATGCATAGCTAATGTTTAAATTATAAAACAAACCACACTACTTTAAGCTTCCAATAAGAAGACAACGCTGCTTTTGTTCCCTTTTAAAGTAATATTCGGCAGTGGTTTTCTTTAGTCCCTAATCAGTTTGGAAAGTTTGACTGGTCAGAAGTATCTTTTCCTTAGAGACAGGAAACATGAACTACTTCAACTAAATCAGACTTTCTAAGCTCACACAATATTCTCTGTAATCATATTCATGACATGTAGATTTTTTGCTTCTATTAGCGAGACTCTAATTTTGCACAATAACAGTTTCAAAGGAATATTTGCTGCACACAGGGTAAATGACATGCATTTTTTGATTGGTTCATTCATCTAAAATTGCCAGAAAATACCACTGGAGCGGGAATTATATGTTCAACATGAAGATACTTCTATATTATATATATATATATATATATATTTTACTATATTTTATAGTTACTCTTGAAATTCTTGGAGATAATAGGAAATAAGGCTTATATTTGCTTTTTGTTTTATGTGCACCAAATGCAGAGAGGCTGAAACAGTCAGGGGATATGATATTAAAAGTCAAATTACAAGAAAAAAACAGAACAAATGATTCTTCATAGCAACCAAAAATTAAAAGCAAATAACAAAAGCATCCCTTTGGGGTCTTTGATTTGTTAAGATATTAAAACAAGCGTATAGGTTTATGCAAACTAATCTATCCACTGAAATTGAAGATAGATTAAAATTAGGCCCATGTTTAATATTACTAAACTGAATTTTAGTTTAAAACATACAAATATATTTCCCCAGAAAGATGCAAGTCCAAATTTATTCGTACATAAATATATACATGTCAATGTTTCTGTAAAATTTAATATGCTGATAAACACCAGTCCTGGCTTTGTGCATAGATTACTGAAGAAAATCCAAATTACTCTAAGCATTGTAGTAGGACAAGTAAAATATCACATTTCCCTCTTGTCAATACTTTCCAAGGATCTTTCTTTCTATCATCTCCTTCCTTTCAGTGAGAAAGTTCCTCTATATTAAGAACTACTCATCGCTGAAAATCTAAAATACAATCATATAAAGGCCCATAGAAAACACACTTCCTTTAATTAAAGCTCTAACCCATTGTTGATTTTTTGCTAATTGACAAAAATGTAGATTTATTTATTTAATAAGACATTGAGAAGCAATTTTCCCTCTTTTCTTTCTCTGGGAAATGTTTATTTTTTGCTTCCTTTCTCTTGCCTGCTTGCTGTGTAATTTAAGGCTGATCCTTCCCTGTGGGAAACAAAACTTGATCAGAGAACAGTCTGCACTGTCACCTAAACAAATTATGTTTTAGTCACTGCTGATGTTGGCTCTGTCATAATGGAAATGTATAATTAATGCCTTTGCTTTTACTGCTTTGGAAAGAGAGCTCCCTGAAAGACATTCAAGACGGGGAATTTTGGGGCATTGCCCTTTTCCCTTTCTAACCATTGCACAATGGATCCTGCTGCCTCTAAAAGTGATCAGGTCCCTGATCTCTACAGTTATTTATTCAATCTATAGTCCAGGCAATTTATTATTAAATAATAAAAATCTGCCGTGCAGTGAGAACTTGGCAAGGAATAAGAGAGGAGGGAAAACTCAGGAACATAGGTTAAATAGTATGTTTCTCCTTTCAGCAGAGCTTGAAAAGATTAAGCTATTTCCATTAGTTTCCTGCAGAGTTGCAAGCAGTGATAATAAACATGTGTTAATTTCACTATTGCACTGTGCTATGTAGCAGCATTTTAGATCATCTTTCACCTGTGACACGACTCTAAATATATCCAATTAGCAGCTCACTTTTTATTTTCAGTTTTTGTTGTTGAATTTATAACAATGACTATATTATTATGTTTCTTTATATATATTCTTTTTTTATATTTCTTATGGCTTCAAACAGCCTCCATCTTCTCACCTCTGGGATGCAGTGTAGCTGTAGACTATTTATACTTTCATCAGAAAATGTAAATGACCAAATTATTCTTCTGTAATAAGTCCTAAGCGACATTAAATGAATGGTCTCAGTTTTTTCTTCCTGAAATGGACAGCTCTCTCACCTCTTTTAGCTACTGCACTGCATAAAAAGCTCAGCACAATGCAATAAGAGCAACACCATTTTCAGGACTGAAATAACCTTTGATTTTTACAAAGACACTTAGAGACAAAGAAAGAGGAAAGGCAACAAATCCAATAACTCATTTTCATGACATCAGAAACTCAGCATTTTTATTTAGGTTTGCTATCATTGTATCTGGAGCTGTACAGAAACCGGACCAAGGTGGCAAAGTATTAATCCTCAAAGCCATAATCCAGATTTGTTGAAAACATGGATAAAACAGACTTGGCTTCTAAATTTTAACTGCGACACAATGTTATTTTCTAGTAAGTTATTTCTAGACATAATTTGCATACAGTTTCTTATTTACACAGAAATATGTCCACATTCTGAAAATAACTAATTATATTGTTTGGTGTCACTATTCAAACAACATTTGTAACCAGCATCCTCATCCTCCCATTCTACAAGCCAGAAAAACAGGGTACAGGCGTTAAGTCATTTGCTAAACCTCTTATATAAAGAGGTTTTTTTCTGTCCAAGTTGGAAATAAATGGGAAGAGATTGTAAAGCACAAGGTCTTGAGCTGATGTAAATTAGGTTACCTACTCTGAAGCTATAAAATAGCAAAGATGAATTCAGCAAGTCTTGAATCTGTCCCCAAATTGTCTGACTTCTAGTCCTATAACTGAACCATTGAAGTATTCTTAGCGTATTTCAGATTCAAAGAGGCAGATAGATACATCTGATGAGTGCAACACTGTTCATTGATATGCCCAAAATTGTGAAATTTGCATCAAAAAAAAAAGTTTGATATAAGTTAAAGCCAACCATAGTTCTCCCTAAGGAGAACTAAATCTAAAATGACACCTTTTTAAATGCAAAAAAATCATTTCCAGGCATTAATTTAGAGAAAGTAAGGGATTTTAAAAAGAACCAAGACTCAGCCAAAACTTTTCTTCTATTTTGAATGTGAATTAACTTTTTTGTTTCCCCTGTGAAAATTTTTCTTCAGTTCCCTCTGGCTTTTTATTATACTTATTTATTGACCAGTCTCCTAAAAAAATCACTTCAGACAAAAGAAGAGAAAGGTAGAAAAAGAGACATCTTGTTACTAGCTTTATTCAGAGAAATACAGATCATCTAAAGATCACAGACCACCAGCAAATTAAGTTTCAGATTTTGAATTAGACTGGATTCCAGATATTCTGTGGGACATCATGTTCTGCTTAGGCATTCAGGTAATGAGGCTGGGGACAGGCTCAGTTGCTTGCTCTGGCACAGTCACTAACACCTTTTGGGGAAGGAGGAAGAGGGGGTGGAAACAGGGGCTTTTCTGCAGATTATTTTGTCCTGATACCTGCGGGGAGGTTGCAGCCAGATGGGTGTAGACCTCTTCTTCCAGGCTGATGACACCAGAACGAGAGGGCACGGCCTCAAGCTACGCCAGGGGAGGTTTAATCTTAACCTTAGGAAGCGTTTTTTCACAGAGAGAGTAATTGCGTATTGGAATGGGCTGCCCAGGGAGGTGGTGGAGTCGCCATCCCTGGAGGTGTTTAAGAGAAGGCTGGACGAGGAGCTTAGTGACATGGTCTAGCCAGGGGGTGTAGGGCTGGATGACCCTGGGCCCCTTCCGGCTCGGAGTGGCCTGCTAGACTGTGAGGGATCTAGGTTGGTGTTGTGCTCTGGGATGTGCTCTCGGTCTCTGTACGGGTGTTAGGTGGTGAGTTGGACTAGATGATCCTTGTGGGTCCCTTCCAACTCATAATATTCTGTGATTCTGTGATTCTGTGATTCTGATCCCTCCACTTTTCTCCCTTTCAGATGATGATAAGTCATGTAAGTCCATTCCTTTATATCAGCTGTCAAAGACTGCTTTTTAGTGTACATACATAGCTGCAAATGGATCAAGCCTTTTGGAGGGTGACAAAAACCCTTTGGGGTGCCCACAAACATCCCAAGAAGATGCTCAGTAGGCAGGACAGCTGAGATCTGGCTGTGTCCTGAAGACCTGCCTCAGCAGCTCTCACATCGAGGGGGATGATGCGAGCTGTTCATGCCCAGCAAGGCACAGCCCAGCTAAATGCGTCTTTTCTCTTCTGCAAGAGTAGCAGACTGGTGAAAATGAAGCCATTTATAGTCTGATATGTTCGGAGACAACAAGACCACAAGGCATATTAAAGTACAAAGAAGGCCGCTTGGCCCATGCTGCTTTCCTTATTAAAATTCTCTCCTTGTTTTGACTCATACAATACATTAGTTGCCTCCTTCCTCTGAAATGAAGAGTGCCAATAGACAGATATTGGAACACAAGGAAAAGACCAAAGAGGATGCCCTGCCACAAGCTGAGAGTTTTGAGTTGTTAATGATGATTTCCTCGCAGTAGAAATTTCATTGTCATTAGCTGTTCAGCACAGCAGAGTGGTCTAAATATCACAGCCTTCATCATTATTAATATTTTGGACCTAAAGTTTTCAGACCATAGCAAGTTTACATTGAGCACTGAAAAAAAAGTAAGAGCAAGGAAACCAGAAGGAGTTTTGAGGTGAAATAGCAACGGCTGAGAGTCACTCATCACCATCAGAAAAACAGGGGCATTTGCAGGGGCGCCTTTAGGAAGTGATTGGCAGCTGTGTTAAAAAAAATATCTCTTATGGTATCAAGCACAGCACTACTTAAGCAGAAAAAAACAGAAAACAAGGAAAGCCAAGAGTTATATGCATATAGACACATGCTCACATGAGCAGTGAAGAAAAAGGCCCAAGTCTCCCTGGATGTTCGAGTAATTAGGAAGAAAACAATACATCTGGGGAACCATATTTTTCTGGAAATCTTATTTGCAAAACTTAACAGTCTGATATGAGATTCCTCACACAAATCACTGCAGTCAGGCAAGTGTAGGAAATTCTTTGAGGTCTCCATAATGCTGTCAACAGATATCCCTGTGTTAACCTACCTCCTGCCCAGCTATTTTTGTTCTTCTCTTCAGTTTGCAGGCACAGAGGGTACAATTTATTTTAATTGCTTTCAAGCTGAATGGCTACAGACTCTGAACAAAAAATATAATTTGGCTTCAGCATATAAATAATATTGTCAAAATGATATTAATTTTGTAGGCACTCTGAGAGAATGACAGCATTTTAATTTAACACATAGATATGCTGAATGCATTTATTTATTAAGGTAGCAACTCATATTACAATAAAATGTACTCAATGATATTGTGGCAGTGATGTTCAGATAACTGCGTCATAGAAGGAGAGAAATATGCAGAAGGAGAAAATATTATAGCACATTTATCATTTGCATACTTTGTGAGACTAGAACCCTTATCTTTCTCACGGTTGTTTTACCAGAGTTGGATAAGGATAAATGTACTACAATATACTTTTGTCTTCGGAGTTATGCATCATGCCATCCTTCACTCACTGTGGGCAAAGGTACAAACAGAAGTATGCGACAGTCATCTGTCTTTTATCCATGATATGTTCCATATTATTCCTTGTATGTACTGCAGCACTTGCACCAAATTTCTTAATATTTGCTGAATTTGCATCTATACATTATCCATACAGGTGGTTCAGAAAGTCCTGTTTCAATGTAACTGGGGAACATTATCACTGTAGCGAAGGAAATGAAGCTGAAATAAAAATATGTGAGGTGAGAATTGGGACTAAATCCTCAGGATACTTACATAGAACCATTATGAGGTTCCTTTATTATTTCATAATTACAAGGAAAAGACAGACTTGAAAGTGAAGACAGAGAAGAAGTTAAAAAACAGCTAAGAGACACAGCAGCTACTTCAGCAGCCCAATACTATTGAGAGTACTTTGTACTGTGCCCTCTTCCTCCTGCTGCTAGAAGTGACCACGGTATCTTCCTGCCTTTTCTTGCATAGGACAAGCTGTATTTTCCACAGCAGGCACAGGAGCATTTTAATAACAAGCACCCAGCCAGGGAGGCAGACAAGTGAGTTAGGGGAGTTTCTCCTCTTCCAAGCTTACTCATAGGAGTCCCTCATATAAGCTATGGGGATATTTATGTGTGGAAAAGGGTTTTCTGTGTCATGGACTGGAAATTGTGTATTCAGTGCCCACAACTGCCTGAAAGGCGCAAGGATTTATTTTCCTTGTAACATGACTGTTTATAAATGTAACATTTTCCACTTGAATATCTAATGATACTTTCACATTTAAATGAACAAGACTTCACAACATTCTACCAAAATATTCACAACCCTAATTTTGCAAACACGTTCCACGATTAAGTTGAGTTCAGTTGAGGCCTCCAAACACTGACCAAAAACTCTGATGGAAGTCTCTTTGAAAATGTCCCTTATGACAGAGCTTATTTTTATTATTAATTTGTATCTAATGCTACCATAGTCTTGTCCTCATTCACAAAAGACAAAGTGCTTCATCTCACACTGATAAAACCCCTCTTCTGTGGTTTTGCCTCTTGTCCTGCATTCTGTCAGTGAGTGGCATAGCTCTAAGGAATACCTTATTAATGCCGCAGGCCAATCCAAATGATCCAATGACCCTTTATATCATAGCCAAAAACAGATGAAGAATAACTGGATCCCCCGGGAAACAGATATTCTTAACAGATTATTAACAGATATTATTCAGCTGAAGCCATTCTCACTTAGTATTTCTGAGAGTGATTTTGCATTTTAATTTTTAATAATTCTTTAATTCATCTGAAATAGGGGAGTGCAAAGAAAGCAGAATCCCACGACAGCCTCCTTCCTTTCTGCCTTATTCATTTTCCCATATTTTGGTCTTAAATTCCATATTCCTGTAATTTTTGAAGCTATTGGTTGAATCTATTGGTATTTCGTTGCTGTACTGTGAATCACTAGGAACTTGTCATAGGGAGAGACCTTTTGTTCTTTTGTAAAACTTTTCTCCTTTTTACTGGAACAGACAATAGGTATCTCTTCTTATCTCCCTTTCCCTCCCCTGGAAGGAATATGGCATGGAGGACTCTGTGTCTTATCTTCCCTCCCCTGAAAGGAATGTGAGGAATGTGGCCACGGGAGGGGCTTGTCCTTTTCACTTGACAAACAATGGAGGATCCTGTATCTTATCTCCCTTTCCTGGCAAGGCATATGGCATGGGGAGGGGCTTTATCTCCTTTTTACCAGACAAACAATGGAGGATTCTTTTTCTGATCTTCCCCTCATGGAAAGGCATGTGACTAGGGGAAGGGCCTGAGCGCCAGGGCAGGCAGAGTGACTGCGAATGGCATGTGAAGACATGCCCACAAGGCATGTGACGTGGGTGGGGCCCGAGGCCCTATAACTACAGCTCCTGGGCCTCAGGAGGGAAGGTTCATTTGGACCTTCAGAACTGAAGACACCTTGTTTTCACCTCTGCCATTTTGCCCAGGACCACGTGGACCTTTGGCTTCTCATCTCAGCACAGCTTCTTCCCTGCTAGTCGTTGGATTTCCCTGCAGTCCCTCGGACATTTCAGGAAAGGACCACTAGCTGTTAACTCCACTGGTTTGCCTACCCTGAACCCTATTTCTCTTCCCCAGGAGTCCTGGAGGTGCCCTGGTTTTTCCCTTGAACTAGGCACAGCGTTGTGCTTGTTTATTTTGTCACTAGAGGTGTTTAAGAAAAGGTTGGATGATGTACTTGGTGGCATGACCTAGATATTAGGGTAGTGTGTTACAGGTAGGATGGGGTGTTGGTGGCAAGATGGCATGTTGGTGGCAGGATGGCAACAGGTTACGGAACAGGTTAGGCTAGGTTAGGTAATAGGTGATAGGTTGGACTTGATGACCTCTCTAGTCTTTTCCAACCTTACTGATTCGGTGATTCTGTGACCTGTCACAGAATCTATTTCACTGTTCTATTTCACTTCCTCCTTCTTGTGATACAGTAATACCTCACCCTTTGCGAGGAAAAGGTCTTGTCAGGGTGTCACAAAATGTCAAATTCGCAAATACCTGCAGGTCATCAATATGCATACAGGCCACACCCATCGCTTCAGCAATTGGCTCCAGCCATTCAGGAGCATTGGGGAGCATTTTCTGCTCCTCCCCGCAGGATCTCCCAGCACAGGGGAACAAAGGGAAGCATTTTTGAGCCCTCTTTACCTGGGCAGACCCGCAGAGAATCCCTCGACTTCTCTTTGGCCAAGCTGCTGCTTCCACAGCTGCTGCCTGGCTGCTGCCACTATGCATATTTGCACTGCCTCCATGGGGGGGAACCTCTGGGCCACGGCAGGGAAGGGGTATCCTGGGGCTCTGGTTGGCACTCGTGAAGCCTGGGAAACCTTAACTTTGCAACACTGTGACACTCGGTGCCCCTTATTGTGGGGGGTGTTGTCGGTGTGGGAGTTTCTTTCCCTTTAACATCCACCGGTCCTGGGAGCGCTGGCTGTATGGAGCCATCAAAGCACCGTTTCCCCCTGCTGCAGCAGGGAGAGGGCATGGGGGAACAAAAGCTTCCTCCAGATGCAGCAGCTGCAGCAGCGGCGTGAGCACGTCCCAGCACTGCCCCATCCCAGCACACAGCGCTGGCCCCACCATTGCCACAGCGAGCCCAGCCCCACTTTCCCTGGGGCTACGTCATCACCAGGTGCACTGGGTGCACAGACTGCATTGCCTTCCCCGCCTGTAACCATGGAAACAGTAATGCACCCAGCAGGGGTCAGTCTCCGTCTGTGCTTAGAGAAACAGGAGATGGCGTGGCTTGTGGCGGTGTTGCCCTGGGTCCCAGCGGCTGCCTGGAACATTCTGTGGCGTGAGCCTTTCACTGTAGGGACTGGGCATGGAGACACACGGGAGCAGGCAGGGACAGGGGCACAGCGCCATGGAAGCAGGAGGCACCGTGCGCCCTCCTCGTAAAATTGGGCCAGTCCTGCCCCACAGGGAATGCCTGCACCGCCCCTGGGTGAAGCAGAGGCACTGCGCATGGGTTGGCCAGGAAGCCTCATGAATCACTGAGGCAGGTTTGAGAGAAAAATTTCTTGCAAATCAGCGAGGTCGCAATGGAGAAGTCGCAATGCAGTGAGGTATTACTGTATAATTTTTTCATGCTATTTCTTCCTACTGTGTGTTCTTTCATTTCAGCACAATTTTTAATCATCCTTTGTCTTATTATGCTCTTGTTCCTCCATAATATTTGTAAAAATTATAAAATATTATATTACTGTAACTCCCTGAGAACCTTGAAATATTTTATTTATTTTAAAAGTAGTTTATCTCAGTTTCATATATAAAAATATTAACTTTAACTCAAAGTTACTCCGTGATAATATGTCCCAGTTCCAGCAAAGTCCCAGCAATGAAATACAAATACAGAGGGGGAAGTAGAATAACGAGTATAGGACAAATGTCATCTACTTCAATCTTCAAAACTTCAGAGACTGAAAAATCTGTAGGGATTGAGCCTTCATCTTACACAAAATTACATATAATCTGAAGAGCTGAAATGGAAAGGACTAATTTCCTCCCAGTTCCATTGAATGCTCAGAGCCTGATTGTATTTTCAGGGCACTGGTGGTCAGCAGCAGATGGTGGTCATTTCCCTGGCAGGCCATAACAGGGTTAATTATCAGACATAGTTCCAAGGTTTATGATATTATAAACCTCTCTTTCATTTCTCATTCACTTCATGTGGAAAGTATGGCCCTTTTAACTCCCCTCTTGTTGATTTTATGCTAGTGCAACACCTTTGCCTGCAGTGATTTTTAAATAATTCACTAGTGAGGTAAACAAGAAATAGACTTTTTAAGTCAATAACAATAATAAAAACATCCTGATCTTAATGTTGTTTTTACTTTTTACATTTGAAAATAAGGAATAGCTTTGTGTTGATTAATTACATAAAGTGCAATTATTACTAGTAGAATTTGCTGTTGTTTTTTAAAAGTTGCTGCTGCTTAAGATGATTCTGAAATAAATTAGCCTATGAACTAACTGCCTACAAGACTAGTAATACTTGGAATGTGCCAGCCAGCATCCAGAATGCCTCTCTTTAACTGGACTAGGTGCAACTTTTTTGGATTAGTCTGTTCTAGACTGATTGTTGTATAACAAATATGGGATATAGAACTCAGGCCTTTGGAAGCATATAGAATAGATGCTAAAGTAACTTAAAGCACATGGGTCAAGATAGACAACGATCTGTTTCAGCAAAACACTCTTCCTCACACTGTTTTTTAGCAAGGGGAAAGAAATTAACTGCTTGTTGTGTCAGTAATAACAATGAAGTGACTCAGTCTTCTGACAAACTTATTTCAATGTGCTTAAATTGGCTAAGTCTGAACTTTAACACATTTCAGAGATCCAGTGTCCAACCAGGAAGATTTAACCAGTGAGTTCAGAAGGACCTTGAAAAGCTTAAGAATTGGGTCAACTCAAGTTCAACAAGGAAAAACAAGAAGTTCTGTACCTAGGGGAGAAAAATCTTGTGTGTCAGTACAGGCTGGAAGCCAGCCTGCAGAACACAACTTACTCTGGAAGTGGTCTTGCAGTCACTGTTGATACTCAGCTGAAAATGAGCTGTCAAGTGTGTTCTCATAGCACAAGGTGAACTACACATGCATGTTGTTGGGAGAACAACAGCCAGTAGGTCAGTCATTATACCATCCTAACTCAGTACCTGTTGAGGCTCATCTGAAACACCAGTTTTTGGACTCTCCAGTTCAAGAGAGATGTTTAGATTCCGTAATATAGGACTTGCAAGGTGAGACTGAGGCAGCTGGACCTGTTTAGCTCAGAGAGGGGCTGTAGATCCTGTGGCTGCTTAGCTCAGAACATGATACAGCCCAGCTCCTCTTAGTATTGATAGATACTACAATCTGCTGGAGGAATGAGTTCATCATTGTGATGGGAGGTAAGGGCCAGAAGGGGTTACCCTAAGAGGCAGTGCAATATTTATTTGGTAGTTCTTCAGACTCCAGCAAACAAAACCCTGGCTGGCCTGATCTAGGGTTGGTGACAGTCAGCATTTGAAAGGAATGTTCCTCAGACTGACCTCCTTTTCAACTAACATTTCTATCATTCTCTTACAAGTTTTTTTTCATTTCTTTGTGCATTACTTTGATGATGAACCCATCTCCTAAGAAAGTGCTCCCCGCCCTTTCCTTGAAGTGGAAATGTAATAGGCGACACACTTTGCCATAGAGCTTTCTTTGTAAACCAACACTGGCAACAGTATTACAAAACAAAGAATATAAAAAGTACAGAGCAACAGTTGTAAATTTTTATGCACCATGAGTTCATTTAGTCCCTTGGTTTTCAAGCAGATATTAGCAGGCCAGGGACAACTAGAATAGCACAGAAGTCATTGAAAGCCAGCCCGAAGGGAAACAAATGTGCTCAGGACTCCCACTTTCTACGCTACTAGGGTATTTGCTGCTTTACTGGAGAGTTGTCTCATACAGAAGCTGAGAATTCTAATTTCACTTATAGTTGAAAGCAATAAAGTAATATAAGTTGGGATGAAAATCAATTATGTCAATTTAACAGAGTAGGGCATATAAAGAGAGGATACAGAAAAGCAAGATATCATAAAGAAAAAAAAGAGTAACAATAAAAAATTAGCTAATTAGAGAAATTCGGGAATCTTTTTTGCATCTAGTTAGACAAAAAAAAAAAAAAAAAAAGGTTAACATACTTCTTCTAGACTAAGTAATATCCTAGGTATATAATATATTGCCATGAAGATAATCTGGGCTGTGTTCCCATTACTGTTTCATCCCTAATTCTGTTTCATGTATGGAAAAATTATACCACCTTGCACAAGTATGGGGGTTATTATTGGGAGGAAGTGATCTGTTGTTTTGTGGGAGCTGCTAGAGCAAGTAAAGTATGTCCTCTTATCTCCTATTAGAGGTCCTCCGAGAGCTTCTCAGGAAGTCCTGTCACACTGACTTCTTGCGATGATTTCCTTCAGATCTCACCAGAATTGATCCTTTGCAAGCTCAAAAACAAGGAGAAAATGAGAACTGACAGAAGATACTCTTCCTAGAAGTAAATATATTTCCTCAGTGAAGCTCTTATCCCTTACCGTCCCTGAGTAATAAGTGACTTGTCCTGAAGTTGGCTTGTGAAGTGCTGCAAGGAAATGAAACTGTGGTCTGTGAGATACTAATATGTCTTGAAAGGAGGGGGCATCATTCCTGTCCTCTGATTAATGCCTCATTCACTGCTCTAGTCCATTAGAGACATAGAAGTGCCTTTAACAGGCCTCTGAGCAAAGTGCTTTATGCAACGTATTCCCTGTCCTTGACATAGAGACAGAGAGTATCTTAAGCAGCGTCTCCAACTAACACAAAGTATTCTGACACAGAGGAATGCCTCCAGAGAGTTCTTTCTGCCAAGAGAAATTAGAGTAGCTCGTAGTTATTCTAACTTACAGGGAAAGCCAAGTCATGCCCTGGGCTGTGGGGCCATAAAGGTGTCCACTCTGACAGCACTCACGCACTGCTCACTGGCTCTGTGTAGAAGCCAAGACAGAGCTGCCCTGGCCTGTCCTCCTGTGAAGTGCGGGTATCCCATTGCTCCCTGCCATCACTCCTACTCAAGGTGTGGGCTCAGCCCCTACCAAAATCCTGAAGGTGGCAGAATTTCAGAAAATTAATGTACTAATTTTTTTTAATGGTTTTGATGCAATTTACACCTCATTTTGTAAAACTATTAAAAGTAACAGAGAACTCTTGGCTTTTTCACCTAAAACCAGGAGGGAATTGATTTTTCAAATACATTTTCATTTCTAAGTCAGACTGATACAGGTAGCAACATGCACTGACTAAGGGCATTGCCAGACAATTACTCAATGGTAACCTGCAATGTATTTACATGGATGATACAAGCACCTTTGTGGGCCCTGCCTGACAACATTTTAAAGGCATGTGTATGAACCATAGGGCCTGATCTCTTCCATTTCATCATAGTGTTCTTATAAGTGTTGGAAATTCTAATTTTATTATGAAAAATCAACCCATCCACTCAAAGACAACAAAATACAAATACAATGAAAACTACACAATGAAACTACAGCAGCCTGGCTGCAGAAAAAAGTGGGAAGATCTAAAATAGAAAGGATGTCTTGTTGTGAAAGAAACTATTAAGTAATGACAGAAAATCAGAGATTTTAGGAAAGTGGGAAGAAATAAAGGAAGAAGGAAAAGATTATTTCTCTAGCACATTTACTAGATTACTATCAAAGGCTACCGTGATAGCAGCATCAGCTCCTCCATGTCTCCCATTGGATAACTAATAAAAACAAGAGTTACAGAGCTAACAGCTTTTTCTTCAGGAGTAGCCGATCAGTTGGTATTATTCTGGTCTGTCACTTAATGTTTTTATGATAAACATTATGTGAAACCTGAGTATTTGAGTAACAATATTATTTCTCACCGAATATTCCACCAATATCATATTTCCCACAATGGCATTTTCCTCCAAGAAGTATTTTGCATCAATGCACTTAGAGTTATGAACAGTACAATATTTAACTAGCAAGAATCCACTCATTTCTGACATCCACGATACTCTTGAATTCAGGATATATTGATTTCTGTCATATCCTGTGATTCCACAAAAGCTCTTTCAGAAACGATTTTATTATTGAAAGTGGAAACCAATGTCAGGAACTCGGCAAATGTTGCTGTTTATGCAACTGAAATGCCTGTTGAACAAATGGTCCACTGCAGTGCTGTTATACTTGTCTATTTCTGTATGCCAACTATGATCTTTTCTGAAGTGTATACTTTCATGGTATCTAATCACTGACAGTCAAACACTCCACCTAGGTATGGTTCCAGCAGTGCACAGGAGCCATAAAGAAATCTTAATGAGTTTCCTGAGGTTTGTCTATAACAGAGAAATGTGCATGTGGCATATAGCTCCTTGGTACTAATTCTGAAAAAAAAAAAAAAAAAAGGAAGTCTTGCCCCAATGGGAGAAAATTAACAAGTGTTGAATTTATAGCTAACCTTTTTAAAGTGTTAACCTAGAGATTAATGGAAAGATTTAAGATTCTAGAGAAATTCTACTTTTAAATTACTTCTTTCACAAGTAGTATGTCCAACAAACTTCTTCCTATAGGTTAATTATTTATATCCATTTATACCATGTTCCTCTCTACAGCAACTCTATTTCTCTCCTATGCATTTCAATATCTTTCTCATTTTTGCAATATTAACAGCTTTCTCAAGATCCTCTAAACAACTGTTACATCTCTTTGTCCCCATCCCGTCTGCCCCTAAAAACCTATTAAGTCAGAACAAACAGCCATGACTGTGACACACAAGATATGAGTAATTCATCTAGCACATCAATGAAACAGATCAACTCAAGCTCCCCTTACTTTTTCCCCTAATTCTCATTATTGACATAATGTTCTTCCTCAAGAGAGCCATTGAAAACTGTAAGCAATTCAAGCCTCAGAGAAGTTTGAAAAATGTTTTTTCCCTCAAAATGAAACTGCTTAATAGATTGAAAAATTACGGGGAGGAACAGTAAGTGTTTGCAGAACAAATAAAACCAGATGACCAGGATAAATAATTATAAATAAAAGTAGAAAGCAAAGAAATTTTGTTATTAGCATAACTTTGAAGCATAGATGGAGGTCCTTCCTAAACAAAGATTATACTCTGTTCCCAGTGAACTAAGGTTCAGCCCAATGCACCTTTTCACAGTCATCTTCCTTCCAAAATACAGTTTTACCTCCTCCATCGCGAGGAAAGGGACAGGCGACAGCCCTCGCGAAATATTAATCTCGCAAAGAACGTCAGGTCGTTAATATGCATGCAGGCCACGCCCATTGCCCCACGCCCCGGAACTCCGCAGGGCTCCGGGGCACATTTTGCTTCTCCCTTCGGACTCTCTGAACACGGGGAAGAAAAGGGAACCGTTTCTGAGCCCTCTCTGCCTCGGGAGAACCCCTCCCAACCCCGAGATCCCGCGAGTCCGCCGTGACCAAACCCCATGCTGCTGCTCCCGCCCTCTCCCCAGTCCCAGTGCGTATGCCCGTCCCACACCACCCGCCCCGTCCCGTGCTGCCCGTCCCGCGCCGCCCACCCCGNTTTTACAGAGAGAGCTCTGTGTTATGGCACAACACCACAGCAGCTGTAGTGTGAATGTGTAGAGCTGGAGTAGAAAGGGAAAGTCCCTGCCCAGGCTGCTGGCTCAGTTTCACAGATTCACAGATTCACAGAATATTATGAGTTGGAAGGGACCCACAAGGATCATCTAGTCCAACTCACCATCTAATACCCGTACAGAACCGAAAGCACATCCCAGAGTGGTAAACAGTTGAACTGGTACTTGATCCCATAACCAGATCTCTAAGAAGATATATTAGGAATTAGTAACTACCAAAAATGTGCCATTGCATGGTGTCTATGCAGCATGATCACACTCCTCATTTTTAATGGGAAGGAAACTCAGTTGTATATACAGTAAATCCCAGCTGCATTACAGCATCTGCATTGTGACTCCAAGGATTATCAAGGAAAATTTCTCCTAATGTTGCTTCAGCCATTTGCAAGTTTCCCCAGCCGACGCATGCGCAGTGCCTCTGCCCTGCTGAGGGTGGTGTCAGAGCTCCATGTGGGGTGGCACTGGCCTGGACCCATGGGGAGGGCCATGAATCACCCTGTCCCCTGTTACTCTAAGCTCAGCCAGGGGCTGACCCCTGCCCCCGGGCGCGTGTTATTGTTTCCATGGCTACAGACAGGGAAGGGAAGTGCCCCAGAAAAGTGGGGCTGGCTGCGGCAGCCAGCAAGATACATTCACTCCGCTGCTGCAGCTGAACCCCCCTGTGCCACACGGGGCTGGCGTGTGGCGGGCATGAGCACCAGGGCTGGGGAGGGGGCGGGAGCAGCAGCACGGGGTTTGGGCTGCGAGCATGCGCGGTCAGCAACTGTGGAAGCAGCAGCGTGGCCAAAGAGAAGTCTAGGGATTCTCGGGGGGTCTCTCGAGGCAGAGAGGGCACAGAAACACTTCTCTGTCCTCCCCCGTGCTGTGAGAGCCCATGGGAAGGAGTCAAAGAGGCTTCCCAGCATTCCTGATTGGCTGGGGGTGAAGCGATGGGTGTGGCCTTTATGCATATTAATGTCCTGCACATATTTGCGACTTTGATATTTTGTGAGACCTCTGATATGATCTGTTTCTCGCAAATGTAGGGGTATAACTGTACAAGGAAATTGCAGTCTGTTCAATCTATCTTATGAATTGGGTTCCAATTTACATCTAGCTTTGAAATATCTAGTTTGAGGTGTACTGTAGATGCAATCATTCCTACAGAAAGCCGTACCTATGATTGGGTTTTGGTATTCATTTTCATTTTATAAACAAGAATTTGCTTTCTCTCTTTACAAGGTCACACAGAATCACAGAATCACAGAAAATTATGAGTTGGAAGGGACCCACAGGTCCTTTTAATATCTCTCCCCTCTACACAAAAATGCAACAAAAAAGCAAAACTACATAAACATGAGGAATATTGTAACAATTTCTTTAAAGCCTAAATGTTTTAAGATCAGACAGGGAAAGATATGTCTATTTCATTAAGTTTGCACACATCACATTAGATACTCTCTGATCAAAATATGTTGTGCTTTATGCTGAGGAGCATTTGGGATAAAGCAGTTGCTATTACATCATATCACAGTTATTCACACTGTCTGATTCATATCTTCTCATATTCACAGACATTTTTCACAAATCTCAAAGCTTTTCCCAAAAATTGATCAAAGTAGATCTTAGGCGGTGAGCACTTTGAGGTTATTGTTCTTGGGTAGTTTATAGGCTGATTAAAGGTAGCTAATATAATTCATCAGTGAAACAAGGAAGCCTGTGGGACTGGAGAACTGACTGACTTCAAATCTCAGTTTAAACAAGAAAGTTTAAATGTACATCTGAAATCACCAAGAACGTGATTCTGTGATTTGCTGCTGTGAGGAGCCCAGGATAATTCAGTATTCCAAAGTTACCATACTTCTGGCAACAATTTTCTATATTAATGTCTAACCCATATTCATGAATTAAAGGTTTTGCGGGATCCACGATAGACCTGTAGTATGTGAATATAAAGATATGACTGCAGTCAATAACAATTAGGATAAGTTTTCTGCTGTTCCAGTAAGTTATAAGCATGTTATTGTATGCCTGCCACTATATCAAGAATACCAAGTTTACAAATATTTAAAATTTTGGAAAATAAATATTTTATTTTTTTTCATCACAAGTAAATAGCTATAAATTAAGAAATTCATAATAACTCCATGAAGGGATAGTAATTTTTTTTTTTTTTATGGCTCACTTTTTATCTGCAATTACTTCTTAAAGGCTTGATATTTAAAAATCTGCTTGTAGAGTTGTGTGTAAGAAAGTAGTAAATGATGGTATGATTCTTTTAAGACACAACTTAAGGGAGTTTCTCCCTTTCTTAATAGATAATTTTTTCGAGATTCTTGATGTTTATTTCATCATCAAATGAAATTTAATTGTTCAGAAAGGATATTTAGCCAAAGATCATTATTTTTCACAGTCACCTCTTTTTCTTTCATGTAACAAACATATAATTTTATACTTTTCCTAATTTTTTAAGAAAAAGGAAGTAGAGAAGAGTAGGACTGCTGTTTATGGAGTTTTCTAAATTTGAGTCTAAAAATTACTAGCAGTAGTCAAGAACAAACTGACAAGACTACAGAAATACTGATTCTTAAACACAGATGATATTATATTTGAGTACACAGATTATGCAAGCGGTTAAAGATAACCAAATTATGTCACTTATGTTTTCACATGAGTAATTTTACTATAGACAATGGGAAATGTCATACCAGAATATGTCGTATGAAATAAAAAGTTACAGTCTTCTAAAAATTATATTACTATTTTCACACAGATACATGTATGGAAAATGTTAAATAAAATCTGAACCTTATTATAATTATACCTCCTAATTTGCGAGGAAAGGGTCTCCCTGAGGTCTTGCAAAACATCAAACTCGCAAACACGTGTGAGTCATTAATATGCATACAGGCCACGCCCATCACTCCACACACCCCCCCCCCCGCCCCTCCAGAGAGCTGAGGAGCATTTTCTGCTCCTCCCCACAGGTTTTCACAGCACAGGGGAGTAAAGGGAAGCATTTCTGAGCCCTCTATGCCTGGAGATACCTCCAGAAAATCTCTGGGCTTCTCTTCAGCCATGCTGCCGCTTCTGCAGCTGCCACGGAGCAGCTGCCACGGAGCAGCTGCCACCACCATGCATGGAGCCTAGGAAACCTTAACTTTGCAACACTACGACACCTGTGGCCCCTTATGGTGGGGGGTTGCGTCGGTGTCAGAGTTTCTTTCCCTTTATGTATGATATGTACATGGGAGAACAAAAGCCCCCTCCTAGTGCAGCAGCTGTGGTGGTGGTGTGGCCCAGCCCCATGGAGAGGGTACCTGGTGCCTCCCAGTTGCTGTGGTGTTTATTGTAGTCCCGCAGGTCTATAAATGGAACCTTTGCAGCATTCGTAAGGGACGAGTGTGGAGACACACAGGAGAGGGGCTATAAACGCCAAGGGAGCTGGAGGCACTGCGTGTCCTCCCTGTGGGGCTGAGCCAGTTCTCCCCATAGGGAGTGCCAGCACCGCCCCTTGGCGAAGCATAGGCCCTGCACATGTCTCGATTGGCAATCTCCGTGAATTACTTAGGAACATTCACAGGGAAATTTTCTCGCAAACTAGCGAGGTTGCAATGGAAAATTCACAATGCAGCGAGGCATGACTTTATTTATAATAAAGACACAAGAGATGCATCATTCTCCCGTTGACCCCATTCAGTTCTTGACCTTCATTTGCCCTGAAAAGTATAATTCAGGTGGATATGGTAGACTTCAGTGAAACACTTCAGTTCTTTTCACTGCCAAATGTTGAAGATTTACAGTACACTGCAAAGCCTAAAACAGAGGCATAATTACCTTATTTCTTTCTTGTGCAGATGATTCCTGAATTCTTAGCACCTCCACACTTATGACTCACTACACAAGTCCATCTCCTGAAGGAACAACCCAAGACATGTCAAGCAGAAACTGCTCAGCCGAAAAAGCAGGCATGTTCCTTCTGGTTCTCCTCCAGGTACTGAGACTCTGAAGAGTAGAAAACTGCAAGATGTTTCTTTTCTGAAATGAAAAAATGGTGTTACTGTTTTGGCCAAGAGCAAATCTTTACATGGTCTCTACAATGTACTCTCTCTGCCTTCTATGGATCATAGAACCTTTCCACTTCATACCTCAAGGATTCTGTTTTGAAAACTGTTTCTGGACCATGTGATAATCTGGTATATACACAGTGATAATTATATTTTGATCATGAATTACTCAACTGATATCTAATATATGTAAGATTATTTTATCTGATACATCTTTAAAAATTGTTCTGGTCTAATCGTTTATTCTCACTTAATAGGCTTCTTGCATGAGAAATTCTCACACTTGCACATGTATCAATAACTAAAATTGTATTCAATCACCTATATTAGGTATTCAGCTTTTAGAAAGCAGTTCTTTCAAAACACTGGTGAGATACACAGTCCATAGGAATTGTCCTCTTTTTGTACACACTGGTAGTGGTAAGATCATAGTCACCAATTGGACTTTGTATTGTCATGAGACTGGAAAACTGTCCTCTCTGACTCATCTCCACACTATGGTGAGAAAGCTGACAAGGAAGTTTTTTTCCCTGTCTCTTTTTCTTTTATTACATTCTCTCACTACTCCTGCATTAATGGCCTTGTTCAGTTCAACAAGAATTTTATTCATGTGTTTCTTTGTTGCATTACACTATGCTGAGGAAGTCATAATTTCACAGAATCACAGAATATTNTTCCTCGTTGCAGGGGATTTCAGGGGATGTGTTTTACAAATATCATTTGGGGCATAAAAACAGGTCAGCTATTTCCGTAGGCAGGATCTCCAGTAATTCCTCTATGAATTATATACACAAATATAAACTCACAGACACCTCTTAAGTGAACTGGTATTTGTAAAAGAAGAGGCAGCAAATTGAAGAAGCTAATTTTCTAAAAGGCAACAATCCTACAGCATGAGTTGCAGCTGTCTTGTACAGACTGACTTCATTTAACTCCTGAAAAAAGGTTTATTTTGATTTCAGTTGAGGTAGTTATTTTGGTTTTGTAAGTTATGTCATATATACTGTATTTAAGAAATCCTTTCCAGAGGCTGGCAGAAAGAAAATTTGGCAGGAAGATATAATTATTAACTGAGAAATTGTTCTATGTGATGTGAGTTACAAAAACTGTCACATTGCTCTAAATTAATGAAGTTCTCCTGTAATACAGGAAATAGTAAAAATAGAATTTCAAATACATTAAATATATGCCTTAGGAATATTTTAACATATAAGATTAGTTTATTTCAATTGCTAGAGATATAAATATAATGCAGGATATCTGTGGAAACAGAAGTGTAACCCATAAAATTTATTAATAGTTTAAATAGTCCTTGTCAAACAAGTATAGAAACAGGAATCATAATTATGTCAGCTGCATATATTTTTCAGTGGTAAACTGCAGTACCAAGTGATGACAATCATTATTTTGTGAACTTAGCTGCTTCTCTGGATTGAAGAGATAACCATCTCTTTCTCGGAAAGTAATCAGAAAGTTTTCATCAGACTTGAACACTGATGTATAAGGAGTAATTCTGGAGGATATTATGTCCTGTGGGCACACTTTTCCTTTACAGTTTCTCAAACAGTTTATTTTCAGTCTAATATCATTTGCTCCTGCTTTATATCAGCAATATTGCATTTTCTAGTCAGTGTGCCTGTGAAAGTGACAGAATGGTAGAATTGCAGACTTCTACTGCTCCAGATATGTCCCACCCATATATGCAGGTATCAAGAGCAATGAAAAAGCATTAACAATATTTAGAATGTTTGTCTCCTTCTAAAACTAGAAATTCTTTGGTCTATGTATCATAAGGTATGGCACAAAATTAAGATATTTGGAGAGGAGACACAGGGAGTCAAGTCAGATGCAAACCCTCAGCCTACTGTTACCCACGTTTGGGTTGAGTGGTGAACAGAAGCCTCACTCACAGGTTCACAGGTTATTCTGAGTTGGAAGGGACCCACAGGATCATCTAGTCCAACTCCCAAGCAAACTCAACTGTGTCCTTCTAGATTTAAGATAATATTTTTAAACATAAATATTGTTTTGCCATCTGTGGATATTATTCCTAACTCAAAAGGATGGGGACAAGATGGCGGTGGGTGCAAGACTAGAAAAGGATTGAAGGGAGGAAGTGGAAGAGGCATGGAATTAAACAAACAAAGGTCATATATAGTATTTACTGAGAAGGTAAATACATTTTGTGAAGAGTACCACTCTGTCTACTAATTAGAGACCACACAGAAAGATTTAGGAATGTATTTGTGAGACGGTAGCTAGAACATCCTCATGACATTCTCTTTTACTTTAACTGTGATTAGCAAAGCTTTTTTTATTTGCTTCCGTCAGTTTGCGTTAAGTCTTTGCTGAAGAAAAAGAAAGCAATCTGCTTTATTTGCTTCATAAATATAATTATAAACTTGCCAGAACCAAGTTAGTCACAAATTAACATGACAGCTACATTCACTTTCACATAGATTATTCATGAAGAAAATTTCATGGGGTAAAGCTACTGATAGGACCAGGTGTTGCTGTAGAAGCTAATAAAGTTCCTATAGGGACAGGCCACAAGAATGGTCTAAAAAGTATGATAAATGACAAACACCTTGCAATTCACAAGCTGGCAAAGTTTGGCATTTAAAGAATATTGTCACATCTGCAAATCTACCTTCTCCTATGGAAAAAAGAAGGCATACTGTGTCAGGACCCATATTAAGGTGATATACTCCCTTGGCTCTTTTATGCCTATAAACACTACACTAGTGTCAGCATCTATGTAGTAACTGAATTATTCCCTTCCTTTGTGCAGATGCAGATAGTATCTCTTCCTTTCCTCTAAGCATTAGGCTTAACATATTTCCACAAGATGATTCTCCTCAGTATCTTTGGAGCTACCAGTATAAGCTATCCATAGTTGCAAATAATTTTAAATATTTAAAGTTTGCTCACTCCTTCACAGAATCACAGAATCACAGAATCAGTAATCCTTTAGATCTCTGAGCTGCTGAGGAAACTGGTAGCAGATTTTCTAAATAAATATTACAACATAAACCTATTTTATACATCAGTTAACACTT
>WEKX01005017.1:542-16686 GCA_013390025.1 Pitta sordida
TGGGAACTGAGGTTGTTCAGCCTGGAGAAGCGGAGGCTCAGAGGCGACCTAATTGCTGTGTACAACTACCTGAGGGGAGGTTGCCTCCAGATGGGTGAGGATCTCTTCTTTCAGGCTGATGACACCAGAACAAGAGGACATGGCCTTAAGCTATGCCAGGGGAGGTTTAGACTGGATGTAAGGAAGAGTTTTTTCACAGAGAGAATGATCACTCTTTGGAATGTTCTGCTCAGGGAGGTGGTGGAGTCGCCGTCCCTGCAGGTGTTTAAGAGAAGACTGGATGAGGAGGTTAGTGACATGGTGTAGTTGGTGAGGTGTTGGACTGGATGGTCCTGGGGTTCTCTTCCAGCTCAGAGTTGTCTGTGAGCCTGTGAGGGATCTAAGTTTATGTCCACAGCTCTGGGGTGTGGGTTCAAACCCTGTATGGGCATTGGCTGGGGAGTTGGACTAGATGATCCTTGCGGGTCCCTTCCAACTCGTAAGATTCTGTGATTCTGTGAAGTTAATTTGCATAATCATCCAATTAACTTGGGATAATTTGGATTCGTGTGACTTGTCTAGTGTAATTGCTGAGCCTAGCATCATTACCTATCCTCCGTCAACACAAAGACAGGCAGAACAGGAGTCACTTCACCTTTTCGGAGCAGCTCTGCCAGTGTGACACAGCCCTGCCTCTAGGGGTGAAAGAGTTTCATTCCTATCATTGTCATTCTGGGCTTGTCTGCTTGAAAAAAGGATGCCCAGACTGGTGCTTTTTGGTCAGGAACTCATTTACCTAATTTGCCTGGATTGGAGCAGCAGAGGGTTTCATATGGTCAGCAAGCCACAATGTCTGTCTATAAATTACAGCCTCAGAAAAACCTCAGTTCATAGTCTGGACGCTGGACTGTCATTTTCAGAGAAAGCATTCTTCTGTCCACTAGATAAGTAACAGGAAATTTCTTAGTCTTGTCAGTTTCCTTCTTCAGTCATCATTGCTTCTTTGTCTCACAGTGAACGAAGTGATACTTTTGATCTTTATCCTCCTGCTCAGAAGGAAGGATGATCAGGAAGTTATAAAGATCTAGTGAAGAACATGGGTGAAAAATCCCTATCTTGAATCAGTGGCATAATTAATCTGTCTTGAATTCATAGATTCTTACCCGTACTTTAAAACAGAGGCCGGATGTAGTGGTGGTGGTACTTTCTGAAAGTAGAGTCTGTGCTTCCTAAAAATAAAGTTAATTTATCAGTGTAAGCACTATGGAGTACTAGCATGTAATGTTCTCCATCTCTAGTGGAATTCACAGTTCCTTCTCAGTGGTCAGGATGAAGTTGTGAAACCCAAGTAGCTATTTTTAGCAGATTTCGGGAAAATAAATTCTTGTAAAACTAGATTTTGCCCTATCTGACAGGGCATTTTGTCTTTGTCCTGTCAAGTTGTTTGAAGGACAAAATGCAGGAAATAAACTGGGTTGTTTGTTTATGGATCTATTGAATGACAAAAGCTAAATGGAATAAACTGACATGGTATTAGTTGTACATGCACAATATTCTGGCTTGTATTAGTCATTCCAAATGGTTCTTCTGCTGAAAAGGCTGAGAGGGAAAAATTTGCATTATGCAAAAACTTATACATGGTTTTACTTTATGTGACTTGACGCACTGTGGAAATAAAGTTAACTACCCACATAAAACTTTGTAGGACTGGAACTTTCTTCTGCTTTATTTTATTCCTTGTAATAAAAAAGCATCTTCAGATCTGAAAGTTAATTTATATGACTTCTGATGGGATAGAATGGATAGAGTTAAGATTAGAGGATAGGTCTTAGATTTGTGTCACATGATTTCCTTCACTCTCTCCTTGTATCTTTCTCAGCCATAGTATTGTTCATACTAGTAAAACTGAATTGATCAGTAATTATACTTACTTATATCAGTAACTTAAGTTCCGTTAATGCACAGATTTATTTTTGTTTTGTTTTAGCTGACCTGGTTTGTGTGGCACAGTACAGCACAAATGACCCATGCAAAGTTCTGTGTTGCAGTGCCAGAAGTTTCTGAGACATACAGCAACTTGCTTAATGCACATTAAAGCAGTCTGCAGTACAAACTGTCCTCATCTGGTTTCCCAAAATAGAAGGTTTTGCAGTGGTTTTGTTACTGAGATTTGTAATCAGTTCCTTAGTGATAGATCTTTAGCAAGACATTTGATGTTGCTGCTGGCTAATATGTAGTAGTACACTTTCCTCCAGCTCAACCTGCCTCTGTACTGACTCAAAGTTTCTTGAAGCAGAGGGCACAGCCATGCAACAGCTGACTCTGTGTGATATCTGGAAGTCTTTTCTGAGACCAAACCTAGGCTAGTTTTCAGTTTTGAAGGACATTTCACTCTAGCACTAGAAGTATCTTGGGAAAAGTGAAGTTCATTAATGTAGCTCTTCTTGGTGTCATTATTGTTAAGCAAGATTAACTTGAAGGTGGTAGAACTGCTGATTCTGCCTTGGGGTGTTCTCCAGAGCAGACAGAACTGATTACTGAACGGTGTCTATCTCTGTGGCTGAGGCAGTAGTGTAAGAAGATTGTTGGGTTACCACTAGCCTCAAAACCTGTACTTAAAACCTGAAGTACTGGCAACAGTTTCACACTGAAGTCTAGTCATCCATGAGCTCTCTGAAAATCAGAGCCACTTTGATTGCTCTTGTGGTTTTGCCATCTGTAGCATCAACTTTCTATTAAAAAAAATCAATAGTTTCTTCAAATAGAAAATGTTAATTTACCACAACACAGAAAATTGTATTTTTCTAAAGATATCTTATAGCCCCATTGAGCCTTGTCTTGTGGCCTTAAAGTCTAGGCTTTTATTTCTTCTAAATATACTCTGTTCTGTTATCTATGTCTGTCATGTTGAAGAATTAACAGGCAGTGGGCAGAGGGCCAGGACTGATGTCCTGTACATCATGTAAAACAAAACAGGAAGCTCTTTCAATTGTGAGACAAGGCTGCCATTAGGGGCTTCTGCAGTCACTGGATTGGAGGTGCTGGAATCCTGAGACAGATCTGCAGCTTCTAACTCAAACTATGCTAAGGGTTTTCTTCTTACATATAATATATATTTACTATTCTAGCACCTACTTCATGTCCTCAGTAAAGCAGCTTCACTTAAATTTCTTGTTGCCCTTCCTCGGATTCCTTCTGAGCCGTCCCCAAGCCTCCCTCCTCTGTTGCCTTCTTTGCTTTTACCAGTGCAGTTTTTCCGTTGTGCTCCACCTCATCATGGCCAGGGTCCTCTTGCCTGCTGTGGCATTATGGCTCTTCTCAGCATTGGAGACATGGGCATGGAGGCATGGAATCACCGTCTCTGGAGATGTTTAAAAACTAAAGACTAGATGTGGCACTTAGTGCCATGGTTTAGTTGATAAGGTGTTAGGTCATAGGGTGGACTTCAAGATCTCAGAGGTCTTTTCCAGCCTACTTCTGTGATTCTATGGTTCTATGATACCATCAGCTGCCGCACATTCAGGTCTGCCACCTTCCCTCTCACTGTGCAGTGCTTCAGCCTGTGAGCAGTTCCAGGGACCTGACATTGAGTGCACCTTCAGCAAATTTTCCAATGACACCAAGCCATGTAGTGCAGTTGACACACTGGAGGAAGGGATGTCATCCAGAGGCACCCAGACACACTTGAGGGGTGGACCAATATAAACTTCCTGAAGTTCAACAAAGTGAAGTGCAAGGTCCTGCACCTGGTTCATGGCAATCACAGGCACACCTACAGGTTGGGTGAAGAGGAGATTGAGAACAGCCCTGCAGAGGACATGGAAGGTGATGTTTGATGAAAAACTCAACTTGACCTGTCAGTATGCACTCACAGCCCAGAAGACCAGTTGCACCCTGGGCTGCATCAAAAGCAGTGTGGCCAGGAGGCCAAGGGAGGTGATCTTGTGAGACCTCACCTAATGTACTGCTTACAAGTCTGTAATCCACAGCATAAGAAGGACATGAAACTGTTGGAACCAAGCCCAGGGAAGGGCCACAAATTTGCTAAGAGGACTGAAGCACATCCCTTCAAAGACAGGCTGAGAAAGTTAGCCTGGAGAAGAGAAGGCTGTGTGGAGACCTCATAGCAACCTTTCAGTATCTGAATGGGGCCTACACGGAGGGTGGAGAGGGACTCTTCCTTAGGAACTGTATGCTAGGACAAGGAAAACTGGCTTCAAACTGAAAGAGACTAGGTTTAGATCAGATGTTAGGAAGAAATTCTTTCCTTTGAGGATGGTGAGGCACTGGAACAAGTTTCCCAGCAAAGTTATGGATGCGTCTTCTTTGGCAGTGTTCAAGGCCAGGCTGGATGGGGATCCAAGAAACGTGGTCTAGTGAAAGGTGTCTCTGCCCGTGGCAGGATGGTTAGAACTAGATGATCTTCAAGGTCCCTTCCAACCCAGACCATTCTGTGATTCTATGATATTCAGTTGCTCATGGGAGCCAGTAGCTAATCAATCACATGCCCTGGCTGTGTGCTATGTGTCTGTGTGCTGTGTATGAGAGAGAGAGAACAGGATCCTGTGAGAGTAAGTTAGCTGACTCATACAACTTTCTGGCCTGATATCTCAGCAGCAGTATATTTGAGTAATTCACGGAAGTAATCCTACTACTGCAATTAAAAGAAGGATTATTTGCAAACACTCCTCTAAATTGTGGATCGTATTTCTGTGAATATATTAGAAGGTTTGTTTCTTGCTACACCTTCCTTAATTCAAGGCTTAACTTATCTAAATTTTGTGGCCTATCTGTTCAAAGACATGGTTTGGCAGCTCTCAAAGTTGGTGTGCCAAACTGTTGATGCCTTTTCCAAATCTGAAATCAAACAGCTCTTGCTTATGGGCTGATCAGGAATGCCTTGTGCCTGGGATAGATAATGGTTATTGAACTCTGAACAGTGGCACATGTGCTTCTGCCCCATGTGCTCATGTCCCACCTCTAGCATGTGTGCTGTTGACTGCTGGTTCTGGCAGATAAGAAAATGTCCCTGCTCATTGGCAAGAAAGATGGATTTTGTGCATGTCTAAAGAAACCAATTCCTGTTATGTCATCCGCCTACAATTAGTATGTGTAGAATGGTTTAGAGGAAGTTCTGCAAGATATTTTTAAAAGATTACATTCTCTTCAGGTTGCATTATTATAATTACCTACCTGTTGAATTCAAGAAATACGTCTGAATATTTTCTTTCTAGCTGGTCCTTGCTAAGTACCTAAGGATAGTATTTCAGTGAGGAGCAACTGGATTCCCTTCAAAATGTTGTCGTTGATCTCTCCCTATTCAGGGTTATTTTGCCTGAAGTGAATACTGCTTTTCACATGGTTTTTTCTTTGGTTCTTAAATATTGTGATAAATGGTAGGGTCTACTAAGTTTCAACTTTCCATTTTTATTCATTGTAAACTCTACACAAGATGTGGGTGTGAAGGACCCCGAGAAGCTGAGGGAGTTCTGCTTTTATTCAACAATTTTAACTTATGTAACTGAAAATTTCAGCTAATTTTTTAGAGTTGCGTATGTGCTGTTTTGGGCTTTTTAAGAGCTGAGAAAAACAGGCTTACGCAACTTAGTTTGCATAAGTGCAGTGAGTCATTCACATTTTATTTTTGCGTGCCTCTGTGTGTGTTGTATTGCTTTATATAACCTGTCTTTGAAAAAGTACTACTGTGAATACTAAGAATGTATTTTTCTTGTTATACAAACAAAAAAAAGAAATATGCCTACTAGGAAGATCAATGCTTCTCAATAATATCTCCTCAGAGATACTGTTCTCCAGGAGTGCACTTTGGTGATTATCCTTAAGGCTATGGTTCTCCAGTGGCAAAGTTTATGGTGGTATATGAAAACTCTATCCTTTCTTTCTTGTGGGCAGAGCTGAGAGTAACTCCACATGATAACGTTGGTTATATATGCATATATTTGTTTAGGGGTTTCAAATGCGGGTAGACCTTTCAGCATACTATAGCTTCTGCTTCATCACATTTCTTCCTATCAACTAGGGAGGAGTGGAACTTTTAGAGCACATAGTTGACAAGCCTTCCTCCTCAGGGACACTTACAAAAAAATCCTCTGGAAGGCTTCATCTGTTTGACACTGCTTCTCTGCTCTGTGTGATCAAGTGTACGGTGAATGTCTGGCTGCTTGGAGTTTATTGTTTTGAATGCAGTTACAAGGATAAGGTGTCAGTACACTTTAAGTGCTAGAATTGTGGTTTTATTTTATGTTCAGATGTTTCAGATGTGTTTTCTTTGACATCTTACGGATGGTGCTATAACTGTGGCAGGGAATTCACTGTTAGTTTTCCCAGAAAGGGAGAGTGTGGTTCATGGTGTGCACATCTGCACCATGTGCAGACATCTTCTTGCCCTGTTGCTCTTCTGAGGCTTGCTACTTCATTTCTCCTCAGCTCTCTGCTGTATCATCTTGTTTTCTGATCTTATGTGTAGGATGCTAGAAATCTCTCCCAGAATGGAAAGTTCAACATGTTCCATGTCATTCTGGCACACTCAGAAATGCTTCCACTCTGCTCTACTGCCCTGTGTGTTCCAAAATCAGATTCAGGACTTCTTTCTTTCTATAACCGAGTTTTTATTTCCTTTAACATACATCACATTTTGATTACATTATTTGATTTCAGTGATATCCTACGTTTTATGCAAGTAGATAGTTCTTTGTTTTGGCAACATTTTGATGACACCAGTAATGACTAGAGAAAATATGGTTTCTCTCTGATGCAGAGAATATATTTGCAGTTGCAAAATAAGGCAATATTCATCTGCTACCTCACTCGCAGGTTAACAGTATCTGGGGTCCACAGCAGTGCCGAGAAAAATGGATACTGACATGGGCAGGGATAACTTGATCCCTGGATGAGCATTCGCTTGGGAGTTGGACTAGATGATCCTGAGGGTCCCTCCAAATCCCTTCCAGTAGAATGACCTGTGAACCTGTGAACTTCCACTAGTCCAGGTTTCTCAGAGCCTCATCCAACCTTGTCTTCAAAATTTCTGGGGATGGGGGGCCCACAACTTCTCTGGAAAACCTGGTCCGGTCCCTCACAACCCTCACACTAAAGAATTTCTTCTAATACAGAAAACCCCCATATATTTGCAGTTTGCATATTTGCATATTCAATTAATTGCAGTTGGATTTTCAGTGAGTTGTGTAACTGCATGCATGCACAGAACATCCCGGACCCTGGATTACCTGGTGGGGAGGCACCAAAAGGCGCTTCCTCCACTTTAATGAGGTGCTACAGTGTGAGCCACACTCCCAGGACTGCCTTCCAGACCTTATTAGTGGAGGGCATGTGGCTATGGGCAGGGGAGGTAATTGAATATTCATGGGTTCGGTATCTTCATGGATTTCCTAACTTATGGGACCTGCCTGGAACCCCCCCAGTGACTTCTGGGGGCGTAGTGTATATTATCTAAACCTGTCCTACTTCAGCTTAGAGCCATTCCCCTTTGTCCTGTCCTTTTGAAAAGTCCCTCTCCATCCTCCTTGTAGGCCCCCTTTAGGTACTTTTGGTTGGTTTTCTGAGGTGCAAGTGGACATTACCAAGTCATGTTGAGCTTTTCATCCCCAAACACACAGAAGTCTTTTTCCTCAGGTCTAGACTCAGTCCATCATCATTAAGAAAGTGGATTCACATTAGGAATGGTAGTACCTGTCTATCTTAAAAAATGTGACCAGATCTCATGAATATACTTACATGTGTAAAATCAGATATATTTTGCATTGATGTTCAAAAGAGCAGCTCCACTGGTTTCTGCTCTAATGCAATTAATATACCCAATGCAAAAAATACTGAATAGGAGTCACATAGATATAACTGTTTCCTAGAACAGTTGTTGAGAAAAAGGCACCTCCTTCACTCAGCAGATAAATAATTGGCAGGACACCTGGAGATAAGAATTACAGTAATCCCTCACTACTTCATGTTTCGAGTTCCACTCCCTCACTTCTTCATGAAATTTTTTTAGCAAAGAAGCCATGGTCTTCCCTTCTTTCTTCACAGTGTTTTCCCATCTGCGTATGCACAGTCCCTCTGCCCCCTGCAGGGGCACACCCCGTGAGGTGGGGCAGCTTGCTTGGGGACCGCCCAGAGTCCCTCCCCTATGAGTACTGTAAAAGTTACATGGTGTCAATGCTTTATGACAGCTGTTTTCTGCAGGGCCAAGATGGGTGTCCATCCACCGGGCACAGCTGTGCAGAAGCTGCTGCATGTGCCCATGCCAGGTTCAGCTCCCACTGAACAAGGCAGTGAGCAGCAATCTCCTGGGCTGGTAACTGAGGGGCAGAATCCAGCCCCCTGGTCCCCCCGCTGGTGCTGGCCCTTAGCAGCCCCTAACACCCTCCTATTGTGACTGTGAGGGGGCCACGGGCCACAGCAAGAGCTGATTTCCAGCAGAAACCTGGCACTGGACTCACTTGGGAAGATTACATCAGACTGCAGGAGCCCAGCTGAAATGGAAGCCTTGCTCATTCCTTCCCAGCCAGGGCAAATCCAAGATCGGAGGGGACTGCTGGATAGAGACAGGAGCTACAGATGTGCTCCAGGATCATTCCAATATGCATCTTCGTCCTGGCTCTGCTCAAATCTCATCCCTGTGCTCTGGACACTGGCCTTGGTGACACAGGATGGGTTAAAAGGCTCAAACCCATCTCTCCATGGGATGGGAGGAAGCGATGGATGCCCAGATCACACCATGCCCAGGACACCTTCATGCCACAGTCACAGAGCTCCACCTCCCATCCCTAGCTCAGCTTCCCGTGGCAGTCTCCTGGGCCAGTAAGAGGGGGGATGACCTTAAGCCCCACTGTTGCCCATCCCAGCTCCAGTTCCAACTGCCTGTAGTGCCAGTGGCAAGCGGTGAACTCCCTAGCCAATAGCAGGGCAGCAGAACTCTTAAGCCACCACCACCACCAGTCTCAGGTCCGCCTCCCACTGCCTGTAGTGCTGGCAGTAAGCGGTGAACTCCTGAGACAAAAACAGGGGGATGGAACTCTTAAGCCAGCACATCCGCCTGTCGCAGCTCTAAGTCCCGCTGCCTGTAGGGGAGGGTGGCAAGTGGCAAACTCACAGCCTTGCCAGCATGGCCCAGGGTGTGGATACGCAGGAGCAGGGGCATTTCCCAGCCAGAACATGGCTGTGGAGGTGGGAAGTGGGATTCAGCCCTGTAACAAAGCATCACCCTGACTTGCCTAAAAGGTTCAGAATCACAGAAATGAATGAAATAGCAGGTCAGATCTCTTGCAATCACAGAATATTCTAAGTTGGAAGGGACCCAACAAGGATCATTGAGTCCAACTCTTAAATAGCACCACTGCCTCCCCAGTGGGAATCAAACCCATGGTCTCCCACACGAGAGATGGGGATACTCACCACTATAGTAAAGTGGATTTTTTTTTTCAGTCCCAGGTGCTACTGCCTGGGAGAATCAGGATGGAGGTTGTTTGTTGGGACACGTGGTTTGCCTGGTCCCCACAGCCGTGCAAGGCCACCTGGTCACAGTTGTGAAGGTGGTGTCCAGGAAGGCTTGTACATTGACCAGCACTACCGTGTCCATGCCTCTTCCAGTTCCAGGGGAGGTGGTGCCGCCTCCCCTGCACTGTACAGGCTGTGACTGTGTTGCGAGTGGGGCAGTGCTGCTCTTGCTGTTCCCGCCCTACCGCTGTGGCTTACTGCACCAGGATGGGGCAGACAGGCTACTGACTGCCCACCGCTGCTTGGCACACCCTGGTGTGGCGTTGAGGGTGTTCCTGTGGTCTCCAGGGCTGAAGGGTGGGGAGAGGGGTGTGGCTTATTTGCATATTCAAGATCTTCCTATCTTCACTGATTACAGGTTTTGCAGGCATCACACAGTCCCTAACCCCCATGAAATTCGAGGGATTACTGTAAATCTGACCTCGTGGAACCCTGTACAAAGAAGAAAAAATCCTACTTACACAAACAGACTATAATTGAGAGTAACTTCCTATTTAATCCCCTTAAAGAGATGTTTTCCTTTTGCACACAGTTGTGCAAATATCTCCATGGCTTATAGTTATCCTCACTACTGTTTGATTGTTTAAAATGATCCCTTGAATGAGTAGGTGACAAGGTTTGAAGCAAATTGGGGCTGAGCCAAAGAAAAAAAACCAAAATAAACCACCCCTCCCCCTCACCAGGTTTGGAAAAAAACAAGGAAAGTGTGAAAAATACAAACTATTTACTTTAGTAAACAGACAAGTTAAGATACAANAAATAATTAGGTGCCTATGTCTTTGTATTAATCATGATCTCAAATGTTAGATGTGAGAAATGGGAGGCTCTTAACAATAAAATTATAGTCATTTTTTTAACATTGATTTTTGTTCTTCAAATACGATGACTTAAATTTGCTGCTCCTCAAGACAGTCCTTAAAGCACTGTTTCTAATCAGTCCTTATAATACCTAATACTTTATAATACCTAAAGGTAATTATTAAGTCCTTATAATACTTAGAGGTATTCTTTTTTTGCCCATTTTTATTCCCATGCTGCGTAAGTCTATTATAGAATCAAAGAATGGGTCAGGTTGGAGGGGACCACAGTTGGTCATCGGGTCCAACCTCTCTGCTCAAGCACACTCATCATAGAGCCATAGAGCACATGGCACAGGATCTCATTCACATGGTTCTTGAATATCTCCAGTAGGGGAGACTCCACAACCTCTCTGGGCAATCTGTTCCAGTGTTTATTCACCCTCACCGTAAAGAAGTTCTTCCTCATGTTCAAGTGGAACTTCTGTGCACCAGTTTCTGCCCATTGCCTCTTGTCCTATCGCTTGGCACCACAAAGAACCACCTGGCTCCATCCCCTTGGCACCCTCCCTTCAGATGTTTATTGATGAGGGTCCCCCTTAGTTTTCTCTTCTGGAAACTGAATAGGCTCAGCTCCCTCAGCCTTTCCTTCTAATAGAGATGCTCCAAACCATTAATCATCTTTGTTTCTCTCCACCGGACCTGCTCCAGGAGCTGGTGTTTTGATGAGTTCAGAAGTGGACACAGAACTGCGCAGCCTTCTGGGGTATTGGCTTTACAAGGCCCAGATAAATATTTCTTGGGGTTTTTTTGTGCATGCTTATCTGACTACTTGAACACAACTCTCTAGAACTAACTATTTAGCCAACTAGGTTTTAGAAATGTCACAGAAGTTCAGTACAACCCAAGTTAACTTTCTATAACCATGATAAAGTACGAATAATTACACCTTAAGTGACCCTTATGATAAGTTTCCAGCTGCCTGGAGTAGAAATCTGGGTCACTACTTCACTGAGCAATAATGTAAGACATCAGTCCACTGCTGCATTCCAAATAAAGTACATTGGCTTCTTCCTACTGAAGTAAATCTCAGTAGTTAAAAGATCCTGCTCATGGTCATGAGTTTGTTCTGATATTGTCTGAACTTTGTCAGGAATATGTTTTCTATGCATAAACTAGAAGGCTTACTGAGCTTTTTTAATATTACCTTTACTTACTGATTTGCCTTTGCCTCCTTTTCATTTTACTGGAATTTTTTAAAGATTGCCTTTCATATGGCAGGATAACTAACACAATCTATTTTGGATATCAATGAGATAAAATTTCTATGAAACACAGTATTACCTTTACCTTAACCAAATACCTTGAGTAAGTCATTGTTACAGTTACTAAAACCAAACAGCCAACAAGTCAGCTCAGTAGCAGAATAGCATGGGTATCAGCTCGTTTCTTAGATTTACTTATAACACTGCTTCTGAAAAAATCCAGAGAAACAGGGAGAATTTCCGATCAGAATTAAGGGGAACAGTATTGTTTTACATACTGTTTGGGTGGATTTTTGGCACTCTTGTCGTCTGGGATGTAGAAGCCACCCAGGCCAAGCTCCTGCAAGGATATCAGATTACATTAACAACATATTGGGAACCAGATATTCAACACTACTAGCATTGGTCTGTGTCACAGAAACAGATATGATTGCATATGAAAAATCTCTTTTAGAGGTATCTGGGAGGGGGAAATACGCTTCAGCAACCTATTGTTGGAGACTTTTTCTTGAACAGTTTTTTTATTTGTGAGCCAAATACTCCTGTTATAAGCAGCAAAATGAAAGAAATGTGCTTGTCTTCTAGTGAAAATTAACACTGGTTTTCTCCAGGCATTCAAGCACTTAACTCAGTTGTCTTTTCATATTATTCCAATGTGATACACATTAGTTTAATGTAAGTGGTTGAAGAATCATGTTGCAGAATGCCTCTTGAGAGAGAAGGATGTTATAAACATTTCTACTAATGGAATATTTATGTTAATGTAAATTAACTCCGTAAGTGTGGCAAATCATTTAAAAGGTGAACATGAAGTTCCTGCTGCACAGTGGATGCTTTTATTTTTTTTGTTACTTGTACAGTACAAAGAATGGTGTACAGGCTTCTGCTGTAACCATCAAGGAATTTGTAAATGCAGTCTTTGTGACCCTCAAGAATCAAAGCCTGTCACACAATGAAAATATAATGCAAATGTGTGATGCCAAAGACAAGAATTACATTTTGCAGAAATAATTGTAAGAATTGTGATCTGAGAGAAAACTGTAAAATTAACTAAGTCTGTAGGAGAGCAAAGCAAAACAAAGAGCTATAGCTAGCAGATGGCAGAATTAACTAGATTGATAGAAATAGTGATCATTTTGAAGCAGGCGAGTTGTTGCCGACAATATTAGGGATAAGAACCTCAGAATGATAAGAAAGTCTACAGTTATTGTCATCTCTGTTTCCTGCTGCTTACAAGTGTGAGATCAGACTAGTGTTGGAGTGATGGAGTGGACTGGTAGCAGACTTGCTTTCCAAGCAAGGTTATAGCTGAATTCAAGACCCAAGTGCTTTTCAGAGGCTTCCCCACTAGAAGGAACTGCTTTGTGATCCCCTCCAGATAATCTGTCTGCAATCTCTGAGCTCTGTATATGTATAGATACCTGTGTGCACATATACATGTGTTGTGCACACCTGAATCCTGCCATAAGGAAGGGTTTGGACACAACAGCTTCAGGAATGGCAGGAGAGAAGAGATGGTGCAGCTAGTCAACAGAGCCATGGCTTTGTAACAGTTTTCAGCACTGTCCCTCTGCTCTTGTGTGTAAATGGAAAGAGAAGCCCTTGAGGTTAGGGAAGAGCAAAGTCCAATGAAGCTGTGCCCCCTGTTTCTAAGCACATGCGGATTTACCCAGCTGCCTGTTTTGAAGTCCCCTATCAAATGTAAGAACAACTCACTAAAAAACCTTTAATTCTTCAGTGGTTTTGTTTGCTTGTTTGTTTTTGCAGTATGCAAATTTGTTATCAAAATTATTTATATTGCACAGAGTGTTCTTTCAACTGTGTTTTATTAATTCAGAAACGGTGGTGATAAGATCTAGTTCTTTCCAAAGGATTTGGTATGCCACATCACCCAGAAGGGATCAAATTATAAAGCCAGTTAAGGTACCAGCTTGGCTCTTCAGTGAAGTGGTTAGATTTTTGTCAGCACGCAGCATCCAGTTAGTCTGGTGCTCATTTTCAGAAATGGGATCTAGTGAGAGCACTTCTGAAAATGCAACCTTTTGTACTTAAATATTTGTGTGTTCTCTCCCAATCTCATTTTCCATGAAGTTATGTGTTATTTTTTGTTGTTATTTTCAGAGTTCATTTCCTTGCTTAATAAATTAAACTAAATATTTCTGCAAGAATCCCCCTGCATTTTTGTGTATTGGAATTATCATATTTTAGTGATTATTTGTTCATATTTCTGTGATTTTCATTGCATATTTAACCCCCAAGTGTTCATAAATAATTGCACAAAAGAGACCTCAAATACCATAATCAGTTACACAGTAGTGATAACTCTAAGCACAAATACTAATTTAAAATATAACTTGTTATTTGTACAGTCAATTGAATGAACATGAATCAACATGAATGACTGATGAATCACAGTACATCCACAAACACATGCTGAACTGGGATTTTTGCACGTGTAAATCTATTTCCCTTAACTACTTGTTCCTTGGATAAATATGACGGTTTTATGTTGCTTACATCTTTCCAAGAACTACAGATTACTTTCTTCCACTGGAAATGAAAAAATCCACTTTAGTACAGTGGTAAGTGTCCTCACCTGGCGTGTGGGAGACCCAGGTTCGATTCCCGCCAGGGAGACAGTGTTAAGAGTTGGACTCGATGATCCTTGTGGGTCCCTTCCAACTCAGAATATTCTGTGATTCTGTGAAATCGGCATGGTGGCCTAACTAGATTAAATATTTCTCTCATCCAGATTTTCCTTTAATTATGATTTTAACTCATGAAAGATCCTCCCATTTTCAGGTGTTGTGGCATTTATTAGGTTTAAATCCCTGATGGATACCTGTGCATACTTAGTAAAATATGTATCATATAGCCAGACTGGTATGGTGATGATACCAGATGAATCAAGAATATGTCTAAATCATTGTCACCAGTGTCACCTTACTTACCCAATTGTCTTATTGTCCTTCCCCACAGCTCTATCTTCACCCTGACAGCTTTGCTTCTACTCTTCACAGTGCACCCCCTGCCCCTGGCATTGATGCTTTGCATCTCTACCAGCTTCTCCTGCATATTGATGCCATTTGTGAGCTTCTCATTCCAGCACTTCCAAAAGAACTGCTTTATATACTGTGCCAAAAAGGCACTAATTTCTGTATTAAGTGTTCTCAGCAAGAAAAGCCAGTTTCAGTCATGATTTCTCTTGTTCTATTCTCCTTCCTCTTGTCAGCTGTCTGACTTCTATCACACTAGCTTTGTCCTCCCTCTGTTTGTCAAGCTGACTCCTGTAGTTTGGGTGTGTTCCTGAATAAGTAGCAAATCTTTTTCTTGCCACTGTAGCATGTCTGGCACATACTGAAGTGTGAGTTTTGATCTAGGTGGTGATTAAAATTTGCAACAATTCATGAACTGGTATCAGGCTGTGTTAAGTGTCTCAGTGGCCTCTATTTAAATCTTAGGAATCACTACAGAGTCAATAAGAATGGTTAACCTGCAAGTCAAAGGGAAGGCAAGAAACCAGCTGTGATGACTTCTTTTCGCTGAACTCTTTTTATCTTTTTAAGTGTTTCCTCACCTTCCCATGCTATCTCCACACCCTTTGTCTGTTCATATACTCATTGCTTTTTTCGGTCTGACTCTGAGCCTAGTGTGTCAGTGACTCTTTATGCTAGTGTTTATTGTTACACATTATTAGCACAGTGGTCCATAGTTTGTATCGTTGCAGAATTCCTGATTGTGTTGTTAATGCTTTGCTATCTAGGACAAAGTAACAACAAAGGTGGCATGAGATGGAGATGCATGGAAGCACTATGCTGATCTTTGTTGGCTGAGAGTAGTCTGGTGCAATCAATAGGAAGGATGGATGCGGTACTTGTAGGACAGGGGTCCTTAGCTGAGCTCTGCCTGTTTCACCTTCAAAGTATTTAATTCCTCAGAACAGGCTGTCTGGCCCCCTTTGCAAACACTCAGATCAGTTCAGTACATGAAAAAATAAAAGGTCTGGTTGAATGGATCTGGGGAAGAAGCAGCACTACATAGCTCCAGCTGACAGCTAATCTTTCTGGTCTTCTGCTTTTCCCCCTCCTCCTCCTGAGCCATGCAGAGAGACTAGCAATCACAGAATCACAGAATCACAGAAAATTATGAGTTGGAAGAGACCCACAAGGATCATCTAGTCCAACTCACCATCTAATACCCGTACAGCGACCGAGAGCACATCCCAGAGCGTAATACCAACCTAGATGCCTCACAGTCTAGCAGGCCACTCCGAGCTGGAAGGGGTCCAGGGTCATCCAGCCCTACACCCCCCAGCTAGACCATGTCACTAAGCTCCTCGTCCAGTCTTCTCTTAAACACTTCCAGGGATGGCGACTCCACCACCTCCCTGGGCAGCCCATTCCAATATGCAATTACTCTCTCTGTGAAAAACTGCTTCCTAACGTTAAGATTGAACCTCCCCTGGCGTAGCTTGAGGCTGTGCCCTCTCGTTCTGGTGTCGTCAGCCTGGAAGAAGAGGTCTACACCCATCTGGCTGCAACCTCCCCGCAGGTAGTTGTAAACAGCAATGAGGTC
>WEKX01005018.1:0-20518 GCA_013390025.1 Pitta sordida
CTAGAGAAATAGGCAGACTCCAAGAGTGTGTGATTTCACAAGGCTAAGTGCTGGGTTCTACACTTNCATGGGAGTTGGACTAGATGATCCTGAGGGTCCCTTCCAACTCAGAATAACCTGTGAACCTGTGAACTACTTTAGACGCCCCTTAAATGCTCCCCTACTTTAAATTTAAGTGCTGCATACAAATGTAAGGGGTATTATAGTCTGTTTAGATCCTGTAATTACGTTCACATTCATCAATGACACCAGGGAAAATCTTTACTTAGTACAAACATGGTAAATACAACTGAAGCTAGTTTGTTAAAAAATATCATCCTCGACATAGTTAAAACAAAAATAATCATTTGATCTTTCACCATTTGTCATGGGTTAACCCACATGGACCTGGTTTTCTTTGTGAATTTTTTCCATTTTCTCCCAAGATGGGGGTGGGGCGGTGGCACGACTCTTCCCCCCAGCTCCCTCCTCACCTCTGTGGGGCAGCGGCGCAGCTTTTTGCCCCCCACCAGCCCCTCTCCTCGCCACTGCTGGAATGATGCTGGCAGCGGTGGCACGCAGGAGAGGTGGCACCAGTGCCGGCGGCGGCGCACCTGCCCGGTTCCCTGCTGGGGCTGGGAAGGGGTGCAGCCATGTGGTGGGGTCTGGAAGTTACCCTGATGATGACATAAAACATCGGCGCTCCTGGAAGACAGAGGAGAACAACAGCTCAGAACGTCACCTCATTGGACCGAGGGGGGAGCTACCGGAGGTGGGACAGTGGAATTTTTTTTTAAAAGCCCCAGGGTGAAAGGAATAGGCCTCTTCCTCCTCGCTTCACTCTAGGAGTCTCTGCTGCTCCGGACTTTCCTCCCAGCAGATCTCGAGAACATTGGCACCTGTCCTTCCCTGACGATAGCCGGCGGACATCGCTACCATTTTTCTACCCGTATTTTGTTGCTGTTGGGACTTTCGGTTTTTTGGGGGATTGGTGTTTTGGGTGGGATTTGGGGTTGAGGGATTTCTCTGTTGCACAGGGAGTGGGTTTCGTCGCATGGGGGAGGGGGAAGCTTTGGTTTTTATGTCCCCCACTGTTGATATCAGTTGCACACAAATTATTTTCCCATTTTATTTTTTCCTGCTCCCTTTCTCTTGTAAATAAATCCTGTTACATCTCTAACGATCTCTTGTCCAAGGAGTGATAAATAACCCTTTACTGGCCTTAAACCATGACACCATTTAACTGTAGAGAACGGCCATTTAATTATCTGAAAGAACAGAAAAAGTCCAAACCGCTAAAAATAATGACAGGAATTCAAAGACACCCCTCAGGTTATCAAGAAATGCTGGTGTTCCATTGTCTTTTTTATCCTCTCAGTCATTAGCCTAACTTGTACTTAAGTAATGCACAGAGTTTAAATTCTTCCTCTTGCATTCTCTCAACACACGCTATGACACTGGTAATCAACAAAGGGCTTGCTTCAAATGAACCCATTAGTCAACGTGTGAAAAATTATTTCCATTTCCTATTTTGAGTTATAATCATAGAACTACAGAATTACAGAACGGCCTAGGTTGGAAGGGACCTCAAAAGATCATCTGGTTCAACTTTTTGTGGGAAAGGGAGCCTAAATGAAATAATCCAGCACCCTGTTCAGCCACATCTCGAAAGTCTTTAGGCAGAAAAAACCTGAATCCCGCAGTCTTCCTTCACAGGGCAGGATCTTCAGCTCTCTAGTAATCTTTGTGGCCCTCCTTTGGACCTTCTCCTATCTATCCTTGCCTTCCTTGAATTGTGAGGACCATAAAGGGAACACAGTCTCACAAGTGCTGAATAGAGTGAGACACTCATTTCTGGCCTGCATAAAATGTAAGTAAACTAGTGGATTATGTATTTCCAGTTGTACTTAAGCTTTTTATTCCACTCCAACACTTAGTGGGTTTGGTCAACTCTGGATCCCTTGTTGGAAAATGCAGCTCAGTTATCCAAACAGCAAGCAAAGCCCGGTAGCAACACCTTTAATTGCAGGGGCAAATGGAGAAGACTTATCCATAAAATATGGTAGGCAAAATTACAGTACTTTCTTCTGTAAACATGTCTCAAAGCTGAGGTATATTCCACCCGGACTTCAATTTGTTGATACATCAGAAATACATCTGGCCCAGTGTCTAGTTTCCAACACTAGAATTCAGTAAGAGTGTGCCAGGTAGGTATTAGAAATTGGTCATGTAGAGAACTGTCCTTACCTGATAGGTACTCTTCAGCAGATTTATTAGTTTATATGACTGCTACTGCACATATTTTCCAATGACCTAGTACACACAGGACAGGAAACTAAAATCTGGAAAATCCGTTAACAGCAAGATAGTAAGTCCATTATCTTATTACCATGAAAACTGCCAAAGATCATAAAACCAAGAAGAAAGGCTATCCAGACACTTCCTTTTATTAAGACACTAAACCAGTTTAATGCACAAATGCTTTGTGTTAGTTGTAAATATTTCCTCTGTTTAAGCAGCATTTATGTTCATTTCTCTAGTCATCTTAAGATGTATGTCACTTTTGTGGTAGCAACTTCACAGATGAGTGAATACCAGCCCTTCGCAATCCTGTTTAAAATTATTAATAAAGTCCAGATGGTGCGACAGAAAGGAGACAGTACACCATCTTGTGCACTGACTGGATTGTATTTCAAAACTGAAAAAAAAAAACCTTCAAAGTTATTTGGCTAAATGTCTCTTTCTTTCTTAATACCCTCCTTATGCGCTTCACTTCCTATCCAAAAACAATTAAAACAAACAGAAAAGGCACCTGCAGTTTTTCTAAAAAAACCATGAACTTACACAAATAGCCATAAATTCTTTTTAAATATTCAAGGAAAAGAAATATCTTTGTCTAAAAGAAGAATATATATATATATATATATATATATCACATAAGCATGTTTCTTCTAGCAAAAATACCTTCAAAATATAATTCTTACCAGTTCATCCCATCCTTCACGTATTGTAAAAAACTGCTTTCATCAGGAAAAATTTAATAAGTACTCAGCTTTTTAGAATTAAAATATGTTCCTTCTCATCTACCAGATATGAGTCTTAAAAAAAAATTAATGTAACATTTATTTTAGATCACTATTTTTAATAGTGGATTTATTACCTACTTAGCTGAAACTCTGCTTCAAATATTTGGCAAACTAAAATACATAAATCAATTTTATGTATCAGTATTTACTTTCAACAGATACTTTGAAGTTTGGGATAAAGTCCCTGTGTTTGATTCATCTCACAGGATCTTGGGGAATAACTTCCCACTTAACCCAGGTCTCATGCCCACATCTGCAGAAATGGATGGAAAAATCCCACTCCATCCAAACATAACTACAAAACCCCCCAACACAGGATTGTTTATGTATTTATCTGCCTAGAGCACTGAGAGGCACCTTAATAGGCTTCTGACTTTTTAATGTCAGAAGTTTAACCAGAATCACCTGCTGTCTCCCTACCCCCCACCAACTTTTCTTTTCCCCAGAGCCACCCTTTCCTTCACCTGTTTGCCACGTCAGAGGTATTTATCAGAAACATCAAAATGAAGAGGGCCAGACATCTTAAACTCACCACGGATATCCCTCTCCACCAGAAACATCTCTTAAGTATCTTAATTTCCCACACAGACCATGCATATAACCTCTCAGCTAAATACACTATAACAGTAAGTACTTCAACTGCTATCAGCCATCAGGTGTTCACTCTAGTGTGATCAAAACTTTTTTTCCACACACTGGAAAAAAACCAAAATGCACAAAGGCAGTTCTACCAACATTTAAATGGTGGTGATGTGTTTGTTGAATTCATCAGATTATGGTATCTCTTAGCAATAATTTTTAACTTCTACTTAGCCAGGGGAATGCGTTCGGTGCTGGCCGGAGTGGCGCCGTGGGTAGCCTGGTGCTGTGCGATGGGAGTGACAGCTGAACAGGCTGGGACAGTCCCTGCTGTTCAAAGGGACTGCTTTGTTTGGGGTTTCTTCTTCTGGGAATCCAACAGCCCCAGCCAAAGCTTTTCTGCCAAGAGTGGGGGCGAGCAGGTAGCGCTGATCCTGCCGCCGCATCCCGGGTGGGCAGTAGCCAGGATCCGCCTCCCACCGGGGCTGTCTGCAGGAGCACGGGCCAGCAGCGGCTGTGCAGGGTAAAAGACCTGGTGGCTGTGTGATCTGCTCTTGCAGCGGCTCCTGAGATGTACAGGGCGGGGGTGGACAGGAATCAGCACAGCACCAGATGACAGATGCGTCCTGTGCTGGCAGCCCCCACAGCCCTGCTTGTCCCTGCACCTGCTGCCCAGCCTGCAGCTCTCCCCTTCCCTCTCCTACCCTCCCTCCACCCCTCCTCTGCCCCACACATCCTACAAGGAAACTTTTTATTTTGGGCAGTGAGAGGGGGGTGCCAGTGCCAGCACAGGGATCAAACTCTGATGTTAGCAGTCTGCGCCACTGGCATTGGGACACACCGAGCTACACCACTCGTGTTCCACCGGTGCTGGCAGAGCTGAAATGCGGTGCCGAGTCAGTGGCTCTGCTCCCAGCCGCCTGGGGTTTAAATCTCCATCCACCACCACCCTGAGGTCAGTATTGGCGGCAGCAACCGTCCCCCGCCATCCCGATTCGCAGCCATGCCATGCTGCTGTGCCCAGAAGTACTGGCACAGCCCTCATGCCTTGGCCATGCAGCAGCACTCCTGGCTTCACGGAGATGGGACCAACTCACCTTTCTCCTAAATGATGAGAATGAAGCATGTACGGCAAGTCTGGTGGGCGGTGATGGCGGGGAGGACCTGCGGGGAGGTTGCAGCCAGATGGGTGTAGACCTCTTCTTCCAGGCTGACGACACCAGAACGAGAGGGCACAGCCTCAAGCTACGCCAGGGGAGGTTTAATCTTAACGTTAGGAAGCGGTTTTTCACGGAGAGAGTAATTGCATATTGGAATGGGCTGCCCAGGGAGGTGGTGGAGTCGCCATCCCTGGAAGTGTTTAAGAGAAGACTGGACGAGGAGCTTAGTGACATGGTCTAGCTGGGGGGTGTAGGGCTGGATGACCCTGGGCCCCTTCCGGCTCGGAGCGGCCTGCTAGACTGTGAGGCATCTAGGTTGGTATTACGCTCTTGGTCGCTGTACGGGTATTAGATGGTGAGTTGGACTAGATGATCCTTGTGGGTCCCTTCCAACTCATAATTTTCTGTGATTCTGTAATTATATATTCATAAACTCATTATATATTCATGAGCTGATGAGTTTGCGGTACATTCTGCGCAGGCACTGAGGTCGCACTACTCGCTTAAAAATCACCCGCAACTATTCGGATCCAGGAAATTACGGATCGCGAATATGTGGAGGATCACTATAACACAAATCCATGTACCTTGAAGTCACTTCTCGTTCTCTAAGCACAACAAAAAAGTCCACTGTATTTGCAGGGTGATTTGCAGAAGGTGATTTGCTTACCTGCCCAGGTTCACCTTAACTTCAAAACCATGTATTATACTGCACTGAAATCAAAGTCCCTCATTTGTTCCAAGCCCATCAAATGCTTGAGTTCATTCAAATACGAAGGTTTCATCTATCAAATAAAAAATAGCTCACAAGTTCCAAGTATAATGATAACTTTTAATTTCCGTTTCTCTCAGCCTCTAAGGGTCTTGAGGTTGACTGTTATACACTTCAGTTCCAGTTTGTAAAATGGGAATTAGATACATTACACACATTTTTTCTCTTTTAAATTGTTGGCTTCTCACACACTTTTACTCACAGTTAACAAAATAAAACATAAACGCCAGTGAAATACGGATACTTTTTCACATTGGGAAGAAGCTTTTTCTACATGCACAGGTAATGATTTGATTATTTCAAACAGTGAAGAAACACAAAAGTGCCCGAACACAACTATTCTATCTGAATGTACACAGATGAAGTTTTGAAAGTCGGGCACAGAAACAGTCATTATGAAGGAGGAAACACAGACTGTGCTCATCTGATGTAGAATAGTCAACAATATATGGCTGATCATGCTACAAAAATCTAATTATATAAGTAAAAATCTGAATCAAACATGAATAACCTTTTATTCAACAATGATATTTCTCAAAAATAGTCCTTGAAGCTGCAACTAAAAAGACACGTAAGTACAAAACAACTCAACACAGATTAGGCAGAATATAAAATTTTTAGACAGGTATTCTTAAGAGGAAAACCCTGAAACACACAGCTTTTTTGTTTTATAAAAAGATACATCCTTCCTCAACCGTTTCCTGATGAAGTGTCCCATACATGTAATGTCCATCCATGCTTATTGAAAGTCGTGACAGCACAGCCTCTAGATATTACTATCAAATTACTTGGAAATTTTACATGCACAGATTGAATTATGTTCCAATAGTACTTGTACCATGTAAACTCTTATAAGGCATCCGTAAGTCTCTCCTTCTAAAGTACGGCTGTTCAGAGATAAAACTTAGGACACATCAAAATAGTTTGACTAAGCTAGTATTTAGTTGCTGTTTCAAAACCTTGGTTCATATTTCATGTTGTCTATGACTTCTCTTCAAGACTGGTCCAAAGCTCCCAACTGAACATACTACATATACAGTCGGCCCTCTTCCACTTTGCACCCCCTATATTGCAGCTTCACATCTTAGCGGCATGATTTTTCAGTGTTACAGGAGGCTTGTTTCGCAACTGCGCATGTGCAACCTGACACACATGAATATTCAAATTAGGAAGTAATGAATATTCAAATCAACCCCCACGCCATACTGCACAGACCATGGGTACACTGCTCTGCCTGTACCGTGCCCACACCATGCCCACCCTGTGGCGCCCGCCCCAGCTCAATTCGGCTCTTGTCCCATGGTGCCCATCCTGTGGTCCTTGTCCAAGCACACCTCAGCTCCTGTCCCATGGTTCCTGCCCTGGCTCGGCTCCCATCCCGTGGTGCCTATCCCATGGTTCCTGCCCCAACTCAGCTTGGCTCCCGTGCTGTGGTGCCCGCCATGCCTTGGCTCGGCTCCCATCCTGTAGTGCCCGCTCTGCCCTGCCCCAGCTCAGCTCCTATCCCTTGGTGCCCATCTCGTGGTCGCTGCACCGGCTCAGCTCAGCTCCTGTCCCGTGGTGCCTGTCCTGTGGTTCCCACCCCAGTTTGACCCAGCTCTGCTCCCATCCCACGGTGCCCACCCCAGCTCGGCAGTGCTGAAACAGCGCCAGAATGCTGGGGGGGGCTGTGTGAGGGTGCAGAGCAAGTTTGCATACTAATGAGCTGCCATTCAACATGGAAGTAGGGCTCCATGGGACCTGATTAAGACTGCAGGTCCACAATACAGGAGACCTGACTGTATTGGAATTATACTAGTTTCGCAATTCAGAGGTTTGAGTTTAGATATTTTAAAGTTAGCAATATGAAAAACATAACCCATAATACCACACATGCATATTATTACATACGGAATACAGGAAGCAAACAGTATTTAATATGAATTTACTGTTTAGAGAATGGAATTCTGTGGCCAGGCATTCTTAAGAACTCGCTTCCAAAAATGGTTACAGAAAGATATATAAACACAAAAGAAATCCCTCCCTCCCGTAACTCAGTAATACATGACACAACACAGCAAAAAATTACACACTAATGTGTAACTTTCTTCCTTTTGGCAGCATTAGGAACAGCCTCTTTTCATTTGGGAATGGGGAGGGATAATTCCTTGAACCTTATGTGAAGTTCCTACATTCTGAGAAAATGCAGAAAACCCAATACATTTTACATGGTTTTGGGGGAAACTAAATGTTCATACACATTTTTGAGAACATTTAAGGGTTTCAAGAAATAAATTTAAAACTTTTTTGATTACAGTTATGAAAGAGTTGTGAATGCAACAGTGATAGCCCATTTTAAGAAATGCTAGTAAATAGTAGCTTCAATTTAAAGAACACCATGTCATTCACCAATTCCAAAATTCAGCATTTTTCCCCTCATTGCATTTGCACCATTCTGGAACAATATTGTTAATCAGGTTTCAATGTCATCAGGGTAAGAATCTAGAAGTCACTATGCAGTGTAAAACACTTATCCTGATAATCTGGGGAAAGAGGAATCCAAAACAGAAGATTAATTCAACACAAACTGTGCCGCTTCCTTAAGAAGTGATGCAGCTTTGTCCAGTTCTTGTTCTGTTTGTTCCACTGTTATCACTACTCGAATACTAGAAAAGGAAAACCAGAACATACAACTTTACTCCCAGTTTTCAGCTTTAGTATTATCTTGAACTATTTCCAATACATTAGGATCACTATCTCTAGGGAAATTATTACGAATTCAAATTCAAACAGAAACAAGACATATGACTAAAGACAATTGGTCATATTACTTTTTTGCTCACTCCCATCCCTACCCTTCCCTACATATCACAGCAATCTGTTATCTTTTTTACCTGCAGATGCGCAGGTCATGGAACTGTGCCTGTTAACAAACTACATGCCAATCATTGCGATTCAGGTAGTTTTGATATAGTTATTTCAGGGTATTAGCAACCTGTAAGTCACTAAGAATGTACCTCAAAATAGAGCCTTTCCCATTTTTCAGAGGACCATACATTCAGAGCAGTCTGCCAAACAAAACTCCATCATTGTATGAAGAGAGACAGAGAGTCATAACCAATAAAATGAAGTAATGCATTGACTTTCTACAAACCTGGGTGGAGGAAGACATTTTTCTTCTTTCTCCAGGTAGCGAGCCTGTGTTAATGCAATACCACTATTCATGCACTACAAATAAAGAAAATACAGCAGTTGTCAACCTGGGAAGTTCTGATGCAATATCATTTTGTTCACCAAATACCTGCCACTAACTTTTATTAATCTGGTGTCAGGATAACTGCACGTTCTTTCACAAATGGAGGTTCGGAAGGTTGTGCAAAATCATCTCTAATTTCAATATTGCATTTGCACATAAAACAGGTTAGGGTGTAGTGTCTTTTGTTTTGATCTATGAGTAATCAGGCAAGCACACTGTATTAAGTTGACAATAATATTTAAGCACATTTTCAGGAAAATCAGAAGTTGTTGTGAAGTCTTGTTCACCTGCCACCTGATATATAAAACCTTTCCCTCAACCTTTATCTCCTTCATGTGGGAGAAAGAGAACCAATGTACACTGAGAAATGAAATAATACTACACATGGAACATGAGATTCTTCACATGAAAGAAGAAAGCAAGTACAAAGACCCAAAGTAGCAAAGTTTGAATTCAAATGCTTAAAGATACCACCAGAACTCTGTTCTTTATAAACAGTTATAGAGACTTGTCTAAGAAGCAGTTTTACATTCGGCCCAATTCCACTTTGCACCTGTCATATTGCGGCTTCACATCTTAGCGGCATGACTTCTCAGCAATTAAGGAGGCCCCTTTTCTCAACTACGCATGCACGACCTGGCACACATGAATATTCAATTAGGCAGTCATGAATATGCAAATAAACCTGCACAGCTGCGGCAGCAGCTCTGCCGTTTCCTCCCTCCCCTGTTTCCTCCCTCCCCTGCCACGGCTGCTGCAGCAACCGATACACAGCAACACAGTGCCAAAACAGCGGCAGGGTGCCATGTGAAGGTGTGGGGCAAATTTGCATATTAATGAGCTGCCATTCTACACAGAAGGAGGGCTTCATGGATAGGGGGCAAGACCCATGGTACTATGGTATAGGAGACCCAAATGTATATGCAAATTCGAGTTTTCAAGTATATACAGGGAAATAATTATTTCCTGAAGTGAAAGGTCTAATATAAATTGTTTAATCCAATGTTGAAGACAGACCTAAGTACCTACAGCAAGAAATAGTCAGAAAATGATCTTTAACACAGCTCCATTATCAGCAAAGAAACTGAGTTCCTTACCCCATTCCTGCAAGATATTTCAATAAATTACCCAACAAGCCTTTTTAGCCTTCATTCATTATTAACATTGAAAGGCAATTATGTATTTTAATTGCCATAGAGACACTTACATAATCCACAACTCTTTTGAGTAACTTCACGTCATTTTCTCGAGATCCACAGCTCTCCTCCAACTGTAAGTGCAATGCTGGAGAAAAAGATTCTCCCACTACTTTTAAGCCAGAAATCCTAAAACAGATAAAAAGCCTTTCATACACATGCTACTCGAAGATATGTGTTTCCCTTTTCTAGGCAGTAAGCGAGAAAAGATGGATATTTTGGTTTACTAATGCTAATGTAGACAAGACATACTGGCATTTCAGTTTGCAATACATAAAAATAACAAAATTTATCAAGTAAATGTCTTTCCTAAGGAGTTTCCGTAAGTCTGTGTAACAACAGTGCCTCCTCCTTTTGCAAACAGGATTAATAATTCAGAAATTCTTAAAAGTATTTTTTGAAGACGTAGGAGAACCATTTGTGTTAGGGCTGTATGTTGCTGATAAAAACTCAGCTAGGTACATCAAATCTCTGGATTCTACATTAAGAAAATAAATAATAATAAAACTTTTTATATACTTAAGGGATAAGAAGGAAAAAGGTTTATTTTTTTAGTAAGATATGGTAAAATTTCTGTTTGAAAATTATTTCCTGTAGAAAATCATACAGCATCATCTTTAACTTAGTTGTAAGCTCCTCTAAAACTAGTTTTATGTCCAAAGTTCTTTAATCATCTGTAGGTAGGGACAGTTGTTAATTAGGTTCTAGAAACTGACTGAATGAGTAACATTTGAATGTCATTTTCTGATACATTACGTACATTCAGGACTGAGTTATTCCCCTCCAAAAAAATCTGTATCCAATATCCAAGCATGACCTCTGGTCTACGAAGTTAACAGGTCACATAAAAACATATCAACCCTCAGTCATAATTTTGATTTCACAACTTGGATGAGCTTGCCCAACATACATTTTGAGCAGACTTGACGGTACAATCATTCCAAAGAAATATGTATAATTATTCATCCATTAGAGATTTTGTATGAGTGGTTTTAAATGTTATTAATTTCTGTATAATGTAACAGAAAATTGCTGAAGAAAAAGAACTGTAAAATACAAGTGCACAATTACTGCACATTAAACAGTCCTTGAATAGTCACTGTAATTTTTGTATTTTTTTTAGTATCAAAACCTGTCAGAAAAAAATAGCCATTACTCAGTATAGTAATCATTTAAAACAGCACAGCATTAGGAAATTTCAAACCTTATTTTTCATATAAATTCCAGCAACCCAGAATAACAGGTATATCTACTACTCTTTAACATTCAAATCTCATCTGTAAGAACAGTATTGCATTAAAGGTGATTGAAAGGTGCACTGAGATGTCTGAAAGTGTATCTGCTAAGTTTCATCATGAATGCTTTTCCTTAGACAATTTTCAAAATACAGTAAACCCTCACTACTTCACGGTTCTGCTCTGGCAGTTCACTTCTTCATGGGGTGTTTTCTCCGCGAAGACAGCATTGTTTCGCGGTGCATTCGTGACTGCATATGCGCTAATGGACAGTCATGAATATGCAAAGATAGACAGTCATGAATACACAAAATAGACCACTGGCTCCAGACTCGCAGCTCGGAGTGCTGGAGTACAGTTCTGCCCGCTGGTGCTAGCAGAGCTGTATTTATTGAGAGTTCTTGGGGCAGTAGTGGAACTCTGCTCTGAAATCAGTCATGCGTCCACCAGGAGCTGCTGGCGCTGCCATCTGTGCCATGACCAGCGACAGCACACACAGCCTCCCCAGGCACTGCCACTCAAGAAACAGTGGGGCTAGTGGGACTGTCCAGCCAGCACTGCTCCACCCGCTCACCCATATGGCTGCTGGCAAAGGGTTCTTGGGGCAGTGGCGGAACTCTGTTACCATGGGGACAATCTGTGACAGTACCTGGGCAGCCACCAGTGCCCCCCCGCCACCTGTTTCCATGGAATTTTCATAGATTTTAGTGAAACAGTGAAATTTTAGNCTTTTTCTATGGCTTGCAAGCAATTACTTGTCCCGACTGATTTCCTTAAATCAGTGGGTGCCTGCTTGGCCCGCACGCCATTGGCAGCACAGTTACCATGGTGACAAGGCAGCCACCACTGATCCCACACTCGCATGTTTAAACACAGCTCAGCACTCACTGCCTTGTTCCAGATCAAAAAAAAAAAAAAAACAGTGTTCAAACCCAGGAACCACTGTGAGTGCAACCCAGGAACCAGTGGGGGTCAGACACTGCTCCTGCGCCCCTGCACAGTGGCAGCTGCTGCTCCTGGGCCNAATTCATGATGTAATACTGAAGGGGTACATATTCATGAAGTAATATCCATATGTATTAGGCATGGGTACAAAGATAGGTGGCAAAGCTAGGGCAGGGGTTTTTGCCTTTGGTTTCTGGGCTTTTGGCACCTGACAGGGCTGGGGGACACACTGCTGGCCGATGTTCCTCTTTCCTTGTTTCTTGGGCCNTGGGCGCGTTCCAGCCCCGGTGTACACAGGAGAGTGGCAAAAGGGACGTGCGATTTTTTTCCCAGAGTGGTGCCCATGGGCACCAGGAGCCTCCTGTCTCTTTGTGCTGCAGTGAATGGGGTGGAGCTGATACACTGCTGGAGTGCACCAGGTCTGAGGGGTGTGTGTGATGGCCAGGAATAATTTCCATAACAACAAGCTGCCTATCTTTGCAGACCAAAGGCTTCATGGCTGGGGTGAGGAGNAGATCAAAAAAAAAAAAAAAACAGTGTTCAAACCCAGGAACCACTGTGAGTGCAACCCAGGAACCAGTGGGGGTCAGACACTGCTCCTGCGCCCCTGCACAGTGGCAGCTGCTGCTCCTGGGCCCCAGCCCAGTGGCAGCTACCGCTTCCAGGCCCGGCAGGTACAGCGGGGCAGCTGGGTCCCCCCCAGCAGGATGCAAGCCAGGGACAATGGGGTGGGCGCGTTCCAGCCCCGGTGTACACAGGAGAGTGGCAAAAGGGACGTGCGATTTTTTTCCCAGAGTGGTGCCCATGGGCACCAGGAGCCTCCTGTCTCTTTGTGCTGCAGTGAATGGGGTGGAGCTGATACACTGCTGGAGTGCACCAGGTCTGAGGGGTGTGTGTGATGGCCAGGAATAATTTCCATAACAACAAGCTGCCTATCTTTGCAGACCAAAGGCTTCATGGCTGGGGTGAGGAGGGATACCTGCAGCCCCACAATAATTGAGGGACAACTGTACTTATAAGCATTTTGCATCATTGAGAACTACCACACTCTTCTAAAAATTTTAATGTGTAAGAGCTTGCAAACTTCCTCCCTAGCATTAAGGTATAATGTCACTTCAAAAGCTGTAAAGGATTTCAAAAACCTGGACTCTTTCTCATAGCATAGCACAGACACTTGCACAAGGATGATTTTCTTCTTTTAATACACACATAATTTTGTGTACATATCACACTTTAAAAAACTCTTCTTACCCAAATCTGTTTCTGGTTTGACACATGCTTAAAACTGGCATTATAAACGCATAGCCAAATAAGGGCCAGAAAAGCCTCAGACAGCCCACTTACCCCTGTAAAGCTTTGTGGATGTGTTCGCATTTAGCCCGGAGAGTCCGAAAAATGTCTTAAAAAAAAAAAAAAACCAAAAAAGAAAGGTTTAGACACTACGTTTCTACCTCATGTTTCCCTAAGATTTCAAAAATAGCATTTGGAATAAAACTAAGATATGCAGATCTACTGAACTACTAAGTCTCTTCATTACTCTTCTTAATGTTCCTGATTCCTACTTCTGCCAGGAAAGAAAAGGCTTTTAAGACCTGACAAATACACGACTTCCCTTTGCCTCATTGCTCCAGCTTCATTGGTTCATGGTCATATGGAAAGGTGATGAACACTTGGTAATGGGATTCAAATGGCAAGTACAACTTACAAATATCCACCAAATATCTATTGTTATGCAGACTCTACTCATTGATCCTTTCCCCAATTCAGAGCAGATTCTTCAAGATGAAATTGACACTTCGATCTGCAAACCTTGGCTCTTTTCCTTGGTGAAGGCTGACTCTCCACTATATCTAACAGTCCTGTAACTTGCTCTTTAATTTTTTCTTGATTTTATTTCACCTCAGAGGACTGGGAATGGGCTATGCAATAATTTTGATTTCTTAATGACAAATTAAATACTGCATCTCTGCAGCTGTTCTCCAATGCAATGAAGGTTAAAAACAAACACAGTAAACCCTTGAATATCGCGAGGGTCAGGTCTAGAAACATGTAATGATAAGAGAAATCAGCAAAGTAGCAGTAAATAGGGTAAACATGGGTTAGATTTAATTTTTCGATAACCACCACGCTGTTCTCAAACTCTAATGAAGGAAGCCGTTAAACAAACTAAACAAAAGGCAAAATTCCTCAAGAAGTGTGGTTGGGTGGAGGATTCCTTTTGTCTTTTGGCTGGAAAGCCAATGGCTCTTAATGGGCCATTTGGCCCCTGATGGCTGGGAAAGGGCAAGGGTGGAGTGTTCTTTTTAGCCTTTTTTGTTTTTCTTTTCTCCTNCTTTTCTCTCTCTCTCTCTCTCTATATATATATAAATAATTGTTGCTTCCTTCTTCTACATTTTTTGACTGAAAATCCCTTTGATTCAAAAGGTGTAGTACAGTAGACAAGGTTTTTTTAACTTTCCACTCCAGGAAGGTTCCCAACTTCCCTGGAAGGTACTGTTCTAATTTAGGACAAGCCGGTAAAGTAGTGGAAAAAACCTCACAATGTATTGAAACCGCGAATAATAAGTGTAAAGTAGCTAGGGATTACTGTACACACAATTTGGTCAATTTTGTCCTCATATGCCTCTCAGGTACTCCTTACTTTTCAGAAAAAAAAAAAAAAAAAAAGTCTTTCGCTTGTGGTCTAGTAGTTAGGATTCAGTGCTTTCACCATTGCAGCCTGGGTTCAATCCTCAGTCAGGAAAAAGTAATTTTTCAAGGTCAGATTGGATGGGGCTCTGAGCAACCTGGTCTAGGTTGGCAGGAGTTCAATTCAATGATATTTAAGATCCCTTCCAACCCAACCATTCTGATTCTAGCAACAAGGGCAATTCTCTTGAGTCCTAAAGCAGAAACTCTCGCTGCTAACTTTACCCAGATAGTATTTGGTCCTGCTAAAACTGCAGACAGCTCATGTCTTGATCATTCCTGAGATTCTTGCCTGATTGCCTCCTTGGAGAAGAGAAAACCATTAATTATGTAGTGCAAGTGGAAAGGAAAAGGTTGTTCAGTCCTGAGGAAATACATTCCCATTTTTCTCTAATTAACCTTCTCTTCCTTCACTTGTCTTGAAGGAATTTGTTTTCAAGGAGGAAGTATATCACTGATTTGTACAGCAGAATAAAGGTTCCTTATTTGCCTTCCAAAATCATCTCTATCCTCTGAGCCTCAGCTATCTCCCTCATTTTCAGCTCTAAGAAGGAAAGAGGAGAAAAAATTGAAGAGAAAAGAGGGGTGGGAAATAACATGAAGAAAAAAGCATTCATGTAAAATTAAGTAGCTGAAAAATAAAGAGGACTTCAGAGTAAAACGAGTAAACAAAGTCAGGAGAAGTACAAGTTATTATTTTTAGGTGAGGTAAGAATGAAGAATAATATTTTCCTCAATTAAGTACCTAGATTATCTTCCATAATATTCAGAGCCTCAATAGCAGCAGCAGCTAACAAAGGAGGTAGGGATGCAGAAAAACAGTAGCCTTGACCAGACAATCTCTGTGACGGAAAAGAAAAAAAATTAAATTTTCACTTATGGCAGTAAACACAATGTTTTAAAAGTTCATTCATTTATCTATAAAAATCTCTCCACTTCACACTTTTAGGTACAGTACATCCCCACTGCATTGCGACCTCTGCATTACGACCCCACAGATTTGCGAGGAAAATTTCTCGCAATTTTGATTCAGACGTTTGCGTGTTTACCCAGCCGACGCATGTGCAGTGTTTCTGCTCCGCCGAGGGGTGGTGTCAGAGCTCCCTGTGGGGTGGGACTGACCCAGCCTCACGAGGAGGGCCACAAGTCACACTGTCCCCTGTTATCCTAAGCGCAGCCAGGGACTGACTCCCCCGGGGCGTGTGTTACTATTTCCATGGCTACAGGCGGAGAAGGAAAGTGCCCCAGGAAAGTGGGGCTGGCTGCGGTGGCCAGCAGGACATGCTCACTGCACTGCTACAGCTGAACTCCCCAGCGCCGTGCGGTGGGGCCAGTGCACGGTGGGCATGAGCACCAGGCCTGGGGAGGGGAGGTGGGGGGGAGCACCGGTGCGGGGTTTGGGCTGCAAGCACGCGTGATCAGCAGCTGTAGAAGCAGCAGCATTGCTCAAGAGAAGTCTAGGGATTCTCGGGGGGGTCTCCCCAGGCAGATGGTGCAGAAACGCTTCCTTTTCCTCCCCTGCGCTCTGAGAGCCCGTGGGGAGGAGTCGAAGAGGCTCCCCAGTGCTCCTGATTGGCTGGGGGTAGAGCGAAGGGCGTGGTCTGCATGCATATTAATAACCTGCACGTATTTGCGAGCTTGACGTTTCACGAGACCTCTGACATGACCCGTTTCTTACAGATGTGGGGGTATAACTGTACATAGAAGTACTTATTACGTAGGTCTTTAATTAATCTACAATATTTCATAGAACCTGTATGGAATCTAATATTCCATAATCATCTATATCAGAATACTCATGCAAATTGATATTAGTAACTAAATCTCATTTCTAAGTAAGTAATCATGCCACAACTTTTAAACGAGTCCTGGCTTACCTGATGGTCAATAATAAAAGACCTTCCACAGCAAAATCCTCCAATCGAAGCCAGTGAATTTTCCATGTTTGCACTAATAAGATCTATATCATCAATCTGTCAGTTAAAGAAACAAGTTATTAAGAGATGCTTTAGATTACATGAAGACTATTTATAAATAAAATCTATAAAATCTATAATAAAATCTATTAAAGATATATCTTCTTTCATATTATCATGAATGCTAGAGAAGATTTCCCAAACTATCACATAAGAAAATGAAGCTACAACTGAAACAACAATTTTGAGCAATACAGAAAGGATTTTAGAAATTGAGAGTTATGGATCTGTAAATAATTTCCATAGGATCTCTCCTTCACAGCCATTGCAATGTGAAGAACAAAAACAGATAAACTATTTAGATACTGGTGACAATTTCACAAAGCATTGAGTGTGACAGTGTCTTTTAAGAACATAAGTAGTCCCACTGTATTTAGCAGGAGATAGAATGTGATTAAGCATATACCTAGTTAAAACAGTTTCAACCTCAGAGACACAATAGTCTCACTTCATTAGACGGTTGCAATTTTTTTTTTTGCCAGGGTCTGAAAGATTGTCTATAAACTAACAAAAAAGGAAATTAATCAGAAATTAATTTAACATAGAAATCAATCAGATGGTAGTTCACAAGCATCACAATAACACTGTCCTGTTTCCTTTCCTAAATTAATTTTCTCTTTTTTGCATTTGGCAGCAAGACACTTGTAGTGAAAACAACAGGACACTAGGGAAGACACAAAGAATTCTCAGAATTTGCTATTCCACTTCCAAGCTGAACTCAGACACTATGAGACTACAGTGAGAGATGCTCCACATTAGAACACTGGCAAGAAAAGAGCAGTTCTCCCTTCCTCACCGCTCAGAAACCTTTGGTAGCAAACAACTGCAAGGATACTGTTTTGGATTCCAAAGTACAGTAATACTTCGCGTATTCGTGGAATGTATCTCAGCGAATATTAACTGGCTACTCACGGAGCATGCCCCTGTGGAGCGGGGAGGTGGCACCTCTCACTCGCTGGGGATAGCCACAGTTCGGTCCCTTATGAGTGTTGCAGAGATTACACGGCAAGGAAGGTTTACAACACACAGTGTATACTCCCATGGCATCGTCCGTACCAACAGCAGGGTTTCCCACCACTTCACCCCTCATGTATCCCGGCATGAAGTGCTCTCAAGCGTTTGTCCCCACCAATGCCTTTCCAGGGAGAGCCTGTTGAGTGTGTGTGGGGACTGCATGCATGTGTGCCTGTGTTACTGTTTCCATAGCTACAGGCAGGGGAGGCAATGCTGATAGGTGTGCTAACTGTGGCGGAATCCAAGAGCTAAGCTCTCTGTGCCTGCAGCACCTGGTGATATACACAGCCCCAGAGAAAGTGCTCCCATAGTGCTGCAGCCTCCTCCACAGGGACTGTGGCATGAGCTAGCCTCCCCTTCCCCCTCTGCCCCACCTGCCTGTGTGTGCCAGGATGGGCGTGTCCCGCAGCCTCTCCTCCCGGGTGTGCTGATGTGAAGTGCTCTCAAGTGTTTGTCCCTGCCAGCACCATTCTGGGGAACACCTGCAGAGTGCAAGTGGGGACTGCCAAGTCCCTGCCCCACCGCAGTCCCAGGGCAAGCTTCCCCACCACAGCAGCAATGCAGTCATGTGTGGTGGCAGCAGCCTGGAGGCAGCAGCGACAAAAGCAGTGTGTGGCCAACTGCGGTCTCCCCAGCTTGGGAGGGCTCAGAAACACTTCCCTTTGCTCCCCTGTGCTGTGAGAGGCCATGGGGAGTGCTCCCCAGCACTCTGGGGTGGCGGGGGGTAGCGAGATGAGCATGGCCTATGTGCATATTCATGATCACAGATTGGGTGATTTGCAGGACCCCCACGAGACACATAACCAGTGAATGCAAAGGTAAGACTGTACTTCTCAGCTGCATAAATACCACAAAAGATAGACTCCTGGAAAAACAGCTTGGTTGAATCTGCTGGTAAAGTAGTACCACAACATCTTTGAAAGAACCATTAGAAGTTTTATCCTATTTCCCCCTGCTGGCGTAAAAGGCAATAGAGCAAAGTAGGCTGGCTCTACAGATGTTTCTGACTTAACCCTAGACTCTTGGAGTGCCTGAGTGACACATTTAAATGTCAGACCAATCATCATCTCAATGAGTGTTCAAAAAAAGGATGGAATTATGAATTGCAAAAGTTCTGTTATCATCCTTGCTAAAGATAAGTAAAATAATTTCAAAGAAGTACATGAAAGAAGAGAGCCAAGACCTGAAAATCTTAAGACTTAAAAAGAAAAAACCTCTATTTAAACTTCTAATGTACACTACCAAACACTGTTAATATCACACATATTAGAAAACAATTGCACAATTTTCTGGTGTACAAATCTCTTGTTCACAAAAAAAGCACATACATTTATTCCAAAGTGTTCAGTAATTCCTCTTCCATGCTCTCCAAGGACTCCAAAGGAAAGGCTCTCCTCCAAAAATATTCTAACTTTGTATTTATATTTCAACTTTATCTAAAACAAAGAAAATTATATAAAATACAAGTCAAGCCCATCAGAATCTGTTAAGAAAATACATGGGGGAGATAAGGTAAAGAAAGACATAGACAGTATTCTGAATACTGCATGAACGTCAGTTTTTGAGTTGTGTTCTGTCATCAAGACATTTTAAAAGCCTTCACAATTTTACCACCATGTAATACTAGAGCAAATTTCACAAATGTTCATCTATAAAAAAACTTTGACTTTTTCTTAATAGATTATCAAGCACTTCAAAGATAAAACATTTTCACAGCATTTCTCCCATTATCTACTAGAATACAGTCTGCACAACAATCCATTTCATGCTGAATAGCAAATGTTTTCCTTGGAATCACTGCTTCTGACAGTTGTGTGAAGGCTTCCTTGAAACCTCCCCCACATCTCCCCCCAGATATAACCTAATTTAATTATTCTGTATCATACACTGTAGCTAAAAATACAGTACATATTACAGGTTTAAAACTAAGACCATAACCAGATATTAATTTTTAAGCCTCAAGAGCTTCAGATCCTAATCAGAAGTTTCAAAAGAAGGTAAGAGTTGATCACCATTTCATGAACATATGAGAAAGCAGGAAGACAAAACTGCATGCAGAACTTTTCTATGTAGACTTAATTATACAATACCATTACTTCATTAGTATTTCACAATTAGTTCAGAAGACAAACCGAAACAGCTTACCAGCTCTGGAAGAGGGCAAATATCTCCTGTGTTCATATACAATCCTTCCACTACAATAAACCGTCGAGTTACACGGGCCTTGCGAGGATTCTTTAGAGAAAGATACAGATTCAGTTCACATCAATTGTTACTAGCAAACAAACCTCTAAAGTCTTTGAGAGGGAAAGTTCCTTTGAAAGAAATGGTCTCTTTTTTAAATAAGCTGTTTAAACTAAATTAAACTTTTCATCTGTAACAACAGTTGAAATCCTCATTGGACTACTTTTAATTTTTATTATTTTTATTTTGCAATAGTTTCAAAGTTTTTGACTCATACACATGATTTAGGATGCCTTATTTGCAACAAATCATAACCAATCCATTTGAACTTTATGAATGAAATACAAACAATGCAACTAGAGAAAAAATACAGTGAATCCCCTCTCTATTACGACCTCTGCATTACGACCCCGCGCATTTGCGATGTGAATTTATCGCAGTTTTGATTCCACCATTTGCGAATTTTTGC
>WEKX01005018.1:20567-30875 GCA_013390025.1 Pitta sordida
CGTCGCAAACAACGGGGTATAACTGTAGCACAAATCTTGCTCTCCATTAGTCTAAGCATTCAGAAGCCTTTCCAACAAGTGATTTGAGCACCAGGATCAAAATGCAGCACAACATTCTTACAAAGAGTGTCTTCATAAAACACAACATCAGAGTACTCATAATACTGAAGTTACAAACTCCTTCTCTGGACAATACAGGTCATAAAGATATTTTGCACTTTTTTGTGATTAAACTTCAACAGTATACTTTGAGTTTTGTTGTTTTAAAATGCCATTCCTCTATTATTTACTTTAAACCTTACTGGCATTTTCTGGTAAGGGATATTTAGTCATGGTTCTTGTGTTTTTCAGTTCTTGTAAAAAGATTCAGAGTAAAAATTCAGCAAACACTTATATGACTTTTTTGAGTGATATGCACCAAGCTAGTCACAGTCCACTTCACAAGCTGTACCAACTCTTGTGGTATGATCTTACTCTTTTCTAGTTATTATGTCTCAGTTACACACGCATGGTCTTTATTAAGCTCATGCCCACCAACTTCATGTTCACACTCAGCTAATTACATTAAGCAACTTTAACCATGTAGCTAATTCAAAGCACTATTTTAATAAACCAAATGTATTACACAAATTAGTCAGACAATCACATCTGAAAACTCATGTAAAGATTATGTGACAAAATCTATTTTCCATGAAGGCATGTTAACTAGTGTGTTACCTATAAAATTGATGTTAATCAGATCCATTACTGAACATTACACTGTTGTTAAGTCGACTGACAAGTTTATCTACTTTACTTTTTGTATGAGTTATCCCAAAATCAGCCTTATTCCAACTGTCTGTAACTTGCCAGCATTCCTTGAACAAACCACACAATTAATATAGCTATTTCGTTAAGTCTTTCAGAAGTCGTTTAACCAAGTTACCTGTACTTGCTGATCCTTATCTTAGTAACTGCTTTTGGACACCCTTCAGCATTACTGTCAGAATGAAAAGCAAGCCATAAAACTGACTCAATTTTTTCAAGAGAGAGAATATCTCAAGAGTTGAATGCAAGACAGGGGAAGACCAAGAGAAAAAAAATCAACCACAGTGATTCTCTAAGGGCTAGGACTAGCCATTTTTTGTGTTAATTCTGTAGTATGGCATTTGAAGTGATAATTAACTTGCCTGATTTACTAGGTAAATGCAGTTACACAAATTTCTCAGAGATCCTCATAAGTTCCATAATAATACTTAAAAAAACATATCTCGCTTCAGTCATCTGCCCATAAAGATATTCACCCACTACTAATGCTTGTGAGCTCAACTCTAGGGGTTAAGCAGACAAATACAAATAAGTAAATATATATACACATATAAAAATTATTTTTATTGAACACTTTATGTTGCTTGTGTAATTGAGATTTATGAAAACTTAGGAAATGTCTGTAAGCAATGCATCCATTCAATTACATGACTTAGTAAAAAAATGTGGGGGAGGTGGCACGAAAGAGTACAAATATTTCTTCAAAGGAATGGTACCTTTTGATCTTCAGTTTCTTGTTCTTTCAACAGTCGTTCAAGGTCAGCCATATCATTATGCTTAAATAACTTGATGTTACTACGAGATGCTTGCAATCCCTTCTGAATAGCAAAGCAGGCAGCTTCATCTCTGTAAATACACAAAATCCTTCTAAGTTTGCACTTGGTTTAACAATCATTCAAAGAAAGCTGGCTATTAGGACTACACTGGTTTGAGCAGGTATTTGTACTTAGGTGTAGATAAAACCGTATTTTTAAAAGCACTGTACATGTTCATTTACATTTTGAGAATTTATTTCCAATGTCTTCATTTTCCTATGCATTATAGTCACTAAAAGCAAGACGATTGGTTTTTTTTCTTAAAGTGTACACTAGTCATTTTGTTTGTATGTGACAGCAGTTTCAACATGGCATTACATGGANNNAGTTTCAACATGGCATTACATGGACCAGGAACAATACCATGGTAACAATCTCCGAAACCTCCGACTCCATTTGCCCTGGGTCTTAGACAAAAAAGCTCAAAGACGTAGTTGTTATATTTATAGTAGTCCTCCAAGTATTCATAACTTCTTTTTTAATGTCCTTTGGGAGATAATATCTCCATGTTCAGAGAACAGTCCGCCATTTTTAAGTGGTGGAACAGCAAATTTCCAAGTATGATGGGCCATGCAATTTCAGAGATGCTTAGGTCAGCTAATTTTGTAAAAGTAGCAACTGAATCAAATCTTCTGCACATGCTAAATGCTGTAACTTCAACCAAGCTGCTGTCAAATATGGTGAGATCTTCTGTCAGTAAGATGCTGAAACTGTATGAAAACTAAATCTGGGATACGCTGGCGTCCTTAAGTAGTGTGCACAATCCTGGTCATTTGCCTCAAAAATGCTGATTAAATATATAATCAATAACCAAAGATGACCAAAAGCCATGATTAAATTTATGAAAGAACTTCTGTAAAGAAGTTAAATATGCTGTAAGAGAGCAGCAAAGAAAGATTTTGGCAGAGAAATTCAAAAGTATTAGTGTGGTGTGATTTAACCACAGCAGGCAGCTAAGCCTCACATAGCTGCTCACTCACTCACTTTTCCCATGGAGAAAATGTATTAGTTGCCTGCCCAAAAATCAAATGCATCAATTGAAGTTAGTAGGTATTATATTCTAAACAGGTATTTCTTCATCTTTTTCCTAATATGTTCAAGTTAAACTGTGAAAATCCACATCACAGAAATACAGTGGATAGTAAAGATCTAAGATACTAAAAAGAATTGTAAGGCTAAATGAAAATTCATCAACTCTTAACTAAGCTTAAACTCCCTTTGGCTCAGAAAGATGAGTGTTGTTACACTGTTTCTCCTAGTTTTTTACTCTTCCGTACAAATTATCACTGGTTACTCTCAGGCACCAGATACATACTGACTCCTTTATTTGACCCTGTAAAGCTCTTCTTGTGTTAACATATGCCAACATTTATCCAACTAATCAGTTGCAAATGGGCATTAGGAGAACAAATGTCCTGGAAAAAAGGTAAAAAGCCAGCAGCAAATAGGAGAAAAGTAAGTATGACTGCACAGTGTATTATGAAGAAAATTAAGTACTAGAATCATGTTAGATCTTGAATGCACAAGTTATTTTGCTTTTTTCGGCAGAGTGACCAAGTCTGCACTTTCATGATAGAAGCATTAACCAATTTAAAGTATTTGGCAAAGAAAATATATCTGAGCTCGATATACTTGATCAAAACCAGAAATGTTTTTAAATATTCAACTTCATATGATTAGTAATCATGAAAAATTGAGAGGAGAAGTCTTTAATCTGGAATTTCCCAAGTAGAAAACAACACTTACACAAACACAATATCCCCCCTCTTTGAATATGCAGGAATAGCACTGGCAATTGTTGCAAATCCATATGAGTATATAATGGCTTCCTCAGTCCTCATAAATTTTGCTAGCCGTTCTTCTAATTCTAAGTGCACATCTATTTGAGAAAAAAATTTAAAAGATCTTAGATGCCTAACTTGTTTTGATATCAGACTATCATTGCTTTTAGTAATCATCTAATTGAAACAAACACAACATTTATCTGCAGGAAAAGTATTAAAACAAGTAACTTCCCAAAACCCAGTTCCAACCAGTCCACTCTCAGTTAAACTGACAAGCAATCTGATATTAACCACAAACTTTGACAGATACAAAAATATTTATGCAATGTGTTTCTCTAACGTTCTCATGCAATGGTAATTAAAATCTACTTGTCATTAGAGCCACAAGTAAAAGACGCAGCATTCCTAGACTGTGACTAGATAGCACAGTAACTACAGTAAGACAATCTTGCAACACTCAAATGTTTCAAGTCAGGTGAAAATGGGAAGAACAGTTTGGGACTGAACAAGCATAGCATAAGTTCTCCTTCCATTTTAAATCAAGTCTCCATTATTTTAGCTGCAAAAAGTGGTATCTCACATCACTTCTCTAGTCATGTTGCAGCAGTATCACTTTGTGACATGAAGCATTTACAAAAAAAAATTTAGAAGCCAATAGTGAAGAATTTAGAAGCAAATAGTAAAATAGCCAATAGCTATAGTTTGCATTTTAGGATTAGATCTCCAAAGAGGGTAGGAAACAAGCCAAAGAATCGCTCCCCACAGAAGTCAACTTTTAATTAGTCTATTTCAATCAACTACTAAGAAGAAACAAAGCAAAACACTTCACAAAATTTAAAATCAGCTTGGACTCAAAAAGGGAGAAGCATGAGCATTTCAGTGGTTTGGGTTTTTGCGGGGGGAGGAAAGGAAAGCTTGTATGAATTCCAAAAGACCACTGCTGAACTGTGATCAGTGAGGGAATCTAGTTTCCTAAAGGTTCTCTGCTGATCAATGGGCTACCAGCACCTTCCTTAGAAATGAACTGTGGTTCTAGGTTAATGAACAATGTATAAGATTGGTACCAGAGATTCAACCCTGTCCTGATACAGTCAGCGTTCTTCCACTTTGTGGCCCCCATATTGCGGCTTCACATCTTAGCATCATGATTTTTCAGCGACTAAGGAGGTCCCTTTTTGCAACTGCGCATGCATGACCCGGCACACATGAATATTCAATTAGGTAGTCATGAATATGCAAATCAATCCACACAGCCACCATGGCGGCAGTGGCTCCGCCACTTCCCCCTGCTCCCGGTGCAGCTGTGGCAGCTCCACTGCTTCCCCCACCCCCTCCCGGCACAGCCCTGGCGGGAACTGATACACAGCAACACAGTGCTGAAACAGCGCCGGGGAGTCACGTGAGGGTGCGGGGCAAATTTGTGTATCAATGAGCTGCTATTCTATGCAGAAGGCAGGCTTTGCAGGACACAAATAAGACCGTGGTAACATGGCATAGGAGATCCGACTGTATATAGACTACTTCCAAACCAAATCAGGTATACCATGTCATTCAAGGACTAACTTGATTAACCAAGAAAAGTTAGTTTTGAATCCGAGTCAAGGCTATAGGAAGCTAATTGAAATAATGTGAGTATAGACAGGCTCTGAATTCCATCACCTCTGGGAACAGACTGGAAAGTTCACAAGAGGAGCTGACAGCTTCAGCCTGCAACTGTGCAGCTATTGATCTATTACCCTCTGGTTTGCATGCAGTATTTCAGAATATAAATGCCTGTAAAGAACTATTTCCAGAGCCTGATATTTAAAAACTTCATACTTCTTAAAAAAAAATAAAAAATCCCACCTTAGTAACATGTCTAACGTCATAAAACTTCAATTGCAACTTTAATGTTATCAGTAATGGAAAGCTTCACTCCAATTATAGCATTGAAGATAACTAATTATCCTTATCACAGAAATCAGAATGCCCCCTTGTGGTCTACTTGGAAATTTTAATTTACACTTTCACTTACACTTATTATTCACCATACATTATTAATTCTAATAGGTAGCTTTATTTTCTCTTTCTACTACAGTGACCAGAACTAAAACAGATCACACAGTTTGCAATTCTCCTCCAAGTCCATCATTAGAAAGAGTAAGAAAATAGATAAAACAGTAAGAAACAAAGCTAGGAACAATAAACACTATCAATCATCAATAATTATAGTAAAATGTGTGTTAGAGGATAACTGGTCTTCAAAGCAACAGAAATAATTTTTTGCTTGTATGTAACACTATATTGGCTGACTTATGAAACTGGCTGACCACCTTTAAAGGCAGATCAAAGAAAGTCACTCACCAAAAGTACCATAGAATCCTCTAGGCCCACAAGTGCCAACACCGTATTTCTTCAGAGATTCATGGGCTGCGCTCTTTAAAATGAAAGAATCACATGAAATATTCCTACCTTGAATCTCTTTCATACACTTTGCACTGCCAATTTTACACTACTGTACACAGATCAGGTTTTGTATCATGTAACATAACTTGCTTTACATAAAGTACAATAATGTACTGATTTCTATGAATTAATTTCACATCAAAACTACTTTAGAAGAATGTTTAAGCATAACTAATTTTATTCTAATACTTAAGGACATTAAATACTAATCTCACTTCATAAGCAGCTAGAATGCAGGAAGTACACTAGGATCAAACTTCAGCGAAAAATACAAACTTAAGTAGTGCAAAATTACGAGGTCCATAATCTTCCTTGCTGCTTTAGAACTATATGTTCTTGAAAGAGTGTGTGCTTTCTGAAGTTATTCTTAATGTCAAGAGAACATACAAAGTAAAAGAGGAATAATCACACAAGTACAATAATTGGAAGAACTCACCTTAACTTTTTCATTATCCAAAAGCCCAAGAAAGTTAAATGATGCAAAATTTATACATTCCTTGCCATTAACAGTAATTATATGGGTGGGAGGACTGAAAAAAAATTACAGATGCATTGTTATGAATAGTTGCCATTTTCATAATCAAACAGCACAGTTTTCTTTTTCAATAATAGAGGGCACACAGGTTTATCAGGAGTCTCTCTTTCCACTTCTTCCTTTGCATGTGCCAATCAATATTTAAATTCAGTGTCAAGTCACAAATACTCAGCAAAACCAGTACTCCTGTAATTTAATAAGGAAACTGTTAATACGTTCCTGAGAGATTTAATAACTTCTTGTTAAAAATGTAATTCATAGAAAGGTGACTCCTGAGGAGATAAATAAAGTTTCTTCTTTAAAAGCAAAGTGATATCTATTTGCAAGAAGGAATATTACAAATCAAAAGGATATTTCATTGCTCTTACTTCCATGAGAAAAATTAATTTAAGCCCAATGGTTTTGTCATAAAGCAAACCCATAATTCCGATTTGGTACTGACAGGGATTCTGAAATATCAATAATAGCTATAAGCAGACAAAAGTATTGTATTAGCTATCACATCAAGTCTCCAATCCTGTTTAATCAGTAGGTTTGAATAATTAATTTTATCAGGAAACATAGAAAGTATGAAAACAGACACTAATAAGAAATAAACAAGAGCATAGTACATATATACAAAGCAAAGAGTGGGGAAATTTTCCGCTCTAAAAAATTAGATTAAGTTATTAAAAAATGAAGATAGAAATATTTACTACCCCTTTAAATACAGGCATCATGTGTGCATGCTGTACTCTATAAGCAAGCCTATTTTGGCAACTATACACTTATACTTACATATAGTAAAACAAATCCAGAAGTTTCAATTAATAGCTCAGCGTGTTGAGAAGCCTCACATCTAAGCCAAATACATAACTTTATGTCTGGCCATTTCTGTATGCACAGTCAAATATTACAGTTGAAATCCTGTATTATTACTCAGACACAATACAGGTTTTTCTCATGTGCAAACTAGCACAGCAATTTTCTCAATCAAAATTAAACAGGGTTGCTCAAATGTCATATGTGCGCCCACAGCTGCTCCAAATCTGGTGGCTGACAATATTCCAATGGGTACATTTGCTGTGCAAAGTAAATTAACTTTTGTGTCAAAGGGATTCATTGCAAGTAAAGAAAAACACTGAACTGTGTGAATTTCACTTAAAAAACCTTCATGATTTTGTTTTGTATCTGTTTGAAAATCCACTTTAGTACAGTGGTAAGTGTCCCCACCTGGCGTGTGGGAGACCCGGGTTCGATTCCCGCCAGGGACACAGTGTTAAGAGTTGGACTCGATGATCCTTGTGGGTCCCTTCCAACTCAGAATATTCTGTGATTATGTTTACTTTATTAAGCACATTAGTTGCTTCAACTAAGCAATGGCAAAAGCTTACAGAACAGATTTGGAAAGCTTTCTATTAACAGAGTGCATGTGCCGAGCATCTTTGAATGATGAACTGTCCCCACAAAGGAGCTGTCCTGCATTACTACAGTGCATCTTCTGCACAGTAGTAGCACTAAAGAAGTATGCAGCAAACTGTCTTTGGGAATTGGTTGGATTTGTTCATCTGACTAGCTGATCAAGGAGCTGTACCGAAGCCTGGATACCCTAAGTCAAGCAACTACTTTGGTTGACAGACCACAAGAGCAGATCCGTGCCTATGCGTTTTGGAACTAGCATGAGTTTCAGTATATTCCCAGCATACTATCAGATTTGGTAAATTTACAGCAATGTGCCTTACAGCTCCACCTCTCAAACCTAAAAAATACACTAATGTTCACCAACAACTTGGCCATTACAAAGCTGCAGCCCCATGATAAGAGTGCCACACTTTGCTATCAGAATTTTACTCAAACATCTAAAGGAACACTTGTCATTAGGGAGAAAAAAAACCTAATGGAAAAGCTTATTTCAATGAATAATTATAACCAAAACATGGATGCTGACAGCAACATAAAACTCCCCTTGCAACATGAAAAACAGTAAGTCTTTGCAAAAGAAAAACACTGAAACACTTGATTTCTTAATCTGTTCATATATCTTCCCTCCTCTAGTACAACACAATTCATTAGGTATCATGGTTAGGGGTAACAGCTGAAATACTGAGTGATCCAGTTGAAACTCTAAATAAAAATATGTTTTCAACCTATATTTGAAGAATTCGCAAGTAAATCCTTCAGAAACTGTCTTTTAAGGGTTGAAAGCATGGACCTTCCACTTAAGTGTTGGATGTATTGAAAAATCAGTCACAGAATACAATAAAGTTAAGCAGGCTAATGATGGGACATTTTAAAGCAGAACAAGAATCAGCATGAAACTTTTGCATATGTACGGTTTTAGGAAATAGATTGACATTTTTTGAATGAGATCCTGTGAGTCCCTTCCAACTCAGAATAACCTGTGATCTATAAGCTATCTTGCATAGGGTAGTTCATAGAAAGGCTATTGTGAGAAGTAATTAATTTCTGGACTGTGACTGACCTGTCACGGGTACCTTCTTCACCACAGATTCAAGACAGATAATTTTTTTTTTTTTTTGGAAAAATCTCTGCATTTTTGGCTTTGCTCATCATTGGCAATGTCACTGGGATTATGCAGGTGTTCAGCAGAAGTCAGCTAAGAGACACACAGCACAAACTGCATTGGACACTGAAGGAGGAGGAAGTCAGCCTTCCCCACAATAGTGGGCCAGTATTTTTACTGAAATATTTAGTTTTTCTGAACTGGTTATGAAGTTTTAAAAACCCTATCCACATATGACTGTAAATATGCAATATTATCAAGATAAGTGAGTGTGGTGAGGCACTGGAAGAGGCTGCCCAGAGAAGCTGTGCATGCTTCCTTCCTGGAAGGGACAAACAGCCTGGTCTAGTGGAAGGTGTCCCTGCCTACAGCAGGCATGTTGAAAGGAGATGATCTCTAAAGGTCCCCTCTAACCCAGAGTGGTTTATGATTAGCATTTCTGCGGCAGACAAGATTTGGGAACTGCACCTGCAGGCTACAAACCCTGGGAAGAATGCATGGACTAAGGACTATTCGTACACAGATAATCTCATGACTGCCCAGCTGCGGGGTGATGGCCAGGAGATGCCTGGGAGAGTTTGGGAGAGCCCATAGCATATGTGACCAACGTGGTGGGAAAGCTTTCGGATTGTTTTTCTGCACCTGCGCTACCTATAAGACTGAGCTCGAGGCGATCAAGATGTCTCTACTCCTTGACTTTGCCTGAGTAGAGCCATGTCACTCTGTCATCACAGATTTCTGTGAATCACCATCCACAACAAACATGAAGAAATGAAAATCGTTAAAAGAAGACTTCCTCAATATCAACAACAGGGCTCCCCTAAAACACCAGTTAAAAAGGTGAAAGGCTCTTGAGTTGAAATCAGAGCGCAGACATTTTCCTTTCTGTATTAATTCTGAAATGTGAGTTAAGTTTACATTCAAAGTTAGTCTCATTGCTGCAGAGCGACTTGCAAGAAAAGAGTTAGTTGGCAGTTAAAATATTACAAGACAAACGTCAAGTTTTTCCCACAGCCAATATTAAGTTTAACAGCCACAAGACATTAATATGCTGCCACAATACATTTCCAAACAATAAGCATTTGAATGATCTAAATAATTTAACATTTTCTGAATCATTCTAGAAGATATATTTGTTCACTTTTTAAAAAATATTTATTCAGTTTTTTTAAAATATTCAACACTTCCTTTAACTCCACAGTACTGCTTGTTCCAAATTCTGAGTAAGAGAAGGATTGTTCACACTGCGGTTGATTAAAGAGCCATCCTTTTTTTATGGTAGACTTTTCTGTGGTGGCAGAACCATCAAAATAGAGATCATGATGACAGCAAATAGTTGGGCTCTGCCTAAATCATTTCAAGTGATTAGTGTCTCTGGAAGGACATTAGGTCTCACGTGGAAAGAGACCTGGGAGTGCT
>WEKX01005020.1:0-30405 GCA_013390025.1 Pitta sordida
TGCATCCCTGAGCACATCACACTGCCCGAGGAGTTCCTTGTGACAGACCCCTGCAGAGGGGGATGTGTCAACAGGGCAAATGGTTCGCTTAAAATTAGGCACTGAAATAAAACCCGTTTTCTGTGAGAGTTTTACCATTTCACGTCTTCCTGTCAAAGGAGCACATCCCTGGATGGGCACGGGCGGATTTGTGCCTCGTTCTTACAGGGTTTGTGCGGCGTATTTTACAAAAGACGAACATAATAAATCGAGGCTGAGGTTTCCGAGAGCCCAGCAATGAAGTGCAGTCGGTTGGCATCGGTACCTTTTAGCAGGCCCAGTTTCTGATCCGCATCATTCGTCATCACCGCTCACAGGTTTAAATTGTTTGCAAAACTGTGTGGAAATCACGCCCTCCTGGCGATGGAGCACCTTGTAGCTGTTTTCCCTGCAACCCCGAGTACGTGCGCCCGCTCAGACGGGCGGGGAGAGTTTAATTCGCTGTATATTTGTTGCTGTAATAAATGTAAATCCAGGCACAGCCTTGGGCTGTCGGTGGGTTTTCGGCTCCCTCTCGCGGCCTCCACACGCCGCGTAATGAAGCGTTTCGTTACACAGGGAAAGGAATCATCCGGGTGAGGAATTTGTCTCATCGGTGCCGTGCCGTGGAAAGAAGGGAGATAATTGTCACGCCACCGACGATTCCCCGTGTGCATCGGTGCAGGGAAAGCAAGCCTGGTGTCCCACATGTGTACTGTTCAACTTTTACGCTTCAGAGTAGGGTGGCTACATCCAAAGTGTCTGCTGATCCCAGCTGCCAAATTCTGCTAAGGAATTACAGAATCGCAGAATTAACAAGGTTGGAAAAGACCTTTGAGATCATCAAGTCCAACCTATTACCTATCGCCATCCCATCATCTAAAGCGTGTCACTCAGTGCCTCATTACTCCACAAATGTGCGGCTAATCCAAGTCAAACCCATAGCAGGGACTCTCCTTGTAACTGAACACTTCACATATATTTCTGTCACCCAGTTATGGTCCGAGTCTGCCTCATTTTCTAGTGAAGTCTCACATCTGTGGCCTTCCACACAGTTACACTGAAGGCAAAGGGCCTGACGTTTCATTTCTCACAGGTTCACAGGTTATTCTGAGTTGGAAGGGACCCACAGGATCATCTAGTCCAACTCCCAAGCGAACGCCCACCCAGGGATCAGGCCCTTGCAAGAGAGACTTTAGCAAAGACTGTATAACTCCTTGACCTAGGGTTTCAAATGATTTGGGGTTTTTTCCCCCCCTGGAGGCATTATATCATAAGGCTCAGCCCTATGACTGACTTAGGCTGAGATCACGCTCATTTCTCTGTCCTGAGGTAACTCCAGGAACAGCCCCTATGGGGAACATCTAAGCCACTGTGGCTATCACACTTTTATGCTTAAATGTGAAATACCTGGGACTTGTTTATGGGCTGGGTTTCACACTTAATGTAAATTTGTTACATGCCAACCTTTCTCTTGCAGTGGGTTTAACCCTTAAAAATCAGTCCACTAAGTGGGAACTGCCCTGAGCTACGGGGAAGTGAGGAAGCCCTTAATTTATATTTCTGTATTTTCTTCTACGTAGTTCTTCAAGCATGCTGAATCTTCACTTCCAATTATTCCTAAACATGCACCACGTAATTGATTGGTGAAGAAAGTATGAAGTAGGAGACGGAAAACACCACTTGTTTGCTCTTGTTGCTTGTGCTGATGTGGGTTTTTTTCTTGATTTAATCCAATTGACTTTTTTTTTTGTTGCAGAGAAGACAATTCTAGTCAATTACTGGAGACTGTTTCCAGATTATATCCCCCCCTCCTCTCTTTTTCTAAACAGATTTTCTAAAGGGCATGTCTGTAACTCAGATAATTTGTGTTCGAGCATAAGTCTGTACCAAAAGCGTGAGAGCTCAGTGGGGAACGTAATCTTCCTCGTTTTTGTCAGTAAGTAGGCAAGTAAGTACATTGCCTGCTGTGGCACAGCGTGGTGGGGGAGCCATATGTGCCTCATGCAGGCAACACTTCTCAGCGAAGCGAGGAAAGCAAGAGGCAGCTAAATATGAGCAGTTCATGGGCTAGTGTGAAAAAGCTCCGAGTAGGTGTGGGAGGACAGGCAGAAATTGGGTCTGTTTCTCCAACCTGCTAAGAGTTTCTGGCACAAATAGGAACCAGAGCACTTGTTGTGTGCCACAGCAGGTCCATCGCTTTCTCATCCCTGAGGAAAAGCAGTTTAACTCTGAGATCCCCTTGTGATCACAGTTCTCAGCAGAGAAGCCAGACTGATCTACCAAGAAACTTGAACGCCGAGGCGTTCAACAAGGGAAGATGAAAAGACCTGTATAATCTGTATAATTTCATACAGAGTGTCTACCTAAGTACAATGCACATGAAAGCATATCATCCCCAAAAGGAAGTGGCTTCATGATCCTAAAGAGTTGTATGGCATTGTGCTTCCAGGGAATAAGAGAGGCAAGGCAGATGCTGATAAATTTAATTTTGTCAGGTTCCTATGGAGAGACTCTCAGGTTCATGTTTGAATAAGACTCAAGGAAATATGGTCTGGCAGAGTAAAACTAGACCACCACAATAAATTAAAGTGGCCTCAGCTGACTACAAATTAAACAAAAATAAGTTCCTCATCCCTTAGGCCAAAATTTTTAGACCTACAACCCCTCGTCTCAATTGAGGAACCCTTCTGTAGCTACATGAAATAAATGGGTTGACTACATAACTACACTAAGCATGTTGTGTACCACCAATAATGATTTGGAAACAGATCTCTCTGCAGAGAGACCAAATGAATCTACCTCCAGTTCCCTTTGTTCTCAGTTTTTTAGTGGTTGCAGACACCTTGCAGTCTTTTGTCTACCAGGAAAACTGAGACAGAGTAAAAATTGCTTATCCAATGTCAACAAAACAGAAAATCAATGATGTCATATGGTTCTCCTTGTAGATTTATTATTATTATTATTTAGTATTAAGACACATTGGCCTATTCCTTTAATTACTGTGGTCTTCATGGTGGTCTTTGAAGTGTGGTGATCAGTTCCCTCTGGAAGGGAACAAGTGAACTGAGGGAGCTGAGGCAGAAACAATATGGGAAGAAAAAAAGTCTGATACTGAACATTGAGAAAGAGAAGGTGGTTGTAAGGGATAGTGTCGTGGTTACTGTCTCAGAAATAAAAGTCTTCTGCCCCACAGCACCTATTATTCCTGTGGCTGCCAAGGCAGAACTATGGGGGGGATGAAGGTATTAAAAAGAAACTAACTACACCAGGAAACGAGCCAATTAACACTACAGAAGGAAAAGCTGTAGCTGCCAGCGCTGGGGCATCTGCTTACCTGGAGTCTTCTGCCAAGACAAAAGAAGATGTTGACAGAGGCTTGGAGATCATTAACCAATGTGCATTAAATGAGAAAAGGGGCAGAAAGACACACCACAATCCCCAAGTGTCAAGAAGCTGCGCTGACAACGTTTCCTAGCATAAACTCGCTTCCATACACTTCCTTGAAGGATGTCTGTAGGGGAAGGTGTCACCACACAGGTATCCAATAGTCTGCTGTGCTAATTTCTGACTGGCAGAACAGGTCTGACTTTCTCTAGGATTCATTTGTAGAGCTGGCCTGGGCGTGGCTCCACAAATGCATCAGGAATGCAATGTATAACATAGGGTACGATGGAGACGGTGCTATCTCCACATTTTCTTCAGGCACAGAAGAATTCTTCAGAATTCCTATCTTAAAGGTAGAAAAAAAGACCAGACTTCAGTTTCTAAACCTCTTTGTCCTTATGGCCCTGAACGTATCTTAAATTTTTCTGCCTTTCCTTACCACTTGCAGGCAGGAGACATGAAGGAAAGGGAATGCCAACAACCACGCTCTCAACTTTGCAAGTCATTAACAATCTGGAAAGAGACTGAGACATGCTGTCAACTTCAGCAGACTATCTCAGAGAGGCAGAGAGAGATGGACCGAAATGGAAAGACTTTGTGTGCAACTCCACACTCCCCCCTTCTGTGGCTGCCGAGTGTTGGCAGCCCAAGGAACGGAGGTACAGACTGACAGTAAAGGCACAAGCCTGGAAGCAGACAAATAATGTGACTGCAGGGTTTGAAGGCTGCAACACAGTGTGTGGACAGAGAATTGTGTTAAGGTGTGCCCCTCCTGATCCTGAAGCAAAGGTACAGGGCTAATCGAGCGTGATTTTCACGGACTAAGAGAACGTGGAAGTCTGTCGCTTCCTTTTGCTTTCATCACTCTGGCAGCGTGACTGAAGTTTCCCAGGGGGGATGTAAAAACGAGAATAAAAACACATTTGTAGAATGATTGTGCACCTAGAGCTGTACACTTAGCAAATGAGCTTTTCCAGGTGAGAAACTTAGTAAAATACATACTGAAGATTTTTTCCTTACTGACTCTTCCCACCAGTATTTGCCTATTGATGGTAAAATGGGTTGACCAAATATTCAGTGTTGCTTCTTTCCCTCTACATCACTTTATGGTAGCGGTTTTGTAGTCCACAATCACACTGTGCCATAATAATAAATGCTTCCAGGATGACACCTTGCATTTCCAAAAGTACCTTTCTTCCAAGGAGCGCTGAGCACCTTTCAACATGAATTACCAGCCCACCCCTTGGTGGTAAGTATAGTTGTTTTCTTCCATTTTCAAACTAAGGAACACAAACAGCTGCCTAAAACAACTGCGAACCGTCTACTTCTTGGAGTTTTCTTGTTTTCCATGCCCTTTCCCACTTGTCTCATGCCCTCAATGCAACCTGATCCTGCACCCAAACGTTAAAACCGTTCTCCTCGTGAAACTTGGACGTGAGTGTGTCCTGTGTGTAGGTGCTCCCCTGAGTCAGGCCGCAGCACCATTAGCACCTTTCAAAGAGCTGTATTCATGTCGATGGCTTTAATTGTTATTTCCATTTTTTGTGTGAGTGTGTGGGCGGGGAGGATTAACGCGCAGATATGACAAAGGGCATCAGGTGCCTCTGATGTGGGGCCCTGAACTGGGGAGAGATGGTTTTGCAAAGATAGGAGGCACTTACTGCTCCCACCACTTGGAAAGTTCAGACCAATTCGGTGACTCGGAGCTCACACTGCCTGGAGTTTAGTAGGACACTGGTCAGCATTGTCTGATGTTTGTTTTTGGTCTAAATAAACCCCTGCTTTCCTCCAGAGGGGTGTTTGGTTCGAGATAAGTAACTGGTTTCACTCCCGGTATTCACTGTACGTCTCTTAATTAAGCTGTTGTTACGCTGATCTTAGTTTCTGTTCCTTAACATTAATTAACCTTTTAATTGTTTTTATGGGAAACAGAAAGTTGGCAGTCTGTGTACTCCTCTGACAATGGAGAAGAGAAACTCATGGGAGGGTTTACATCATCCCTTTGCTAAAACTCTATTTATTTATATTTATATTTTGCCATTTCTATCAAAAAATACGAACATTTCCTCTTTACTTGCCTCAGGCTCCCATGCCTGTTGGGATAGAGGTGGCAGTCCTGCATGTGAAGAGCTCAGCTATTAGTCTTTGATAGAATATTTGTGGGAGACTCACGCTTGGAAAGAATACAGGTCCATGTCTTAAACCAGGAAACAAAAATCAATCCTGGTGAATCCATGCCGAGGCAAACTGCCAGCAGTCAATATCCAGGCTAGACTTGAGCCAGAAGTGCTCTCCTCTAATGTAAGTCATTCTTCCAGTGTTGGAGGGGAGGGAGAGGAAACTTTTATTAATTTTCTTTTTAACTTGTGCCAATTTAAATATTAAACAAGACAGATTTTTTAAGGAAAATAAAAAGCAAGGGAAATAAGTACTGCAGAGAAGATGGAAATTAAATGAAGATTCATGTCTCATTCACCAGGACCATTTCTAAGATGGAATACACTCTTTGCTCCTCACCACCACAGTGTAAGACAGATGTCCAATTGAAACAGCAGGGGAATTTATACTATATTAAGTGAATACGATGATATACAGTACAATTTGAGATTCCAATGAAGAAAATATGCAAATAAATGATACTGATGTATCTCAGTAGAAATAAAAATATATAAATGCAATCAGTCCATAATAATAAAGCCATATGTGAGAGCAAATGTCTATTTTCATTGCAAAGAGAGTTTCTGTATCCCATGGAATAGTGTTGTAGTAGTCTGTACACCTAAGAAAGGTTTGTAGACAAGCTGACTTTGTGGGGAAAATAAAACCAGTCAAGCTCCTGGGCACTCATGCCTTCAAACACCTCCTCCAGATCCCATCTGGTAAAGGACCTGACTTCTCCCCACAGAGCTCTACATACCGTGACAAGCCACAAAAGCCATGACAATCTAGAATATGTTTGGCAGAGAGATGTGGGCAGAACCTGTAAACTTCAGTGACACCTAGTGACATATCAGCAGTGCTCTGACAAAAACCTTCCTGCACAGCACCCAGTACAGGGCTTTTTTCTTTTCTTTTCTTTTCTTTTCTTTTCTCTTTCACAGATGGAGTGGAGAGAGGATAATATATCTTGCTTAGCAAGACCATTCTCAATTTCGTTTTAGTTTCTTGTGTAAATATGTCTTCCTAGTGGACAATCTCTCAGCCTACCTACTAACTCATCCGTTTACTCAGAATTATCATCAGACAGGAAGCATGTTATATTTTATGAAAATAGATTCTCGTAGGCTTTTGTCTCAGTTTTCTTCATAATATCTTGCCACTTAATCAAATTTCCTTTCTGAAATGTACTGCATCTGTTTTAAATAATTCATGACCTTAGAGTGTATCTTTGCAATCACTCGGAGAATGTCGAAGTGATACAAGAGCCTGTAATTTGTTAGTATGTTTTGATGGAAATACGGGGTTGGATCATGATATTCATCCTCAGCATCTCAGAGTAGCACATAAAAAGGCAGAGGGACTGCAATTTATTTGCCAAAACTAAGTTTTATATGTCCCTAAGGCCTTGGAAGCTTCATCTCTCCTAGTGGACTTGTCCATCACTGAAAATACCTCCATACTGTTGAAGTGTTCACGTTTCAATCTGCTCAGTTCTCCAACGTGTTCTTTATCCCAGCTACTTCTCGGGTCAGAGTGACACAGATTATGGGGAGACTGGCTCGAACCCAGTGAACAGGTTACTCAGAGGTTGACACAACGATGACACAGCTCCCTGCTCCCAGGCTGAGCTGGAAGTGGAGCTCAGCATCTATTCCCAGCAGGCACATGAGCACGAAAACACATGCTCAACACTTATCTGGGCATATACATGACAACTTCCACAGAGACACTCAACACACACGAACACAACCAGCTCCAAGGGCCTCATCCTGTTCTGCTCTCTGGCTGATCATGATGAAAGCCCATTAGTAGAACATAAATATTCTTATATGGACACATATACAACGTGGACTCCTCTAGCCACTGGCCTGAGACACTCAAGTCCACACAGTGTCTGGTCCCTGAATCCTCTCGTTTGCAGTTGGTTCTTGCACAGACACAAACAGGTCTCTCAGTTGACTTCCAGACATTATGATTCTCAGTATCTGGCTGGGACCTCCTAGTCCCTCCAGTAACCAACACACAGACTTTTGGTGCCTCCAGCATCCAAACCAGGCTTATGGTTGCTTTGATATGTCTCCCAAAAGCCTGTTATCCTACGCACCAATTAGTCCATCTTGATGTTGACCACTCATTCATTTAGACCCCCCCACACACATGGGGACACAAAGAGAGAGTCCCCCACTCAGGAAAAGCCTCTGAAGTGGAGTTCAGTGAGAAGACAGGCCCTGCTGACCAGGTGCAGAGCATGGTCAGACAGACAAGGCAGCCAGCTGACTCTTGACATGCCACTGGTTCCTTTTATCCCCTCATCATTGTGTTTTCCCACCCTTTATCCTTCCCAAACCACCAAATCCTTCCCTTTCCCCATGATTCTTTCCTCCTCTAAACATCCCATAGTGATGTTGGAATTCCAAAATGCTCCTCCTTTGCATCCCATAATGTGTCCCATACCCAGAGACAGCAACTTACCCCCTCAGTCTTTAAGACTCTTTCCCTGGACGAAAATGAAATGTGGCTGCGTTTAAAGCCTTTGGTAGGGTAAACCTAAATAAATAATTAGCAACAGCCAAAGGTAGAAAGGAGAGATTATAAAAATGTATCTTTTGGAAGGCTCCCTGTCTACTGGTTTTCTGCAGGAAGGTAAATTTAAATTAATGTTGCACTTAAACACTGCTTTGCTATTAAAAATGATGAATGGGCCCAGGTACGTTTCCAGTGACCCGCTGCAAACCTGCTATGTGCTGCATCAGTAGTAAATTGCCAACAGATGATGAAAATACAATGGAGGCAGGTCAGACTTTTGCTTTTCTTTATCCCAGGGAAGGGCTTCTCCTCCAACAGCTGGAGATCAAGGCCCACAGAGTCTCAGGGGTTGGGAATGAGCAGGATCCGACATCACAAAAATGAACTTGCTGTTTTCTCCCAGACAACTGGATTGGTTTTATGAATAGACAGATATGGAAAAGCCTCATGGGTGACACCGTTGCTCAGAATTTGACACACTTCTGTGATGATAACTATATGGATCAAGTGATGAGAGTGCAAACCCAGCATTGTCTTTTTGTTACATGTCTGTACAGAGCCTAATAGGAGGGGCTGTACCAGCCCAGAGGATGAGGAGGTCCTCAAGGTGGTGACAATGTTTTGTGATGTCCCTTGCTTCTGTCTGGCCACATCCCAACTGCTTTGACACCAGAGCAAACCGTTATATCTGGTAAACTCTGTTAACTGCAGATCTTCCCAGATTCTTAATCTGTCAAGAAAAGGGGTTAATTAAGTGCCAGCATCATGGTCGCTTCCCTGTGTGGACATCCACCACAACCCCTGGGGAGTGGAAGAGCCCAGGGTCAATCCTTACTTCCTTTGACTCATGGAGAAGCCAGCCAGCCAGCACAGGATCCGCTCTTGGCACTCAGTCTGCTGCCCTAACTCAGCTACAAATTAGTGTTAAGCATAAATGTTATTTATTTTTAATTAATTATTAAGGCAACGTGTAACAGCACTCAGGAAAGATGATACTGGTGCGTGTCTCCCTAAATCACACTGAAAGCTGGCTTCCCTCCTGCTCTAAGCAGATTACTGCAGGCTCCGTGTTGGTACATAAGGAGAAGATTTGTCACCCTTCTGGAAAATCAATAGGCACTTGGCAAACTGGCCTCGGTGCTGTTCATCATCCTGATGGCACCATCTGCACATCTCCCAAACCGCAGCAGGAGAACCTCCCCACTGCCAGTCTGAGGGCCCTGCTGTGCGACCCTGGCACAGACTGGGCGTGCATCTCTCACTGAGGCTGAAACATTCCCAGGCCCCGCTGAAGGTGCAGGAGAATTTGGGGACTGGAAGTGCAGAGCTTATGGTGGACTGTGCTGTGCCCTGGTGCCTCTGCTCGGTGCCCCAAAGCTGCCTGAATGCTCACAGGAAAAGCAGAGGAGCCAAAAATGCTGAGAATTCCGGCTGCCTGAGGCATCACTGCTGGTGTGTGCAGCTCCTCAGCACCCCACTGGCATGTAGAGGATGGAGAAATCCCGTGGCAGAGCTTACTGGCTGGGAACTGTCACTTGTCACCTACATGTGACTCTGGTGTCTGTGACCCACCCGCCCTGCGAGGAAGGGTCTCCTCCTCCTCCTCCTAACCCAGCTCAGAAACAAGCTGTGGGAAAACCTTCTGTCCAGGGCCAGGACAGGCTGGAGAGGCTGGAGCTGAGCCCTGTGGAGGGATGGAGCTGGTGACAGTCTGGAGCACTGGCCAGGCTTTACAGGGGCACTGCTGCAGCACAAGTCCTGCTGGCTGCTGGGATGGGGGAAGGACAGGGAAAGGAGCCTCACACCAGTGGATGTGCCTTGCCCATCCCATCTGCCAGGTCTCTGCTTTCCCCCAGTGCCAGCCAGCATCAAAGCCAGGCTGGGGGAAACAGAGTGCAGACAGCAGTGCTTGGCCTCCTCCTGCCCTCCAGTAATCAGGGAGATTCTGAATCACAGGCATGGCTTTGTCTGGGGGATACTAACTCTGAGATTCAGAAATTAATTCAGCTTGGGAGCTTTGGATGACTCAGACTGCTATGAAAACACCCCAGGGCAGAAATGGGATGTAAGGAAAATTCACCCATGGGGGTATCTCTCAACTCATTTTAACCGAGGGTAAATTTAATTTGCAGAACTGAAGCATATTTTATTTTCTGTTTCTAACTTGCATTTTAAATTGAAATATTCAAATAAACAATCAAGAGGCTCTTATGGTTGCATTTATTGAGAATAAATGGTTGCATTTATTGAAAGAGATTTTGATTTAAATTCCTCAACCTTGGAGTCCCAGGCGTATTTTTCCCCCAAGTGAATCCTCGGTTGAATTCTCTATTTCATTAATGTATGAAAATCTGAATTCACCAAATAAACAGACAAGATGACACAGCACTGGTGTTAAGTTGCCCACAACTGTGATCTTGCTGGAATTTGTCTGTAAGTCTCAGTGGAAAAGCACTATGCTGGAGTCATATGTGCTTTTAGGAGTTTGTAAAGACAAAGCTCTTTCTCATGCACCACTGGGCTCCCAAAGATGTCTCCAAGTTATAACAGCCCTTAGGGTTCACTTAACTCTGCTGCCAAATGTCTGCTGGAGAGGAAAAAAATATGTATATATATTTTTGTAGTTGGAAAAATATTGAGGGAAAGGTTTTGAAACACGGAGCCGTGTGGACTCCGGCCTCAGCTCTCTCAGTGCAGTGATGCCTCATTGCAATCAATAAATGTTTCATCATCATTTCTGGCACAGGACAGGGAGGCTGTCAGGAGCCCAGGCTCAGTTCTTGGCTCCACTGTCTGCTCTCCCTGCTTTGAGCATCATTTCAGGTCTGTACAGCAGGACTTCAGGGTGTGTGCTGAGGGCTCCCAAGGCAGAATCACAGAATCAGAATAGTTCGGGCTGGAAGGGAACTTTAAAGGTAACCTAGTCCACCATGAGCAGGGACACCTTCAGCTAAATCAGGTTGCTCAGAACCCCATCCAACCTGATCTTGAATTTCCAGGTATGGGGCATCTACTACTTCTCAGGGCAACCTGTTTGTCACCACACTTATCACAACAGCGTCCTTCCTAATAGCTGATCTGAATCCGCTCTCCTTCAGTTTAAAACCATTGCCCTTTGCCCTGTTGCACCAGGCTCTACTAAAACATTTGTCCTCATCTTCCAGTATCCTTTGGGTGCTGTGAGAACTTCCTCTTCTCCAGGCTGAACAGCCCCATGTCCCTCAGCCCATCTTCACAGATCTTTTATTAAATTAATCATCTATAGCTGATGCCTTTTATGACTCTCATTATGTCTACCCAGGGCATTTTCAGACCCCACAGCCAAAGGTTGTGCCCTTTCCAAACTATATTTTCCACCAAATCTCCAAGCTACAGAAAAAACACATCTTTTCTATATAACTAATAACTGACCCTTCACCATTTTCCCATGTGTTTGTCTGTTTGCACTCACCTTGGACAGTGAAATGAAACAGTCACATTCACTTTGTGCTCAGTTACAGAACTTGAGCCTTGAGTTTTACTCTGTGGGTTTCCAGCGAACCCTGAGCTCAGCTGGGCAAGGTCCTGCTCGCTTCTTGAGGCAGCCCCTGCTTCCCCACCAGCTTTGATCTCAAGACAAGACAAAGAGCCAGGTTTTTAAAATATGTGACAATGGTTTTGAATACAGCCATGGACAATTCAATTTTTATTATATTCCCTGACTTCTCAAGGACTCGTGGGGATCTCAGCTTGGTGAGCAGCCTTCCTTTCAGACCGCTGCTGCTTCAAACAAAAAAGCTGTGGCTCTTGGGAGAAACCCCTGTCACCAGGCAGGACAGGTTGCTGCAGCCCAAGAGAAGTGTCCCCAGTGCTGTTCAGAGGGTGGCTCTGGTGACCTGGGGGTTCTGGGTGCCTGGGGTATGGTGACAGGGGCAGATGGATGCAGGGACTAGGGGGCCACTACTGCAGAGGGCAGGACTTGCTCCCTTTCTCCATTTAATTTTCATCCAGCCCCAGGACTGCCCTCTCCCTTCCTGCAGAGCTGGCATCTGTCTGACCACAGCCAGAGATGACTGATCTCATTCTCCTGCCCCAAAACTGCATCACAGACCCCTTCCTTGGCCTCAGCTTTTCATCCTGCCCTGTCACAGGCCAGGGAGAGGCTGATGCTGCTGAGCTCTTCATCACCCACTCTCCCCTGCAAGGCCACCTCCCTGGCCCTTGGCCCCTGAGATCCATCACCTGCCCTGGGCACAGCATGCCAGGGGACTTGTCTGGGCTTAGGGGAGATCTTCCTGCTCTCTACAGTCACCTGAGAGGAGTTGTAGTGAGGTTGGGGAGAATTTCCAACTGCTGCTCTGCGTTGTTAAGGACACAGATATGCTGTGGAAAAAACAGACTGTGAACTAAAGAATAGCCCCAGAACATACAAGCAGAGAGGAGAGGGGTAACTGCTGAGCAAAGAAATTTTATTCTGCCATTTCAGAACTTCTGGGAATGTGTCTTTGCTGTTTAGGTGTTGTCCACGCCTGGATTTTTCATGGGTAATTCAGACACACAAGGCAAGACTCACACATAGAGGAATTCTTTTTCAATCTACTTCTCATCTTCCCTGTTCTCAACCCAACCCCTCCACTCCTTTCCTGTCATCTCCCTGCATGGAAACCAGGGCACAGGCCATGAAATGAAACAGTAAGAACTAATGACCAACCTTTGGAAGGAAAAGGTGGTCATTTATCTGCCAGACACTCAAGCCATAGGGTTCACTGTCTCTGAGGACAATCTGACATGGTAGCTCGACTCGGAAAACAGATGGGCTATTTCACTACCCATTAGTCTCACTGATAGTTCACAAACCTACCACCACACATTTATTGTCTGACTCTGTGTCTGCATCCTTTTTTAGTGAAAATCACTCCTTCCTGAGGAATGAGTCACATACACAAAGGCCCCGATGGAATCCAACCAGCTAGTCAATAAATGGTAAAGATACAAGATGCAGATCCCTCTGCACTGCTGGACTGAGTCATCCTGATGCTGGATTTATCACCAAAAGCCTAGCCAAAGTTTCTAACAGGAGAAACAACTGTCAAGTGAGTTGGCTGAAGGTCTTAGAAGATACAGACCGGCTGAAAGGAGCTGGTGTTACAGAGTGGCCTGTACTGGGAGAAAAACTAATTCAGAAAACCAAGGAATATCAGAGTCTCTGTAGAGGTAACACCTGTGGGAGTGTACCTGGAATGTTCCATCAAATTTTCTGATCCCTTCCCAGTTCAGAGGAAACCAGAGAAGCTGGGGAGGGTCCAGCAGATGGATCCCAGAGCATGTTACCCAAAGGAAGGAACTTGGTGAGCTGGGCTCGCTGCTGATTCTGGTAGAAAGGAGAAGAGGCCATGAAACAGCAGCCTGAGCTCCAAAAAGAAAAGTTACAAAAAGGATGGAGCCAACCTCTTTGGCAGTGACAGATGATACAGGGAAGAGCAACAGTCACAAACTGCAAATTGAGATGTTCAGATTAAACTTCAGGAGAATTTCTTACCTGGAGAGCAGTGCAGAGAGATGGGAGGCTCTCCAAAATATGAAGAGGCAGAGGTGACCCAATCTAGCATGATAATGGCCCTGCTCCAAGCAGGGAGGTCTTGCTTACCCCTTATGTCCCAAGAAAGGACAGGAGAGACTGAACACTGAAGCCTCTGCACTGGCTGAGAAATGATCAGATAAACCCAGTCAACCTCAGGAGGTGAACTGTGTTTCTGTAACAGAGGAAGGTCAAAGTCATCATGAACTCAGTTGTATCCCACCCAAGGGGAAATTTCTCTGGATGTTAGGAAGAAGTTTTTCCCAGAGAGAGTGATCCCTCAGTGGAATGGTCTGCCCAGGGAGGGGGTGGAGTCACCATCCCTGGAGGTGTTTAAGGTCAGACTGGATGAGGAGCTCAGTGACATGGTCTGGATGGTGGGAGGCTTGGATGGATGGAGCGTGGTGCCCGTGGTTCCACACTTGTGGGCCTGATCCCTGGGTGGACGTTCGCTTGGGAGTTGGACTTGATGATCCTGTGGCTCCCTTCCAACTCAGAATAACCTGTGAACCTGTGAACCTTATGATTATCTTGAGGGCAATGCTGATAGTCCAGCCTTCCTCTGAGCCCACGAAGGAAGGGGCTAAGCCCAGCTCACAGGGACCTGGAGCTCTGGGGACAGACAGAACCAACGTGATCTTACAGGACGACCTGGGCAAGCAGCTCAGTCTGTGCTGCAGTAAGAACACTGGGCAGCCTCTTCCCAGCACTTCTCTTGGAAATGTTGGAGGAAAAGGAGACTCTGATTTGCATGTGCTGGAGTTGAATAGACAAGCAATCGTTTGGAATAATGAGTGCACGCACATCCAGGCGCCCACGCAGGTAGTTAAACCTTCTGACCAAGGAGAGAGAAACTTGACACTGACTGTTTACGACCATGCAGTAAAATTTCTATGGAATTGTTTTTCTTGGGTGAGGAGCAGAAACAGCCACATTGACTCACTCCATTGTAATGCCCATTTTATTGTAATTATCTCGTGAGTCTCTGAGCTTTCAGCGTCTCGTTTTGGCGTTACAAGAACACCTGTGCTTGCAAATCCTAGGCAACACAAATAGAAGGAACATCATGTTACAATAATATCTATAGAAAATGAGATTGGTGCAAAATATGACACTTGCAGCTTTCCAGCTCCCCTGTATCCACACAGCAATAACATATAAAAGCTATTTATCCAAAGGGCTAATTCTTCTTGTGTTCTTTTTTTAGTGTTCATGTGTCACAGGCACACAGGGAGAAAAGATGGGCAACATGCTTGACTGGATCTTGGGTAAACAGTCGTATTTTCCACACATTTCCTGTGTGACTCGGAGAAAACCACTTAATCCTTCCATCTTCCCATCATCTGTAGAATATTACACCCCTAATATCAAACAACTTCTGTTCCACAAGAATTGCATGCAGACAATGCCAACCCTGACTGTACCTGACACACAAAGCCCAACTATTGTGCATCTCTAACCTTTAAATAAGCTTTAAATTCTCACATTTCAGGTCTGAGTGAGAGATGGAATCACAGAATGGTTTGTGCAGGAAGGGACCACTTGTCTCTAGTCTGCTCTTCAGAAGAGCACAGACCTGTGTGGTAGGTTCCATAATTAGCTGTAGGAGACACAGGTTGCTGCTCCTTTTTCGGTCACTTTGTCACAAGATAAGTGACTTTTCTTCAGGGGAATTATGGGAGGAATACTGAGTTACTGTCAGCACTTGGGTGATGTCCTTTGTGTCCTCATTATGGATCCCAGGTGACAAGTGCATGCTGAGTAAACCGGCAGAGCTTTAAAGCACTTCTTGTCTCACGTCAGAGGTTTCTCCATGGGAGATCCAGGATGATTTCTGAGACTGAGAAAGGACTGTTGTGACTGTGCCTCCCTGTGCCTGTGCCTGTTGTGTTTGTGCCTGGGTCTGGAAGAAGCAAGGACTTCTCAGAGCAAATACCTGAGTGAAAAAGGGGTTTTTTTTTCTGTTGTGACCATGGTGAGCCCTTCCTCCTGGGAAGCTCTGTGGTCACAGGGGGCAGAAGTAGGTGGAAATAATTAAAGACATTGCCAGGAATGGCTTGGAGTCCCAGTCTCCTATAGGAATATTTCAATGTCTCTCTTTTGTTGCCTTTTACCCTGAAATATAAGATTTGAGATTTTGATGGACAGCCCTTCTTGGCATGGAGAATACAAAAGCACATATTCCTTTGGAATCTGCGTGTAATCTGCTAAGGCAGAGCTGAAGAGGGGAAAAAGGTGTCCCTGAAATCTTAAGGAGAAATGAGGAGTCATGGCTGCAGTCCATCTCACCTGGAGAGTTTAGTGTCTCCTTCGTTCTACTCATCACAGAAGAATATTTTCTGAGCCTTGAAAACCAAAGGATAAACCATGAGGTGCAGAGAGCCGTATGACAGGAGGATATTATCTCAGTTTGCATCTCTGGTGGTGGGAGCAACCTCCAGGAACAACTGGAGGTGCAAAGTGACGCTCTTTAAACAGCGAGGGTGGCACTTGAAGCGAACCAGCGGGAAATAAAGAACGACGCCACTGAAGAGGAAGGGGATGATGTAGAGGATCTCAATTTGGGGCTGGTCAATGATGGGAGCCAACACCAGGTACACAGCTGCCATCAGCACGATGATGGGGATGAAAATTGGGACCTGTGAAAGCAAAACATCAGTGTGAAGACTCACGAAATTCCTGGCCAGTGACAACCCTGAGGTGTTACCTAGAAATCTGAATTAATCCAGACATCCTGTTTCTCACCCCATCCCCAAATCCCTGCAGGAGCTTCTTCCATAGCGAGGGGGCAGTGCATTATTAGCTCATCAAGACAGATAATTCTGCCTTGACTTATGTCTGTATATCCCCACTGTCTTGCTCCTTGGTGACTTTGCTGAGACAAAACTTGAATATAAAAAAGAAAGGACCACTGCATTAAGTCTGTAAGCAGTCAGGGCTCACTCTTTTCTCATAATGCAATATAGGAAAAGGATCTGAGGGTTTCATGTTATTACTTCACCTTGTAAGACCTTGGCAGCTCTGGTTTCTTGATTTTTAAATACAGGAGCCCAGAAATAGTCATGCCATAGAAAAACCATGCGATGAAACTGGAAGAAAAAGTGAAAAAAACCCAACCAGACAGCATTACATTTGGGGTGAGATCTTCCAGGAATGTCAGGCCTACCTTGCAGATCCCAGATGTTCCTGTCTCAAATGAAAAAGGACAATATTGATATAAATTTAGCAGTTCTTCCATTAATTTTCTTTCCAACACAAACAAAGAGGATTTCAGAATGATCTGAATATTCCGGATTCATTCCAAAAGGAAGATGAATCACATCCAGGTAAGTCTACAGTGACAGAAGGATTCATGCATTGCAAAGATCCTGGTTCCCAAGCTCTTTCTTTTCTTTCTCCTCCTCTTTCCTCCTCCTCTCCCCAATATGGGTAAGAAAACCACAGCCCCGGGTTAAAAAAAGAAACTATTACAATAAAACACTTATAAAACAATGTAAAACCCGGGGGCACAGGGAATGCAAAGAGGAATGTTGCACACACACATACCTGAAAAGGTTCACAATACTGGTGAAGTTTCCTGATACGATCATTATTAAAGACATCCCAGATGTGAACATCAGCGCAGGGGAGGGCGTGAGGCGTCGCACATGAGCCATGGACAGAATCTCTGGCTGAAAACCCAAGCAAAGCAAAGTGTAAAATCATATCCTGTATTCAGAGGTCCCTCCTCAGCTGCTGGTGGGAGCTCTGCCCACAGCCAAATCAGCGAAGAAGCATCAAATAAAAGCAGTTCAACTCCCAGGAGTGCAAACATGGAAATGCCTGTTTCTCCCTGTTACAGGTTGTTTTATTATTTTTAGGTTTATTTTTATTTTATTAAATTTTTGATTCCCAACCAAAATATCCTGCAAGAACTTCTGCGACAGCTGAGTGTCTGAGAAGTGGCACAAGCATTCAGCTCTTGGTCTGGTAAATTCAGACTGTTTTATGAACTGCTCAGCACAGAACTTGCCATGGTACAGCAGGGACTGCCCTCAGTGAGAGAAGTTGTGGAACCAGTAACCACCGAAACCAGTAACCACCAAAAAGAGCAACCACCAGGCCAGTCATCTCCACCAACCTGGTCATTCATATACAGAAAACATTCCCTGTTGTGATCCAGGAGTGGAGCCAGTGTGGAATCACAGACTCATAGAATGGTTAGGGTTGGAAGGGACCTGAAACACCATCTAATTCTCACTGCCCTGCTATGTGCAGAGACACATCCCACTACACCAAGTTGCTCAGATCCCTGTCCAACCTGGCCTTGAACACTTCCAGGGATGGGGCAGCCACAGCTTCTCTGGGAAACCTATTCCAGTGCCTTTGCACCTGAAAGCAGAAATACCTGATAATGTGGGTAGGAAGGACCAAAAAAGCAGAGAGGTCCAGAAGGAACACACTATACGTAGTAAAAATGGAGGAGGACAAACGCAGCTCAGCCTTTCTTCTCCTTTTTTTTGAGAAATGTGTGGGTAGGTGTGTGTTTGGGGGTGTACCTGTGAGTGAGAGAGTCCCTACCAGCAGCTGGAATGGGGCAGCAACCTCAGGGGTTTGTATGCCCAGGTACCAGCAACTGAGAGACTGGGGTGCAAGGCCAGCTACTGAGCAGACCAGATGCTGGAGGGACCCAGGCTGTCCATGTTCCTAAATATCATCTATATTCCCCACTAATCAGCCAGAGAGGGGAACAAGCTGGGGCCCTCAGTGCTGTGGGTGTTTGTGTGAGCACTGAGTGTGTCTGTGTGTGCAGATGTGTCTGCCCTGCTGCCTGGGTATGTTTACATACAACTCTACACGTGTGTATATATATATATATATATATATAGGATTTATACCTGTGTTTGTGTGTGTGTGCCTACTGGGAATACACGCTGAACTGACTGGTTGGACCAGGGAGGAGGGAGCTGAAGGAGCCTGACCTCCACTGGTTCACCACATTGGGCCCCACCTACCAAAACCAATGCTAAACCCCAGCTGAGGGAGATGTAAGGCTTGGTGTCACCTCGTGAGAAGGGTGAAACACCCCTGAGAACAACCTGTGCAGTCAGTACAGTGTGCAAAGGCAGCTGGCCAGTGCTGGGCTCCCTTCCCAGTACCAGCATGGCCAGGTTCTCCTGCCCAGAAATTCCACCAGCTGGGTCACCCCCACCCTGTGCCCAGCGCTCCAATGCAGGTATTTCAGCAGTTCCTTTTGAAGCTGCTCTTAAAATTCAGGATAGATGTGATTATCTTTTTGAAAGCTCCTGATTGGGGAAGAAAGGCCAGGGACAACACATACATTATATTAAATGTTCAAAGTCTTCGAGCAGGGGACAAACCCCCTCTGCCAGTTGAAAATACACAGCGTTTTCCTCTCTGCTTCAGCCTCACGAGAAGGCAAAGCTGCTCAGAGCAAGGCAGAGCCCTTGTTTTCGTGCTCACCATATGTCCTTCCCTGGCGGCGATGTAGCACACGCGGCCCCCGCTGAAGAACGTCCCGTTGGATGAGCCGAACGTCGACAGTGCCACCGACAGGGAGATGAGCCATGCCCAGCTGCCCAGGACCTTGTCCCTGAGGTGAGAAAGAGTCCACAGCATGAGATACACTTTGGAACCGGTGGTTTCTTCCCTCCATTATTCTTACTGATTTTTAGGGTTTTTTTCTTAAGTCTTTCCAATGATTTAAAGAGTTCTTCGAGTTTCCGTAGTATTTAGTGAGTACTAAGTTTGTCTTGTCCAGGAGAAACAGCTTTTCTCCCTGCCTGGTGTATATAATCTACATCTGTCCACGGCGCAGTGGTGTGTAAAGCTGTCACAACAGGAGAAAAAAACCCCCCAATTTTATGTGCTGATTTTGTGGCAAAAAGCCTGGAGATGCTGCTATCACAGCCAACAATATTAGCTCAGAAATCAGAGGAAAACCATTCCCATCACCCTGGAAGAAATATTCTGCATTATAACCAACCTGCATAAGAATTTAATCCTTTAATCCCGTATGTATCAAGGTTAAGACAAAGCAATGGTCTGAATTCCAGAAGTTTGGTTCAACAACCAAACTGGTTGGTTTCCTCCATAACAGAAGAAGTAGCAGGGTTACAGAGTTCAAGGTAAACACTTGGAAGATACGATAACCTTATCTAAAAGCAGCATTAATTGAGGAGTATTAATTGAGCCATAAGTGCTGGTGTTTCAGGTAATTATCACGTCCATGTACACACACATACACAAACAAACACACTGGTCATCTGGCTGGCAAAACCCCAAAACTCGAAGGTTTTTTTAGGGCACTTTATATTTCCATCTGAACTGTGTGTCTTTAAGCCATACGGTATTTTTAGTACCACTTCTCACAAACGTTGAAAAAATCGAGAGCTCAGCTTTCTGAAATCATGGCTTATCTACCACAATAATTTAAAAAATGTAGTTTAGAAAACAAATATCTGGGTTATGTTATTTCAGGCTTCAAGTTATTCAGCTACTTGCAAACAACTGGAACTAACATTTTTCCCTTTCTCAGAACGATGGAATCTGTCCATCTCCTATGACCACGCCCTTTTAAACCACTAGATCTCAAGGGAAAGCAACATATACCACAAAATTAATAATGAAATCTTTAGCAATTGGGTACTTTGCATTTAGGAGATTGGTGCTTTACTGGTTTGACCCTCGAACTGAGACCTGCTGTTCAATCACTGTCTCCTTTTGTCAGATCCCCCTCACCACAGAATAACGTTCCTCCCTGGCAGCTTTTGGGAATATGGGGAATAAATGCATTTAAATGTGACAAATCCTCCTCTGGCTTCTTTATACTCCTGCCATCCTTCCCTAATGGTCCGAATAGCTGCATCTTTTGCTGGAGCCGCAGCCATCAGCCCCTCCTCAGCCTCTGGCGACCTACCTGTCCTCCAGGCTTTTGAGTGCCATCCTTCTGGTCACTAGTTTAGTATTTCTTCCTGAATTGCACTCCTGGGTGAGAAGTTAATCAGGCAGGAAAAGGATATGTGTTAAAATAGGGGAAGCTCGCTAATAACTCGTTAACCGGGAATGACGGGAAAGGAAGTGCAGGGAAAGTTCAGGACTCTGCAGCTTGTTGAGGCTTTGTAACCTGCTCAAACAAAGCGCCAGATCTTTCAAAGATCCTGCTTATAATGACATGACAGGCTATTAGAGAACACATCCAGCAAGAGCTCAGCCAGATCGTCAAACTGGAAACCTCGTGAAATGCACAGAGAAGCGAAGCTGCTTGATGAGTTTTCAGGAAAAGGATTAGCAGCACCTTAATCTGCAGATATACCATGTCATCATTTCGCTGCCAGACAGACCTATCAGGGATTCTGTGTATTTGGAAATATTTAGACTAAGGCTGGATGTTCTAATGGAAGATCATTGTTGATGCCTGCATCTCTCAATGAGGGTCCCTTCCTTCTCTTCCTAAATTCCTTGTCTCACATGGAGGCTGTAAAATATCACCAAACACTCCAGGTTGATGGAAGATACAAATAGTTTCTATGCAGCTCTGGCAAAGCAAGAGCCAATCAAAGTTACAGTTACCAAAGGCTACCCAGTTTTCTATAACACCTCTCAAAAGTGTTGCAGAGATCTGTGTCGTTTTCTATTCCTCCACGTGTGGAGAAACTGCATCAAAAAATCCTGCTCTTCTCTAATCTCCAGGTGCCAAGTGGGCAGGATTCACTGGGTTGGCTCCAGTCTCACTCCCAACCCAGTGGATCTGCATTAGCAATGGCCCTCTCCATTTCTCTGGAAATACCTGATATGTGGGGCATGTCTTGGTCCCCAGGTCTAGATATGTACCCTCAGTGCATTCCCAGTGCCAGGGGGGAGATGCTCCTGGTACACCCTTCAGCTCTTTATGGACATTTTCCATGGGGTTAAACATAAGCTGGGTGGGATCTCCAAGGATGTACCTTGGAGACCACGGTCAGATGGGGCTGGTCAGTCCCCTTTGGTGGGGAAAGGCCACACACTGCTCTGGAGGTGACAGAGGTGGGATGGGCAGCGTGTTTCATAGAATCACAGACTCATAACCTCATAGAATGCTTAGGCTGGAAGGGACCTTAGAGATCAACCAGTTCCACCTCCCCTACCATGGGCAAGGACACCGTCCACCAGACCAGGCTGCTCAAAGCACCATCTGGGCTGGCCTGGAGCACTTTCAGGGATGGGTCATCCACATCTTCTCCAGACAACCTGTTCCAGTGTCTCATCACCCTCAGAGTAAAGAATTTCTGTATAATAACTAACATAAATCTATCCTCTGTCAGCTTAAAGCCATTTCCCTTTGTCCTATCACTACAGGTCCTTGTGGAAAGTCTCTCTGCTTGAGGAAAGTCTCTCTCCAGCTCTCTTGGAGCCCCTGTAGGTACTGGAAGGTGCCGTCAAGCCTGTCCAGTGCTTTCTCTTCTCCAGGCTGAGCCCCAACTCTCAGCCTGTCTTCATAGCAGAGCTGCTCCAGCCCTCTGATCATCTTCATCACTCCTCTCCTCATTGTCTTCCCTGTCACCAGAGCCTGGCAGCTCTTCCTGTCCTGCATTTTTTTGGGGGAGGAATAAACCTAAACCTCCTGAAACCTGGGAGAGACCCCGTCCTTCACCGTGTTGCCCCACGCAGAGCTCACCCCCAGGTGACGGCCACAGCTCCTGAGGACAGCAGCTCCGAGGGACTCATGGCTGCCAGGTAGCTCACGTTCACCAGGAGGTACAGGCAGGTCACCAGGGGAATGGCAATCATCACAGCTCTGGGAAGGGTCACCTGCAAAAGGGATTACAAAAGAGATGACAGCACGTTTATGCCTGCACTGGGCTTTCTTTTTTATTTTTTTCTTTTTTTTTTTTTCTTTTTTTTTGTTGCTTGTTTTGTTTTTGTCACCACCCACATCTCACCCTGAGCTTTTCCACAGAACCAGACTTAGACCCAGAGTCACGTGGCAGTTTTTACAGCAGCCTCCCAGAGATGTCGGGCTGCAAGGTTGTACGTTTCCGACTTAAAGAACCCACAGCCAGCCAAACAAACAAAATAAATGGAACAGAAAGACCCCATCGAATCTTCCTAAAAATATTTTGGTTTGCAGATGCCCGAGGTGTCTGTTGCATCCTTCTTGATTTATTTGTTACTAGTGTGTTATGAGTCCTGTTGTGCTGCATCTTCCTGTGAATAGCCCATTGCTGTGGACCAAGTTCCAGTTTAACCCTCTCTGTAGTTTAAATCAAAGCAGAGTTTTTATCTCAAAATCTCAAAGTGTATTTGCTCTAGGAAGGAGATTTTTTTTTCTTAATCTTAGAACACCACAGGATTACTTTAGGACTCAATAAAACCAATAAACACTGCCTTATGTGACTGAAAATACTGGGGAAAAAAGGCAGCTGTGCATACCTAGGAACTTGAAATATCAATTTTTGCATTCCCCATTCCCATCACAGGACAAGACACAGGAATTCCTAATGTTTCTGCCTCCACTCTGCAAGCACCTGAATATCAGTGTTCATGTTCCTGTGAGAGAGAGTTCCACCCGGCCCTGGGATCTTTGCTGCCATTTAGGTTAATATTTTACTGTATATTTTCATTTAATCTCTAAGATCTCGAGTGCTGCCCTGGCAGAAAGAACCCTGTGCACTCACACCACTCTTTCCAATGTAAGAGTTGTTCACTGCTGCAGTGTCTGATGTGTGAAAACAGGTAACACGGCACAGAGAAGGCTGATGTGGGATATCATTCAGCTACTTCATTGCCAAAAAAGTAGCTGTTTGAAGGCAGTTTGAGTCCCTCTCCATGGAGGTTTGGCTCGCTTTGAAGTTGTGCCTCCGTGCAATGGGGAGAGAGAAAGTGGTTTTCTGATGCACATCATGGATCAAGACTTTTAGGGAATGTGTGGTGTTAAGAATCCTTTATGGATTAAAATAGTGAGCACTTTTCTGAATAAATCCAGGTGTCTGCAGTGAGATTCTTTAAAGACTGAGACAAAATTTCATCCCCAAAGTACCCAAGTGCTGACTAACAGTTCATTTTTACATTCAATGGGGTATTTTAGGGGTTTCATGGAATCACAGGATGGTTTGGATTGGAAGGAACCTTAAAGCTCATTTAGCTCCAATCCCCATGCCATGAGCAGGGGCACCTTCCACTACACGAGGTTGCTCAGGGCCACATCCAACTCAATCCTGAGCCCTTCCAGGAACTGGTCATCCACAACTTCTCTCAGCAACTTGTGCCAGTTCCTCACCACCCTCACTGTAAATCCCTTGATTGGTCCTCTTAAACGATTCGCAGATAGAATTAAACACATTAACTGCAGCATTGAGTAAGTAAAGCTCATCTCACTCACCTCAGGCTTCTTCAGTTCCTCAGTCACATAGTTCAGGTTGTTCCACCCGTCGTAGGACCAGAGTCCCTGGTAAAATGCCACTCCGACCGCCCCAATGCCCACAGTCGTGCCTTGGAAACCGTTCTGAAAACTCTGCGTCTGTCCCTTGGCAAGCAGCACCAACCCACCCACCACGATCGCCAGCAACGCCAGGAGTTTGGCAGCTGTGAAAACGTTCATGACAGACGTGGCCAGCCTCACGTTGAGGCAGTTGATGATAGTTAAGAGCAGGATGCAGGCGGCAGCTGTACATTTGACGGTAACCTGCGGAGACGAGCATCCCGGGTAGAACGGCGCCACGGCGTATTCAGCGAAGCTCAGGCAGACAGCTGCCAACCCAGCTGGTCTCACCAGGATGACAGAAGTGTAGGCAAAGAGGAAAGCAGGAAAAGAACCAAAAATCCTCAAAATGTAAATATATTCTCCTCCAGACTCTTTGATTATAGTTCCGAGCTCGGCGTACGACAAGGCTCCGAACATGGCCAGGAGCCCACACGCTGCCCAGATAAGGAGGCTGCTGGCAGGGTTCCCCATGTGATGGAGCACCCACTCAGGGGACATAAAGATCCCTGAGCCTATCATGGTGCCTGCAATTAATGACACTCCGCTGATCAGGCCAACCTCTTGCTTCAGTCTTAACTTCTCCTTCCCTTCGCTCAGGTTGGCGGGTGAATGAGGTGGATCCATCGTCTTCCTTCCCGTCATTATGGAAGCGTGAGGAGATGATGCCTGTAGGAGAGAATAAGAAAAAAGACTATGGCACTTGAATAAGGACTGTCTCAGGCTTTAAAGTTTAGTTAATAATTGCAGAAGTCAAGTTATCTTCTGCGTTTTGCATTCTTACAGAACTGTGTCCCTGGTTACCTCTCCCTCAAATTATGCTTGAAATGGCATCTGAGAAAAGATCGGGTAAGCAATTTCTCTGTGAAAATCTGTACTTTATTCTTTGTTTAAAAGTCAATGTCCAAGCACCCCTATTCCAGTGCTCCATCATATTTTCATTCTCCACTATAAAGTGATAAAACAAACCAGCCTTCCATTTGATATGCTATGGCTTTGCTCAGCAAGTTTTCAGTTTCTCAGTCAAAGACACAGAAACGTTCTGCAAAAAACAGTCCAGACACTCTTTTTCTGCACAGTAATAGAGAGTAATATGAGCTTTTCCCAATTTCAGAAAGTGTGTGAGGAGAAGAGTGAAAAAGCTATAATTACATTTTTCCAGGCCCTTTTGGTCATTGTTCGTGGAGTGGGCACACTCTTACCAGACCACGATCTTTGTCACACCCGGGAGAAACACAGCACAAGGTTTTGGAGATGCCTCTGACCCCTCTTTAGATCTCCAACACACAAAACCCCAGACTTTGAGCCGTGTTCTGCTATAGATCTGCTGTTGTTACAGTGAGTGAGGGTGCTTTTTGTGATCTGTGATGTGTATTAAGTAACGAGCAGAAGGGAATTTCCACACGGATTCCTTTGAACTTGAACTAAACTTCACTGGAAAGTTACTGTCCTTGGTGGTCTCTTGCAAACTTCTGTTGTGACAAGTACCAGAAAACAGGAGTTTGTGGCAATTGAAGACCTCAAAACTTCAAAACTATCTGTCCTCCTGAAACATTTGAGCTAAAAAAAGGGTGACTATAAACAGAGCAGTAATTTTACTGTGTGTCTAAAAATTCCTTCTAAATCATTTAGACTTCTCTTTCCTTGCCTTTATTAAAAAAAAAAAATCATCTCCCTGGCTTTGCAGTTCTCTGCAAGAAGACTCCAAGGTAATTCTTATGCCCTTAACAAAATTCGGGGATCCACAAGAAAAACAACAGATACAGGTCACGTAATTTCTCATGCTAAGGCAAATAAAGTTACAGTATCACGGTATCACAGCAAGGTTGGAAGAGACATTGGAGATCATCAAGTCCAACCTGTAACCCAACACCAAACCATTGTCTAAACCATGGCACTACCCACAGGACCATCCAGTCCAACTCCCCACCACCAGACCGTGTCACTGAGCTCCTCATCCAGTCTTGAGCTCCTCATCCAGTCTTGAGCTCCTCATCCAGTCTTGAGCTCCTCATCGAGCCTTTGCTCACATTTTAGCATCAGGCTGAAGGCCTTGAAGTTCTTTAAAGAAGAAAAACACCCTTAAATCTTCTTAAAGAGTAGGGATTTAAAACAGTATAAATGTTTTTATTAGATTAAGGAAATAATGAGAAAAGTCTGGTGGGTTTCATAAGGAATTTCAGAAACTATTCCTCATATCATCCCGTTTGTATTTACTAGGAAACAGATCCCAGCTGGTTTCTCGTAATTTCCAATTCACTGACAGAAATTCGCAGCTGATCAAGCCACAAGGAGTGAAAGGTTTTACTTTATCTGTCAAGTAGGTTTTTCAAGCCTCCTTAGAAAAGTGAATTCTGAGAATAAACACTCATCCTGCACTGCAAGGGTGATGCATTTCGAGTTAATGGTTTGCAAAGTGGTCGAGAACTTGGAGGGAGGCATCCCAACAATGCAGAGCACAGTCGGTTCGCTTCTACTTAGTGACAGTGCTCTTCTTGGCGTGCTGTATTCTTTTTAAAATTGCTAATGACAGTGGTAGACGGTGCTGGAATTCTTCAGAGGTCTAAAGGTCTGGCTTTGTCTGCCCTATAGACGCTCCTCTACTTCTGTGTGTATCCAGACGTGTTCTTATTGAAAACAAATGCACAAAATATTGTTAAATCAGTGTTAAAGGGAAAACTTAATATGACTTTAGGTTGCTAAGCACCCTTTTATTAAGGTAACAGATATATTTCCATAGCTGTTCTCCTGTTTTAGTGAAGGAACTCCTGAACTGTTAATCCGAAGTTCTCCGAGGGGATTTTTTTTCCAAACCTTTACAGTTCTTGCTCCTAGAAATGAATAACTTTTAATCTAATGTTGCAGGGAAAGAAAAATTAGAATTTCTTCAAACTCGGTCATGTAAAAAAAAATAATTCTGTAAGGCCAATCATATAATCAGAGTTAATTAACTGGTATGTCAATAGCCTCAATCAGTTCCTAAAGGGAAGTCTGTTTGTAATCCCAGGATCACTGTTATTCAGTTCTAACAGCTTCCACCTTAAGTAATAATGAATCTAATTAATCATGGTAAGAACTCGAGTCTATTCCTGTGGAAGCTTTGGATTTTTTTATCCCATTCTCTTGCTCTTTTTTTTTTTAACTGACATTAGCTGTAATGAGCAGCCATAAGATACTTCAGTCAAATGGATTGTCACAATCACGATTTGTCAAAACTGACTATGTAAAAGGGCAACTCACCGATCCCCTCCAAAAAGACACGTGTAAGAAGGAGCAAAAAAATACAAGTACTGCCTCCTTCTTGTGTGGAGCAGCAGAGCTTTGCTGCTCAAGGAATATACGTAATAAATCCTCCACCTGAGCAATTCTCACCCACCTCTGACACCGCAATGGGTGGTTGCCATCTACTGGCCCTAAACTATAACGCGACACGGCTCAGCCTGCCTTTGGTTTGGGTATTTTGCATTCCTGGTTAAAAAGAAACCCTAAAGTCAGTCCTTCAAGTCAAAGACTGCACTTGATTCATGAATGAGAACTCGCCTTAAAGTCCTTAGGGATGTTTTTATCTCAGCAGTAACTGCAAGGACCAGAGAAAGCTGATTTAAAGTAAAGGCTAATGACAGTGGTAAGAACGTGGCAAAACATGTGGGCAAATATTTTGCAATATTTAATTTTGGGTCCCGGGAGTGCTATTTGGAACACAGTTATGGGCTTAGTTTCCCTGTCCTACGCTTGGGAAAGATCTCAGAATGGGAGTTAAAAATAACCCGTATTCTGAGGGCAGAGTGGCCAAAACCATTGTCAATAACTTTCTTTGGGGGTAGACACCAATATTATAGTTAACAAATGTGCAGGGATCAAGATTTTCTTTTTATTTCAAAAACCCCCAACTAAACGAACAAGCATGAGATTATACAACAGGTACTCAAGGTTAGAGAATTCATCCTGGACATAAATTGTGGATTTGATGGTTTTACCTGAGAACATGGAAACCCACAAATCCAGGTTGAATACCCTGACCTCCAAAATACAGTCTTTGAACTGCAATTGCAGGCAGACCTTGGTGCCTGTTCTTGCCATACAGGCAGAGATGCCTTGATTGAAAACAGGGAGGAAATAAAGGGTGTGAAAGTAGAGCTCTGAAATACGTCTTGAGCCCAGGAGAAAAATTGGGGCAGGGAGAAAACACACCCCAAACACTCTGTGTGAAAACAGACCAAGGAAAGAGAACTCATCAAGAGTTATCTGCCTGGGGAAGGGGAGCCCCACGTGTTTGACTTTAAGGCTCTACATCCCTGGTACATCCTGGCTCTTCTCACAGCTGAGCCTTGAAGGAGCACAGCTCTGAGCCTCCATCCCTCTGGAAATCACCTGGACTCACCAGTTCTGTTCATGTTTTGTCCAGGGGCCAGCAGGGAATGGTTGTCCCCAAGGCAATAGGGTCCCCTGGCACGCTGTGTGACAAAGAAGATCTGGCTGGGATTTAAAAAATGATGACAGAAGATAAACCTGGGGGAAAAAAACCCAGAACAACACCAAAAACAAACAAACACCCCCCCCAAACCAACTTAGGCTGCTGAGATTAGGATGGCAGGGGAAAAGGACATTTCTGAGGATGCAGGACAGCCCTAGGCTCCACAAAAACAATCATCACTAAAACTGAGGTTGTTTATATTTGGGGTAACTGCTTTTCCCTGTCATGTTACAATAGCGAAGCTGAGGTCAGGGGGTTGAGAGTGGATCTGAAAAATAATAATTTACGCTAAGGTGAGTTAGTGCTCCCTGACTGGGCCTGCAGCAGAGGTGCTGAGCTCGAGGCTCCCCGTTCTTGCTCAGAACATTCTGGTTCTGCAACTGTTAAACGTTGAAAGATTTGCTTTTGTTCCACAGCCACTCTGTATGAAAATGTATTTGGTGTTCCACGTGCTGCCAATCAGACACTGAATATTTTGTTCAGTCATCTTGCTGTGTTCAGGAGGGAGCTACGACTGTGATACTGCACATTCTCTGGCTGCTCTACTGAGCTGTGCTCCTGCTCTTACACATTGCTGGGGTGGAATAAAAGAATGAGGAAGGAGGGGCAGTGGAGTGGCTCTGTACATTAGGGAGTATTTCAACTGTACAGAGCTCAAAGATAGTGATGATAAGCCTGAGTGCCTATGGTTGAGCATCAGGGGGAAGGCCAACAAGGCAGATGTGCTGGTGGGAGGCCATGGACCACCCAACAAGGATGAAGAGGCAGATAAAGTACTCTACAAGTGGCTGGCTCGTGTTCCAAAATCGCCAGCTCTTGTTCTTGTGGGAAACTTTGACCTGCTGGATGTCTGCTGGGAACTCAGCAGAGCAGAGAGGAGGGAGGATGGGAGATTCTGGGGATGTGTGGCAGAGAACTTCCCGATCCAGCTGGTTAGTGAGCCTGTCTGGTGCCCTGCTGGACCTGCTGCTTACGTACAGAGCAAGGCTGCAGGGAGATGTGGTGGTCAGGGGCTATTTGGGGCACAGTGACCACAAAATGACTGTGTTTTCAGTTGGTGAATTAAGGAAGGAGGTCAACAAAATCTCTACTTTGGACTTCCAGAGAGTGGCCTTTGGCCTGTTAGGGATATCAGTTCAGAGTGTCCCTTGGGAAAGAGCCCTTAAAAACAAAGGTGTCCAGGAAGGCAGAACACACTCTGGGAAGGAAATCTCAAAGGCTCAGGAGTGGGTTGTCCCTCTATGCCAAAAGATGAGTCAGTGGGGAAGAAAACCAACCTGACTGAACAGGGAGCTTTTGCTGGAACTCATGTTAAAAAAAGAGTGTTTATGACCTTTGGGAGAAGACACAGGCAACTCAGGAAGAGTGCAAGGATGTCATTATGTCATGTGGAGAGAAAATTCAAAAGGCAAAAGCTCAGCTAGAACTCAATCTGGCCACTGCTGGGAAAGATAATAAAAAGTGTTCTTAGAAATACATTAGCAACAAAAAGAGGACCAAGGAAACTCAGCATCTTTTATTGGATGAGGAGGGGAACATTACAACTAAGGATGAGGAAAAGGCTGAGGGACTTAATACCTTCTTTGCCTCGAAGTTTAACAGTAAGGCCCAATATCCTCAGGGCAACCAGAACTATGAGCTGCTGACAGCGGCTGGGGGCAGAACAGACTGCCTGTAATCCAAGGGGAAGCATTTAGTGACCTGCTGAGCCACTTACACACTCACAAGTCTGTGGGGCCAAATGGGATTCATCCAAGGGTACTTCCTGGTGGAAGAGCTCACCAAGCCACTCTCCGTCATTTGTGACCAGTCCTGGTTAACTGG
>WEKX01005020.1:40392-105609 GCA_013390025.1 Pitta sordida
GGGGGGGGAGCACACGGGGCTTTGTTTGGGGGAGGGGAGAGGGGCGAGAAACTTGTTGTTGGTTTTTTATTATTTTCATTAATTCTTATTCAGTCTCTCAAGGACGGTAAGCGCTTCCCGAGAAGGCCGGGTGTGCGTCTCTGGTGGCTGGCAGCGCACACAATGAAGCGGCCGGCGGTGGTTTGGTTCAGNAATGCGAATATAAATAACGCCAGGGAGGTGGGAGAGGGAAAGTGGAGTGTAAAAAGGGAAATGGTAATTTGGTGGTGGTGGTGGAGTTTGGGTTCCATGTGTGGAAATGACACCGAACCACCTGACGGTGCTCTCGGAGAGCTGAGGGTTTGGGATTGGCCCCAGCGGGACGGTGAGGAGGCAAATGCACGTGAGAAACTGGCTGATAACGCACATCCTGCAGTTTGTCGTGTGTCCCTGTTATCCGAGCAGTGTTTGGGGGGTTTTTTTCCTGCATTCATGAGAATTCTTTTTTTTGCCCCCGTGGTGCTGAACCTGTTTTCTGTGCTGGGGATGTTGTTGGCACTGAGGGAATTGTCGAGTTTGTCCCGGGGTTGAGCCCAGGAGTGCAGCCAGTTGGCTCCGAGAGCTGCGCTCGCCTGTCTTCCTTTTTTTATGGCAAGATTCCTCCTGTTGTGACAGTGTATATTAAATCTCAGGGTTGGGTTGGAGAGCACGTTGGAGGCTTTATGTGGCTGCTTTCCTCTGCAGATGTTGCAGATGTTTGGGGCAAGTGGAAAACCGGGACTTGCTGTGAGCTGTGTCTGGTTCTCCAGCAGCACTTTCCAGTTCACTTTTAGGTATTTCCCCTTGATTTGGGGGTATGTGAGTGTGCACTGAGTAATCAGTGTGTGTAAAAGCATTCTCATCGATAACTTCTTTTTATTTTTAATTTGTGCAGTGGTTTCTAAAACCCCCAAATTCATTAGGGCATTTTTTGTATACACAGAAGCAAATAATCCAGTGGGTGGTTTGAATTCCTGCTTCGACGCCTTCCTGACTTTTTTTGAGTGTGGAATTATATAAAAATGAAAACTGTCTTGCATTAAAAAGAAACCGCAATGCTGCCCTATCTTAAATTCTTTCTGTGTTGGGAATCTCCCTGTCAAACAAGCATTAATACATTGCATGCATTTTCTTTAAAAAGAGTTTCCGAGTGAAACTCTCCAAAGGAAACCATGTAAGACCGTAGAGTAGTATTTATAAATACTTCTCATTTTGTCTGTCGTGTATATAGGTATGTGAGAGTTATCCATCACCTTCGCCCTCAGAAAATTAAGTTGCAAACGTTGAAATTAAGCTGAAAATTCCCTTGGTTGCGTGTGAGTTTCCCCACCCATGATTGTCCCACGCAATGCTGCCCTTCCAGTGTTGTCACAAAGCTAGTGGCCGGGCTTTTGTCTCGGAAATGGGGCAAGAAGTCGTTAGTTTTAAAAGCTCGTTTTCTGTCCTAACCAATAACCGCGGTTGTGCAGCGCTGCTAATGATGAAGTTAGAGCCACTCTTCAGTCCCGTAGTGGGAAGGCGTTTTCAATTACACACCCCAACGTGTAAAGGAATTCGGTTGTATCTGCCTCGGTGTCATTTCAAACAAGTGGTATAGAATTTCTTTTATAGCCGGGGCTTGCGTGGTGAAACTTTATAGCGAGATTTAGTTTGGATCTCGCTGGGAATACCTGCTGTGGCGTTTAGAATAGTGGGCAAGAGCTGGTATGTGAAATGTTTGGGTTGCAAATAAAGACCAGATGTCATCTCTAGCGATATCTCTGAAGATTCTATTTCGTTATTGCTTAACGGATTTATTTTTTCCCCGAACATGGGTATTTAAGAGCAGTTGTAGATAGAAACGTAAAAGAAATGCATCTGAGGAGCTCGTGACGACCATCTTAGGAGTTGAGGAAGAAATGCAAAACTCTGAAATGCAGCAAAAGCATCTCTGCAATAATCCACATTTCACTTACTTGCCAGCTGCTCTGTGCATGGATCTATTTGCAATGAATTTGAGTGGTGCCATGGCCCTCTGTCCTCTGCTGGCTGCACATCTGCAGCTTCTCTTAAAGTCTCATTTATTTATTTTTTTTACAATTATTTGTGTACAGTGGACTAAATAATACGGTGTACGTTTTGTAATTTTGATCACTTTAATTTTTCACACGTTCCGAGATGAGCTCCCTCTTGCTTCATCAGCGTTATTAAGGTGTTGATAAAACTCTCAGTTACAAGTCATAAGTCTGGTTGTCTGTCTTCCCATCTCAAGCTCTCAACACGTAAATCCCAATGGAGAGGAGAGTTGTCCGACCTGTGAACGTAACTTTGCCCTTGGGTTTCATCCCCGTTATTTTGAGGAAGAATTCAGGGGCTGATTGTTGACTGGTCACGTACGTTGTGCTTGGCTGATGTGAAGTTTCCTGTAGAATTTGTTCACAAATCCCTTCAAAGAGGAAGCGAGTGTGTGAAGGCTGGGTTGAGTTCTGTGACTCTTCAGGTATTTTGGGGTTTCTCTGTGTCCATTTACAAAAGATAGACAATACACGATTTATGGTAGATTAAAAACGTGGTGAGATCACCGAGTGATGTTCAGGCAGGTCCCAGAGATTGTTGCTGTTGTCATTTTTACTTGTTTTAAGCCACGATTTAAATGCCTCACAGGTGAGCTGACAGTCTTAATTTTAACCTGAGCCTGGGATCTTTATTTTGTGAACACCCCCAGATGGACTGTTGGGTGGGTTAGAGGCATTTAATGGCCAAGACTGTGTTGGGATGTTGCGTAGCTTAACACCTTTGAAAGGAAAACTGAGGCTGGTGTGTCAGAGTGAGAATTAGTGTTCTGTGCTGCTTTGTTACATACTCTGCTAATTATGGAATGGTTCTGTCAGAATTTGTGGTTTTACACGTCGTGCTGAGTAATAACGTGAAAGAAACTGCTGCCTTTGTGATCGAAAGTTGTGTTTTGGTTATTTATTTTTATTTTTAAGCGAGGAAATACGTGGGCAAGCATTTGTAATGTATGGAGCTCTGCTATTTTAATGTGTTGTCTTGTTAAAAAAAACCACCTCAGTATAACTTTTTTTCCTTTTAGAGCCCTAGTGGTATTTAAAGTTTGAAGGTTAAATCAGTCAATAAACGTGTTTGACAGTGATTGTTGTTCTTATATGGCTTGGACTTTTTTTTTTTTATTTCCCCAATCCTAATTTTAAGAGCTGCATATTTAAAGATTTGTGGGAAAAAATAATAATTTTGAGTAATGCTCAGTTGGAACCATTCATTTAACTTTATATAATCACTTCATTTTTCTGCGAGTTACCTGCTTTTTATCAGAACATGATCAAATGGTTAGTTTTGAGTTTATGGAGAGCAGTTATTCAGTTTGAAAGGTGCTCACTCCTGGTAGGCTTTATATGATTAAATATACATTTAGCTCTGAGTCTGACTTGTTACACCTGCAGATAGAAACCTTTTATTCAGATGAAACCCAAGTGTAGGGCAAAATGGAACTTTCTCCTTTTGCAGACTGTAACCTAGAAGGCAGAAAAATCCAGTTTTAAGCTTGTTGCCCCCACATGTTTCATTGATTCCTGAGTTTTCTTTAAAATCTTCGTCCTGTTTGTCAGATGGGAATGACTTTTTCCCCCCAGGCATCCTGTAGTGTGTCACTGTTAAGTTCACAAGGAACTTTTTGCACCTTCCCAAGGACTTTGGGACCGTGTTCAAACAGTGCAGTAAATACAGGAGCACATGTAAATAAACAAAATTTGGTGACTTTAAAAGCAGGAGTAGCTGTTGTGTCGGGGTTTTTTTTTTTTTCATCTGTTCTTTCTCATTCTTTAATTTCTTTTGGCATTTTGATTCTGCCTTTACTCTTTCAGTACATATTTTTTTCCCTCAGGTGTAGATAACGTTATTCACTGATAAGCAAATGCTGAACAACAGGTGGATCTCTCTTCTGGCACCTGCTTTCCATGCCCAGTGATCAGAGCCAGGCCTTCATCAGCTGCTGGGCTTAATTTCCATTAGCTCCATCAAAATATTTCTGGGTTGCTCACACGTGTTTTCTGGTCACATGAGTGGGAGACCCAGAGGAACCACTCAATTTTTAAAATCCTTCAGTGGTTCTGCACATTATGAAGAAAACCCAGGACAAGTCAGGAGGCTTCTCTGTTTCAGTTCTTTGAGCTCTGTGTTCCAGTGGGTTTTGGGGATTTACTTAAGATGGAAGTTACTGGTTTGTTGGGGTTTTTTTAAGACTCTCTACACTCAGTCCAGTCTTCCAGGCTGGAATAGTCCTCTGGGAATCATATGGTCCAGCTGCCCAGATTGTTGGATAGATGTGTTTCTTAGAAGTAGATAATTTAAGAAATCTTTATTTTCAATATATGAAATTTTTTTTTATCTTGGGACATCCTACTAGTCTTCTGTCAAGAAACTTGCATGAGCCTGAGACCTTAACAAAATTCAAGTAAATAGAGATTTGGAGAAGCCTCATGTTCAGTTTTGTACTAGAAGATATCTGATACTTTTGACTGACTGTGTGATAGAGAGAAGTGACTTGAAAAAGTTGTTGCGAACAACTGGACAAACAGATGGACTGGACTGGAGTCACTGATGGATGTGAAGGATCTTCAAATCAGTGAAGTGCTTTAGAAGTTCAGTAAGAAAATAAGGAGTTGATCAATACACCTCGTTAATTGCAAGAAATTATTTCCTGTGAAGGCTGGGGAAACATTATCGTGGTCTGATGGGCAGCAGTTACATACAGCAAACGCTTTGGAAAGTGCAAAGAGCACTGTCTGCTGTGGCATCATCCTTGAGGCTGCAGGTAGATTGGTCACATCACTTCTGTAACGAAGAATTGTCAGGGTGCAAAGGCTCAGCAATCAGCAGTCCGTCCCTAATATTGGGAGTTAGCGAGATTACTTTTTTTTTGGAAGCTTGGGATATACAGTGAGTCCCTGCTGCATCGTGACCTCTCCATTACGACCCCGCCCATTTGCGAGGCAAATTTTTGCAATTACGATTCAGCCGTCTGCGAGTTTACCCGGCTGACACATGGGCAGTCGCTCTGCTCTGCCGAGGGGCGGTGCCACAGTGCCTGTGGGGCGGGACTCACCCCAACCTGCGGGGAGGGGGCTCGCAATAGTGGCACCGTGCCCCGTCCCTGACCCAAGAAACTGCCCCACAAAAGTGAGGCAAGCTGTGTGCTGGGAGAGGGCTTCTGTTCCTCCGCCCTCTGGGACCGTACGGGCAGCGCTGCCCCTCTCTCAAGGGGCCGGTGGATGTTAAAGGGTGCGGCAGGGGCTGGAGCGCACGATTTACTGCAGCTCGCAGTGGCGTTTAGAGCCCTGCGGCACCCTGTCCCTGCCCCGGTCCTGTGTGCTCCGCTGAGACCCAGCACGGCACCACCACAAGACACACCATTCCTTGTTACTCAAAGCCCAGTCAAAGCCCGAGCAGCGCTGCCTCTGCCGGGACCGGTGGATGTTAAAGGGAAAGAAACTCCCATACCAACGCCTCCCCCCACCCCCCCCGCCATAAGTGCACGGCGTGTTGCAGTGTTGCAAAGTTAAGGTTTTTCCAGGCTCCAAGAATGCCGACCAGAGCTCAGGGACACCCCTTCCCCGTCGCAGAGGCAGGGCGAGCACGCGCGGGCTGGAGCAGGGCCTCTGGGGCTGGCGCGAGCACCGGGGCCGGGCCGGGCTGGGGCGGGGGGCAGTGTCACGGAGTTCGCGCTGGGAGCACACATGGTCACAGCAGCCGCTCAGAAACTGTTCCCTTTGCTCCCCTGTGCTGAGACAGACTATGGGAAGGAGCAGAGAATTGTCCGCAGCCCTGCGGAGTTCTGGGGGGTGGAGCAGTGGGCGTGATCTGCATGCATATTAACGACCTGGACTTCTGTGCGAGTTTAGTGTTTCGCGACAGCCTTGGCCTGTCGGTTTCCTGGCGATGGGGTATAGCTGTATTTTCTAGGATGTTGAGTACTTGCAAATGTTCTTCCAGTGTGCTGAGGCCAAGGTCTACAGCAGTGTGATACTGCCCAAACTACTTGTCCTCTGTTTTCCTGGCTCAGCTCCATCTACATCACTCCCTCCTGTGGATGGTCCTTAAAACCCTTGATCAGTTTAGGCTAAATACCTCCTTTGGTTGTGAACGTTAACGTGGCATGTGCTTCTTTGCCTCTTGCTTTTGAAGAAGCAGGAGTTGATAAGTCAAAGACCTCCAGAGAAAAGCTCCGGCTGTAGCAGCCTTTTCAAAGCATCCAAAGGATGGTGATGCCTCAAACAAAAGAACATAAATTGTGTCTTTGCACGAAGTTCAGTTGTTATTTGTTCAGTGTCATTTGTGTTGGACTTTGCAAACATCTTGGAGTTTTGTGAGTAGCTGCTGTCACAAACAAAAACCCTTCTTGGGAGAGGGGAGAGAACAAAGGCAAAAGTCTTACTGAGTTCAAATGCTTTTTGGTCATTCTGGGTGTATCAGTTTCTGCAAGTCTCCAGCCTGACTTCCATGGGGGTCTGTTAGAATTAACGCAGCCATGAGGAAATGCATAGATGCTCTTAAACTAATAAAATGTGCAAATGCTTAATAGGATAAAATAATTCCTAGCAAAAAAAAAAATTGCCATGGTTTAAAACAATAGGGTTGTTTTGTTTGTTGTTCAAATAAGATAGACTGATGTGTTTGTGCCATGGAAATTGGGAAATAATGTTGCCACATGAGACCTCACAGCCGTGTAGCCATCCTTTGAAACAATGAACTTAATCTCTTCATTCACACTGAGAACAACATAATCTGTTTCCTGACCTTACACTGGGAATTGCACATCCTGAATCGTTAATTATTCCTTTTGTGGATTCTGCTTGAAACTGTCCTTAGAAATCTGAGTCCATTTTTTGAATTCGTTGCTAACTTTGCAGCTCTTACTTAAGTTTAAAAATGGAGTAGAATTGAGAAATATGACTGTTCTTTCAAGGAGATTTTTGGAGACTTTTTCATATTTTAACTGTGCAGCACACAAATACTTCATTGGCCAAGTCGTCACTGCAAAACCTCACGTTTTAGCTGTTTGATGGGTCTTTCTCCTTCTAACGTTGGTTTGTATTGGTTGGTTTGCATTTTTAGTAGCTGCCAGCGTGCGGTGCTGCTAAACGTGAACTGTCACGTCAGGGCAGGAGGAGGAGAGTAACTGCAGTCACCTGCCTTGTGCAAACAAGTTGGTTCCACGTGACTTCTGTTCTTCAGACTCTTTGCCTCAGTCAGTCCTTCCACTCGCATTTGCACCTGCAGAGTTTCTGACCTTTTCACCAACTTTCCCAGCTGCAGGTGAGAGTTTCAGCGGGTGAGATGCTTGACCAGCTCCCACCCACTTCACAGTGTCAGGCTGAGTTGGTGGTACCCAATAAATTTGGGGGGAAATGTGTGCTCTTAAATTTTTGGTTTCTTAAATGAAGAGGTTGAAGTACGTGGCTTTAGATCCAATGATTGTATCGATGCCAGCCTTTGAACTCATCACAAAGCATTTGTCACTTAAATGTGGGTTATAAATAGCCTACTTTGGTTTACTTCTTATTTTTGTTGTCATTGGTGTTATTTTAAACTGGTTTTGCCTTCCTTTGAAGGACTAATATCTCATTTAATGAGATATTAATGTCCAAGGCTAAGCTGTGGCTCTTGGTGAACTAGAAATGAGGCTCACTGAATTAGGAGGGTTTTTTTTTTTTACAGTTGGCTGTTTTTTTCAGCTTTTAGGCAATTGTAGAAATCTATGGATAGTTGAAATACACGTTGTCCAAAGGAGAACATCCTGAAATAATTGATAACAGCAATTTCTTGAAGTGCCCATTCACCTGCTGTGGGCAGATAAGGAGGAAACATTCCCTGCAGCAAGGGGGGGGCACTACAAAAATATTAATTTAGTGCAGGGAAAACCCATCTCTGCTGTGTTCTGGAGTGCAGGAAATGAAAGTAAATGCTCTGAAGAAAGGGATTGTTGCATATCGAGAGTTGTTAGAGGTGGGAGGAACAGTTTGTGGTATCAGCTCTGCAGTAACAAAATAAAACTGTTAAAGACGATTTCCTGGAAATCCTGTCAAGAGCTGCTTCTCTAATTTCCTCAGCCTCACTTTTAAGGGAGAGGGGGTTGTGTAAACACATATGTACTAACTATTTTTCTTGGTGTAAATTAAATATACTATTGTTTATAAAGCAGTTTCCTTAAAATCGTGTTCTTTCTTGGGTGTTGTTAAAACCCCATAATTTTTCAAACAGAAGTTTGTTTACAAAAGCACCCATTGGCCAGATTTTTTATGGGATTTTCTTCCATTTTGTAAAATCACATTATGTAAACTTTTTATAACCTCTTGAAAAAATATTTATTTCACAAACTTCTGCAACATCTGTCACCCTCCTTCTCATTCTGTACGTTTCTTAGAAACTCTTTTTGAGTAGATGATTTTTTACACAATTAAAAGTCTTTGAGAAGCCTGGGAAGATATTTAATATAAACTATATGCCCTACTTATGTTGGATTATATCACTTCAGCCCTTCAAATGGAGCAAACAGCATAACTGTTATAAATAGCTGTGAAATCTGGTTTCAGTACAGACACATTATTAATTTATGTGAGCCTGGCAGATCTGCCAGTATTTGGCTGTAGGGTTTAAAATTCTGAGCTTGGGGGCATCTGACAGGAGTTTAGAAAAACTTGCCCAGAGAGTTCTGCTCATCTCAGAGCGAAGATTGAACTCTCTGTGTGGGAAAAGTTTCTTATGTGGTTGAAAAACTCGTATTTATGGGCACCAAGTGCAATTGTCCATAACTGGGAGCAGAACTTTTTCAGACCAACAAATCATCGTCACGGAGCTCTAAAACATGTGGTGAGATGTCCATCACTTTCCTCTGCTCTTCTTCATGGGAGGTGATACCCAATTGTAGAATACTTAGTGAAGTCTGTGGTTGTATTCCTGTTCCGTGTGACCCTCAGGAATGGCTGGAGCCTGCCCTGTAGAACTGGAAGGGGATTTTGCATTTAAGTCATTCAGTAAAATAAAGACAGAAGTTGTGATTACCAGGTGTTTCGTGTTGAATTTCTGGCCTAGGACGGTGCTTCGGCTGCAAAACGTGTCCTTGTTTTCTGTGTCACAGGAATGAGTCACCTGGAAGGGGAGGGATGGGATTTGGAATTTTTTAATGCAGAAGAAGCGATTTTCCTACTTTCTGGTCAGCTGGTTCAGCCACTTTGGATGTGTAAAATGAAGTCATATCTTTCTCTTTGGTGTTTTTTGGGTCGTTATTATTTTCCACAGACTTTTTCAAGGAAGGGGTTGTATTTTGCTTTTGCAAGAAAATGGTTGCAAGATTATTTCTGGCAGGATTCCGGGTTAATCAAGAGAGTGCCTGTCCCTCGGTCTGGATGCCTGCATTCCAGAAATGGATATTACTGTGAGCAGTGTCTCTTGTGGTAACCTTAGCTGCCTGTCCCGTCAGGAGTCCTGAATCCTCCTCTGAGTTACGGGAGGACACGGTGTCATGTTTCTGGTTTATCATGTGGCCACCACTGAGCGGGTGCTCAACTCCAAAAAACTGACAACTACATCACATCCCTGCCGCATTGCGATCCCTCCGTTACCACCCCGCGGATTTGTGAGGAAAATTTCTCACAATTCAGTTTTGGGGATCTGCGAGGTTTCCTGGCCGACGGTTCCCTTTGCTCCCCTGTGCTGAGAGAGCCCATAGGAAGGAGCGGAAAACGTCCACGGGGTGGGGCAATGGGCGTGACCTGCATGAATATTAATGAGCTGCATGTCTTTGTGAGACCCCTGGCATGACCCGTTCCTCACAAATGTGGGGGTATAACTGTAATCCCAAAAGCAGGTTGGTGGTAAATGGGGAAAGAGGAGTCAGGGATTGTGGGAGAGAACAAGGAAAAAAAGTGACCAAGTGAAACCAGATGAAAACGTGTAAATGTTGGGCTTTACGCTCCATAGGCCTCTTTGAGTGATGGATTAGTCTGGATGACGGGATATATGAATGGATATAGGAAAAGGGGTTTTTTATATTCTGAATTTGAGTTTAAAAATAATTATTAATATGTTGTTAATATATATTTATAAAATAATATTAAATAATAAAATGCTCATTTCTGGAACATATGAACTGGGTGAATGTTGGCATTGAATTAGAAAAACGCGTCATCTGAAACATGTATTTATGATATGGGATAGGATTTTGTGGCTGTTGTTTTTGATGGAAACAAACTAGAGAGTTGGGTTGTCTTTTCTAAGAGACTGGGAAGGGTGTGTGGTCACGGTTCTGAACTTCACTGAATCGTGGGAAATAAAATTAGATCTTGCAATGCCAAAAACCCTAAAAAAGCAAAGCTATGGCCACCAAAAGTTAAAACAAAACAAAGAAAATCCACAAACCAAACAACCCAGCCTAAAACCCACCACAACCAGAAAAATTATGCCTCTTCCAAGCTCGGTGGGTTTTTACCTAACATTGGTTTGGGGAGTGTTTATGGTAAATACAGCTTGGGAAGCTTTACCTGTTTGTTTTATTTAGGGATAGTTAGACCAAAACTACATTTTGAGGCTGTTGTAGCTGATTTACTGTTCGTTTGCAGTTGAAACTCATGTTCATGAATCTCAGTATGGAGGTAAAATAATCAACTCTCAGAGATCTGTAGAAAAAATCACGTTTTCAGGAACTCTGATATTCAAATGAAGTGTTCAAAATTGGAATTTCTGAGTTTTCTTTCTAAGTAACTGCTCTTCCGCAGTTCAGTTTTCTGTATGTACGCACAAATATTTGATTATCCCTTCAAGCAAATAAAAAAACAAGTTTTGCATAAAACACGAATTTATTTTTAACTTGAAGAAAAACGTCTTTAGCTTTTTTTTAAGGATATGTAAAAATCTTCTTTTCAGTTTTTAATAGAATAACATCGACTTAAATGTCAGCCGCCCTGGAAGAAAAGTCAATGTGCTGGTGCACCCACTCTGAATTTGCTCTTCAGGATCTCATTCCGCGTGTGTAGGGAAGTGGTTTCAGAGTCCCATCGTAGCCACAACATCGATCTTTTTGAGGGAACGTTTCTTTGAGCTCTGAAATTTCGTTGTCAAAAGCCCAGAGACAGTCTCGGAAGTGAACGACTTAAAATGATTGTTTCTTTGACTGGTGTTTGGGAACCTATTGAAAAGTGTTCCTAGTGTCTTATCAGCTCTGTGGAGTACTTTTATCATGGTTTATTGTTTGGTGTAAACAGGTTTACTGGTTCAAACAACTCCTCAGGGAAGTTTGGGGTCGGGAGGGAAATTTGAATTTGACTTGGCACTTGAGTAGCTTTGCTGCATCTCACTGTGGAGAGGAAAGCAAAGGGGAGGGAACAACTCTGAATTTCCCAATTTTATTTGCTTTTCAAATCTTGCCACGGCTTTGAAAATGAGAATGAACCCAGTGCGTCGTGTCCGTGTGCCGCAGACTGAAAAGGAGGTGGTTTGTTGCAGTAGCAACTCTTAATTTAGTGTAATGCACCTTTCATATTTACAACAAACAGGAAAACCCCAACACACAGAGACGGGAAAGTGCCATTTCCTGGAAGAAATCACAGGAAATTCTGTGTTTTACACATTGCTGGAAGGTTTTGTGACCTGTCTTGTGGTCTCTTCTTTGTTTGCTGACAGGTGGACTCAGTAACACCATGAGCAACAGCTCATCTCCTTTCCTAAGGGTGTTACATGGCCAAGTCTTTAATTTTGCCTTTTTTTCCTTTTTTTTCCCCCTGCATTTGTTGCAAATGGAATGTTGCTCGCTGTTTCCATAGTGAGGAATATCCATCTGGATATATGGAGATTAAAATGTTTAAGTCTCTTGGAATTTCTTGCACGTTGTTATTATATTGGTTCATTAAATTGGTCTCAGACTGTACCTGTTCATGAACTCTAAGCTCATGTTCAGCCTGAACTGAGCAGCACGTTCTGTGTGTGCTTTCAATGGTCAAAACTCTTTATTTGGACAACAAACTTTACTTTTGGTATTCATCCAACAAGTTTTTCTTTTGGTTTTCCCTCTGCAGGTTCGATCTGTGGATGAGATGAATCATGAGTTTCAAGCTCTTGCCCTAGAACCTCGGGGAATGGGAGAGGTAATTACTGGGGGCTGAAAGCCCAAGTTGGTGGCTTGGAAATGTTGGTACAATATGAGAAGCCTGAATAATACAACGTGAAGCCAAGAGCTTCTCTTGAGAGCCAGTTGGGTTTTCAGTCTTGGATACGTGACTGGTCAGGGTGGTGACAGGGACATTTCTCCTGAAAAGCCAAGGAGATTGGGGTCTGAAAAATGGAAAAGTGAACTGGGATACCCAGCAGAAATCTGTGGTAATTTACTATTTATATTTTTACTGATAATTACTCCTTAAAAGCAGATTTTAACCAGAGAGAAGAGTGCCATGATGTAATTTAGCTACAGGGAAGAAGGACTTTTTTCCTTATTAGTTTGATTTGGTTTCTTTTAACTCAATAGACTTTGTGAGGAGCAATTTAAGATCACAGAAGATGACTTGACTCCTTCAAAAGCAGTTCCCTGAACTGTTTAAAAAGTAATTGACGTGCATTCAGGTTATTTGCCCTGACAGGACATGATAAAGAAACAAATTCACGTTGAAGTAAAGATTTCAGAGACTGATCCTTTTGTCTTGCTGGATGTTTACCTAATTCAGTTGATGGTTGAGCCAGTGAAAATATTTTAATATTTCAGCATAACATGATGACAGGACTGTTGTCTTTATGGAAACCATAACTCAGTGCTGCAAAACAAAGGCCATGGTGGTTTCTGAGCTGACACGTGGCCATTCTTATTTCATTTATTTTCTTGTTTTTACTTTAATGAAGCATTGAAGCAGTTGCTTGGCTTTTCAGTAATTTCTGCTTCATGCAGGGTTGGCTTTCTTTGAATTGTCTCCCATTCGAAAACCCAATATTAATTAATTAATTAATTTCCTGTTCATCATTCTAATCCTTCTCGATCCTTTTTCTCCCAAGCTGGGTGTCAATACTTGGCATTGGGAAGCTGTTAAGTCTCGTTTTTTGTATCATTCCTGAAATCAGGAAGTGCCTGTGAATCCTGAAGCCAAGATCTCTTCCATGTGCTAATGCAAATGAATGAATGGAGTATGGAATCTGTTTTCATTGTGCCACAAGACATTTTGGAAAGGATATATAATGGAAATCCTTCTGTTAAGTTACTCATCCGAGCCTGGTATCAAACAGAATCAGGAATAGGACGTCACATGAGCCAGACCTACAGTTTTCTTGATCTGCTTCTGTCCCTTCTGTCCCTCAAGATCCTTCTGATCTTAAAAATAAATGCAAAAAAAAATTTAATCTTTAATTTAAGAGTTAGTAACTGAGACTGTGCTGCTACTTATCAGAGAGCTGGTCAAGAAGCAGCTTTAGCGTAAGGGGTTATTGTTGTTTATGTGCAGAAAAGGGCTTTGTTCATCGGGCAGACACCGAACACAGGTCAGTGGTGATGCTGACAAAGACACTTTTTAGTGTTGGGAGAGCTTAGTAAGAAATACGACAAATACGACAAACCTGGATGTATCATGATAAGCTTCAGAAGAAACTCTTGGAGCATGGACTGGATAGAGGCATTTTATGTTGGGTTAGGAATTGGTCGGATGGACGAGCTCAGAGGGTGCTGGTGAATGGTGCCACATCCAGCTGGCAGCCAGTCACCAGTGGAGTCCCACAGGGGTCAGTGTTAGGCCCGGCACTGTTCAACATCTTTATTGACGATATGGATGAGGGAATTGAGTCCATCATCAGCGAGTTTGCAGATGATACCAAGCTGGGGGCAAATGTTGAACTGCCAGAGGGCAGGAGGGCCCTTCAGAGGGACCTTGACAGACTGGAGAAATGGGCAGACTCCAACAGTATGAGGTTTAACAAGTCCAAGTGCCGGGTTCTTCACTTGGGACATAACAACCCCATGCATCGCTATCGACTGGGGGATTTGAAAATAGTTAAATATTACCCTGATAAATATCTTAAAAAATACTCCTGTTACAAGTTTCAAGTCTCACACTCAGCAGCTGTCAAGTTCAGAGGGTTTTTTTAGCCACTTAAGTTACAGGAGAAGCAGATTTTGAGAATGTACTCATTTATTGCAAGCAGCTTCATTAAATTATGTTTGTTTTTCTCTAGAATTCTGAATGCAGCCTTAGATTGTGCAGAATCTGATGGATCATCACAGTGTCAGTTAACAGCCAAGCTTTGGAGCCTTTGCAGAGAAGGCACTGCTAGTTAAAGCTTCTGAGAGGATTGACTTGATTTAACACAGGGATTAATTTGATTCCACAGCTGCTTCTATATTCTGTTCTCCTCTCTCCTAACTTCAGGGTCTCAGTCTTGTTTGGGTTGAGCCAAACCCCAGCCTGGAGCAGGTCAAGGAAGGGGCTTGTTGGAATTAGGTGATCTTTAGAGTCCTTTCCAACCCACACCATTGTATGATTTAAAATGAATTACTTGCATATCCTCTCAATAGCATTGCTATTTTTGCCCATTTATAAGCGCATTTAAATGGAAACATTTTCTCTTTTTGACAGCTTTTACCTGCCAAAAAGTTTTGGGAACCTGATGATTCAGCAAAAGATGGACAAAAAGGGATATTCCTTGGTGACGAGTGGAGAGAGACTGCATGGGGAGCTCCTCGTAAGTGATTGTGGTGTATGTGTTGGAAAATCACTGGATGGTATTTCCAAGCAAATTAATATCCAAGAAACGTAATTGTGTCTTAAATTTTATTTTAATTGTGAAAATGTGCTCTGCACTGGTGATTGTGTGTCAGTAACATTTTTTGCAGCTGTGATTTGGAATTTTTGCTTGATTTAATTTAATTTTGGTCTTGTTTAGTATGTGCTGTAACCAAATGCAAAAAACCCCATTACAAGCTGTTTTTAAATACAAATTATTTGTTTGTTTTTAACAGACCATTCTATGTCCCAACCTATTATGGTACAGAGAAAGCCTGGACAGGGTTTTCATGGAAACAGTGAAGTAAACGCCGTGTTGTCTCCACGATCAGAAAGTGGTGGCCTCGGAGTGAGCATGGTAGAATATGTGTTAAGTTCCTCTCCAGCTGATAAATTGGATTCCCGGTTTAGGAAAGGAGCTTTTGTAAGTAATGCCGAGCTTGCCTTTTGCAAGTGTTAAGCTTGCCTGGTCACCTTTCTGTTTTGTTTTCTACTCTCTTTGTCCATTGTTCTTTTCTAACTCCTCCCTTTAGAGCCGAGGGTGTAGTTGGTGTCTTGTGTGTCTGCCTTGCTTGGAGGGGGCAGAAGAGGGAAGTGGTTTGGGAGTCTTGACTAAATAATTTGTCTTAAAGCGCTTTCCTAAAAGCCTTATTGAATGAAAAAAAGATTGCAAATTATTTAAAATGCGTGATAAGCTTTATTCTAGACCTTCCCATTCTATGTTTGTTTCGTAACTGGATGTTTTAATTGTATAAACCAAACTTTTCTCTAACTCCCAGTGTTACTGCTTTGCCAGCACCGCTATAGTTAAGGTTGAGTTAGCTCTTCCATTATAAATCTGGGCATTCCTTTTTCACATTTTTGGCAGTTATTAATTGCATGTGGTTGAGACTTGACGAGCAAGTTCCCCACCCGATGCAATTTCATTGACGACCGAAGTGTTTGTATTGTTTCCGTGTAGCGTAGAATGAGGTCACCTTGTGGTGCTCCTGTTGTGTTCTGTTCAATACTCAGAATCAAACAGATTCTTTTTCCTCAGGGCACTAGAGATGCTGAAACAGATGGACCTGAGAAAGGAGATCAGAAAGGCAAAGCTTCTCCGTTTGAGGAGGACAAAAACAGAGATCTTAAACAAGGAGATGATGAGGATGTTACTAAAATAAATGGCAGAGGTTTGCCAAATGGAATGGATGCCGATTGCAAAGATTTTAAGTAAGCTTTTAACTGTTTCTCCAGAAGACAAGCATGTCTCTCTTAAGGGCATTTTTACAGTTCTGGTTTGTGTGTCAGCTTTAAACATCACCCAGGCTGATTCTTTCCACCCCAAGTGCTCCCTTTCCCACTGTGCCACGTGTTTCTCAGGATGTCATTGATGTGTGTGTCACTTCTCATGAGACAAATCCATCTTAACGTAGTAAACGGGTACCTTTTGAATGTGGTGAGTTAAAGAGGGGTGAAAACTTTAACCCTTTTCATGTCAAGCTCTAAATCCTTTTTTCTCTCTCTGCTTCTTTTTAATACTCTTCCCTTTTACATCTGAGTGTTGTCGTAGAGAGTAAGTCCTACAGGGTTTTAACTTTCCTTCTGATTTTGGTAGTGGATGCTACAGCCTAACACAACTAATTTAGTTCTCCACAAAAGTCCTTATAGAAACCATGACTAAGGTGGAACAGTTTTATTTCCATATTCACACAGTTAAATGTTACTTATTCACAGGGTAGAATGGTGTGGTTTGGTTGTTTTGTAGAGGAAAAAAAACACTGGCCCAGGCTCAACTCCTGTGTGACAGCACAGCCAGTCGTTTTTTTCTTAATACTAATCTGCATTTTCAATTGAGGGTTTTTTTTAAAGGACTGATCTCTTTTTTTGAATGACTGTGATGCATTTGTGTCATACAGAAGAATTAAGATAGAGAACTCGAGTGCTGCTCATAAATTTGTATTAACGTGGTGAACAGTTGTGGTTTCATTAGTTCATTCCTGAACAAAGTCTGTTCAAATGTTTGCATCCCACACGTGAGTATTTCCTACCCTTTAAACAAATATATTTACCTGAGGCTAAGGGGGAATGCTTCAAGTCTATTTTTCTATTTTTCAAGGCATATTATTGAAAATAATACAATATCAAACATGTTAGAGAGCTCCCATCAGCTCCTGCTGCAATACACACCATAAACAGAGTCACCTTCAATATTTTATGTAGACAACGCAGAATGAATTTTGTCCTGCTTTTCTTTACCAGCATCTATTTCAATTTTGAAATAGTTTTTTTTTGCAAAGTATTATTTAAAGAGAGAAATGATTAAAAACCGCACGAGTGCAAAAAAGCATCCAAAGCCAGTAAACCTCTCAAGAAAACAAAAACCAAACCCCAAAAACCCATCTAATTGAAATGGGCCAGATCAAGTGGTGACATAAATCCCTCCAGACAGAGGTTTATAATTGAAGTATTGACACAACTTTAACTATAGCACCAGAACAGCACCAACGTGTGAGGACCAACCTCCATGAGGTCAACCAGAATTATTAACCAAGAAACTTTTGTCCTGTCCTCCTCCTTGTATTTTTATTGTACTTGCAGCATTTTTAAACTAAAGGATGTACTGAAATAACTGCCTTTTTTTTTTTAATCCCTTTTGTTCTTCACTTTGCTGTATTTCATTTGGGAAGAATAAGGAATATTCAGAGTACAAGTTTTGTGTCAGCAAATATGTCAAGGCAGCTTTCTTTAGAAATGTTAGACTTTAGAATTCCTGGTAGTTAATTTATCAGTTTTTACTGGCAAAAAATACTTAGTCTGAGCAATGTGGCCTGGCACAGAAGGTGAGGTACCACTCCAAACGAAGGGACCCGAAATCTAACCAGAGACAGGGTTGGAAATCTGTTCAGGATGTGAATCTGTGACATCTCACATCGAGGTTTTTGCCTGTAGGCATTTATAGGTGCACAGAAATCACCCTGTAGTCAGTGGGTAATTTGATTTAATTAATATATATTTGATTAATATATAATACAGCCAGTGCAGATGAGAGAGCAGTTCAGCTTTTATAGATAATTATGTATTTATATAGAGAGTATTGTATGTAATATTCAGAATTATATTCAGAACACTTTTTTCCCCCACCAATCATCAGTGTAGTTTAGTCTATTAAATAAGTTGTGTAGAAAATGAAATGTTTTATTTCAGTCAAATGCTAAATGAGACAGTTATTAGTTCATTTTACTTAAGTCAAAAACACAGTGTTTGCTTTTCAGATGTGAAAGATACTTGTTATATTGTATGTTTCTCTTTTTCCACTTGAAATTTTGCTGTGTCTTTCTCTCCTTGGGCATGAGATACACTTCGGCCATTTCCTTTTTTCTTAATTTTTGTTTTAATGTCCCTTCAACACATTTCCTAATAATTCCTGTCCCACGCAATACAATAAAGATCCATCCCCAAAATTTTACAGACGACCACAGTTTACTCTTAAACTTTTAAATAAATCAAATTGTGCTTTGAAATGTGACCTTTAGAAATGTTATTTAAGGCTGAAAAGTCTTGTCTTAAATCCCTTTCTAACAGTCGTACCCCTGGAAGTCGACAGGCCTCCCCCACAGAAGTGGCTGAACGTTTGGGCCCCAACCCCAGCACCACGGAAGGATTAGGTCCCCTGCCCAACCCTGCAGCCCACAAGCCTCTGGTCGAAGAGTTTTCCAACCCAGAAAATCAGAATCTTGATGCCATGGAACAAGTTGGTCTCGATTCTCTGCAGTTTGACTATCCTGGCAATCAGGTACAAATGGACTCTTCAGGAGCTACCGTGGGGCTTTTTGACTACAATTCTCAGCAGCAGGTCAGTGATGGGCTTGAAAACGTGGCAAGTCGATCCTTTAAGTTGTTTATGACCCTCTTTTGATAATCAGTCATTTCAACATATATTACACACTTAGTCAAAGGCAAGTAATGGCACAGTTAATTTAAAAGAATTATCGGTGCGTGATTTTCTAGTCTAGAAACTTGTTTTGAAATCTTTATTTTTATAAGTAAATCCCAGTATATTATGGCCTTGACTTTTGAAAACTGAAATGAATTCTGTTTGGTTTTTTTCCATAGCTTTTCCAGAGGACTAATGCTCTGACTGTCCAGCAGCTGACAGCAGCCCAGCAGCAGCAGTACGCCCTGGCTGCAGCTCAGCAGCCACACATAGGTGAGGGCTTTGGGAACTGCAGCAAGTGTCCCTGGCACAAGTGGGTGTGTTGTTTGGATGGAATCCTCTCAAGGATTCCTTGAGTATTGTATTCAGGAAAGTAGATTTTCCCCTATTTGGAACAGTTGTATACAGTAGCATCAATAAAAATTGATATTTGCTTGTGTGGCACAGTAGTTGAATTCTGGTGGGAGTAGAAGTAAAAAAGAAACTTTTCTGCCATAGAGAGTGAGAAAAACACTGGCTTTGTTTACTACAATCATCAAGAGATATTTGGAAGGAAGAGCATAGTCTGATGTGCCCTGCTTGCTGACTCAATGAACCCAACTGATGGGCAGCAATGCTCTGACTGAGTTTCTTCAGTTCTCTCCTTCCATTACAATCCCCATGTCAAATCAGGATTCTTGGGAGTAAGCTTAGCATCTCCTAACTGGCTGTTTAAAAGGGCAATCTGGTTTAAACTATCAGAATTCTTCCCTAATTGTCAGTGAAGAGAGATTTGTACCTCTCGCAAATGCTTCATTTTACCTGGATAAATTCTGCTTTGGATGCTCTTTTCTGTCCCAGGGTGGGGATTGGTTTGAATGTGCTGCTGTTTGCCGGTGTGTTGGCTGGACTGAATCTTTGTTTGTTACTGTAGCAGGCGTGTTCTCTGCGGGCCTGGCCCCAGCTGCTTTCGTGCCAAACCCCTACATTATCAGCGCTGCTCCTCCAGGTACTGACCCCTACACCGCAGCTGGATTAGCTGCAGCAGCGACCCTGGCAGGTAACTCAGCACTTCCTGCTGTCTGTCTTGGTAATTTTCACAGAATCACAGGGTATTCTGAGCTGGGAGGGACCCCCAAGGGTCATCTAGTCCGACTATTTTCAGTGCCTGGCTCATAAATGGGTTGAATCCATTATTATTAGCACCAGGCTCCAAGCAGTTTCAGTTTTTGTTACACCTGGATTCTGAGTTTCTCTTGGCACTGGGCTTTTGTGTGTTACAATCAGGGATTTTTCTTCTGTCCTAAAACTGTTTGTGTTTCCTCTGACTGCAGTGGTACATATTATTTTCAAAAAATGAGGCAGCCTTGCCTTGTACATTCTCACTCGATGCATTCATTTCCTAATTGCAGGTTTTCAGTGGGCATGAGAGTAAAGCTGTTCTCCAGCACCATAAAAAGCCCAGACCACAGATAAACACCAAACCCAAGAAAATCTCTTTAAAAGTGAATAGATGTCGCTGTGAAACAGCACAGCTGAGTATTCAAGTCACAGTTAGTGGTGAGACTTGAACATAGAGTTTTTAAAAACCAGTCTGTTTCCTGTTGGAGGCTTCACAGAGAAGGCAGTGGATAAAACAAAAACACGTGTGTACACGTGTTTTAAAGTAACTAAAACACGTTGTACATTATTTGTACAGTGCTGTGAGATTATTCTTCTGTATCAGTGCACTGGAAGAGTTCAGTGTGCCCACTCTGAGGAGCAGGAGAGGCAAAGGCAAAGTTGTGTTTGTGATAAAAGGACAGATCACCCATTCCATCAGAAGCCTCAGTAAATCACTGTCAGCAGGGTGAATTTTGTTCATTTTGTCATGTTCTGAAAGTATTTTTTCCCAACCATAAAAACCGGGTTTGAGTGTCCTTTGCTGCACAAACTCTGAATGCTTTTAAGTTCTTCCTTCATCATCTGAATCCTCTCAGGGCTGTTAATTTTTCCATAGGGAAGATGTGGTTTGATACCAATTTTTTAATGAACCCATTTGTATTCAGGTGTCATTTTAGCTAATATGGGGATTCATTCTTCTTAATCCTGATTTCCCTTTTGACATTTAGAGGGAGTGCTACAAACAATGCTGTAGTAGATGGAATGATCTGCTCTCTGCTTTTAGGTCCCGCTGTGGTTCCACCTCAATATTACGGTGTCCCCTGGGGGGTGTATCCAGCCAATTTATTCCAGCAGCAAGCTGCAGCAGCAAACACCACAGCAAACCAGCAAGCAGCTTCCCAGGCACAGCAGGGACAGCAACAGGTACGCTCTTGCTGAACCATTAAATTTTAAATTTTAAATTTTCAGTGTGTGAGGGGCAGCTTCTGGAAAATGTTACGTGGTTCAGATGTGGTGGAGTATCTAGAAACATAAGGGGATGAAAACTTATGGTGATTTTAGGATACTGGGAAAAAGTGATCTGTGTTTTTATAAATCAGCTGGAAAATTGAATGTAACTTTTTTTCTGTCTCTTTACTTTAAAAAGCAGGGAAATTATATTTTATGAGCAGTTTTGAGTCTCCATGGGGAGAAGGGATTACCCTGCGTATTTTTCTGTGCTGGAATAATTGTCTTGCAGCATCACAATGTCCCAGATATTATTTTTGCCTTTGTACAACAGTTGCTCGCTCTTGAATTACCAACTTGTTGAAATTCCCATTTCTTTAAGTAGCTTTAAAAAGTTTTCTATTGTTACTTCAGATGCATTTTTAGAAGTATTAAATGATCTTTCAGTACGAACAAATGGCCTTTTTTCACAAAGGAAAATCCAAAATTTTACAATCTTAGGCTTGAATGAATGTAAATACTTCAAATATTTTCACCAGCAGTGTGGTCAATTTTAATGGCATTCTTCAAAATTTAATACAAGTGACTCTGACCATGGAAGTCCAGAGTGGTTTCATCCCTCTTTTGATATTCAGGTGGATCTTTCCATCTCCAGTTTATGTTTATCAGTGACCTGCATTGATAACTGAATGTGTATCATCTCTCCAGTGTCTTTTTTTCCCTCTCTATAAAATTAATACCCAGTTTTTGCCAATCACATAGAAGATACTTTGTGGAGATACATTTTGAATTGTATTTCTCCCTTATTTTGGATGTGAAAAAGATGATTTTAACCAAGAGGAATAGAGGAGTTGCAAGGGTTTAGATTGCTTTTCAATCAGATTTCTGGAGATAGGCTGTCAGAACATAATAAAATATGCCTGTGTTGCAGGGTGATGTAGTGTTATGTGAATTTTGAAAACTTAGTGGGTGCATTATTTACAGCACTGTTGGCAGTGTGGAGTGTTAATTATTTAGACAAGTGACTACAAGCACTGAAATATTCAGATTTACATCCTTCAATTGCCTGGAAATAATGTAAACAAATGTGTTTATCAGGGAAGGTCAGGTGTTCAGTTAATGAGTCGTGCAAGTCATAAATGTCCCACTCTTACAGATTTTCTTCCCTACTTTATATTCCTTTACCACTGATGGAACATCCACAAGTCCAGAGTCACATTTGTCAGCAAAACACTCAATACCTTTTATTTTTAACGTGTATATTCTTGAAACCAACAAGGTGGAGTATCCCCAGAAGGAAATTCAGAGCCAAGAGGCATCAAATGCACAAAGCAACTGTTACAGACTGGTTTTCTTGTCTTCCTTGCCTTTCCCAGGTTCTGCGTGCTGGAGCAACTCAGCGCCCGCTTACCCCCAACCAGGGGCAGCAAGGGCAGCAGGCAGAGTCACTGGCAGCAGCTGCAGCAGCAAATCCAGCTTTGGCTTTTGGGCAGGGTCTTGCTACAGGCGTGCCAGGTACGTGTGCTACTACCCCTGACGGGTGGAATATTGGGGTTAGCAGGTAACAGACTGACAAAGTCCCGTCGTGTTCATGAGGAGCTGCTTAGAGTTGAGTTTTACGTCGTTGAGTTGGTTTGAAATATCGGCACGGTGTTCTTGCAGCAGAGAAGCTCCTCTGGCATTTTTTTATTTGGGACATTTCATGAGGAGTCTTTGCAGAAGGCTTAGCTGTGTGTTTTGGGGGTTGATTTGTTTTATTTTTGAGGCAGTGGGCTGCTGTGTCTTTGTTTATAGTTACTTATTAGGTCTTACGTGGGACATGGAGTATCTTAAATCAAGTATCGTTCTTAAAACCCATAAAAGATTGGAAATGATAGTGTTCAAATGCATAAACTCAGCAGTGCAAGAGCCTGTCTTTTGAGGAAGGTACTTGGAGACTTTTCGCTCCTTCATGAACTCTTAAGAGGTTTTTCTGTGAGGACAGGAACCTTTTTATTCAGTTTTCATCGTCCAGTCTCTGGCCAGAGAAGGATTTTATTCTTGGGAATATCCATATTCTGGACTGTTCTGTAATAGGAATTGTGTGCAACTGACTTTCAGCCTTACAGGGGATAGAGCTCAAAATACGAGCAAAGGCATTTATTTTCTCAATCATCTTAAGATGGGTTTGTAGTGAGTCATAGGGAGTGCTGGTGATTTGTCCTTTCTGGTGAAGGAGAAGGATAAAGGATGATTAAATATATACTTATATATATATGAGTTATATATGAGAATCATAATAAACATTTGGATGTCTGTATTTTAGTGAGGTAGCCGAGTAGGAACTTTCAGTCATGATTTATCTGCCTCTGTTTTAGTTACCTGATTTAGGATAAAATGAGTTTTGCTCCAGAGATGCCTTTTTCTATTCCCTTACAATAAAATTGAGTCAAGATGACTAAATAACATCTGGATACCAAAATGTGAGTCAGTGAATCCCAGGTAGCAACCACTGAGCAACACATATAATAAACAAGAGGAAAACGTGTGGAATTCTTACTTCAGTGGCCTGAGATGTTTTACAAGAAAGTGAAGGTCCAAATTGAATTTCAAGCTTCTAAATTTTCTTTACAGAGAGAATATTTGGGAGTGCAGCTTCACTGTAAGCTAATAAGTGACAGGATATTGTTCAACTTCTCCATGCTGTTGTACTGAAATTGTTTGACCTGCTTTCTCCTGGCCGCCGCCTTCTTGTTGGATTAAATTAATTTTATCCCTGCGATGAGACTATTTTATTTTCAAATTTGAGTTTTCAAGTATTTCTTTATTAATTATTCAGCCTGTTCCAGTGCCTCATCACCCTCACAGTAAAGAATTGTTCCTAACACCACCCTCACAGTAAAGGATTTGTTCTTAACAGCCAATCTAAACTTAAATTCTTTCAGTTGAAAGCCATTCCCACTTCATGCCCTTTTATAAAAAGTCCCTCTCCAGCTCTCCTGTAGGCCCCTTGAGGTACTGGAAGGCTGATGTAAGGTAAAACTTCTTGTTTTTTGTTTTTTTTTAAACCATTACATGTGAAATACATTTCGCATCAGGGTTGTGCAATTACATTTTAAATTCTTCCAGTTCTACTCCAGCAATTCTTTCAGTAACAAAGATTCTTTAAAAACAGAGTATTTCTGATTGAATAAATCTGTAAGACAGAGTCAGAGGGCATTCCCAATTTCAGAGTATCATCAGTATACATTCTTTTTATGAATAAAATCAGTCTTCATCGGAGAAAACGTCTGGACTTGGATTAATCATCCAAATTCAGGAATGTGCTCGTGACCTAAGTTGTCTAAGGAGCCGTTGTGCTCAGTGGAGATCTCTCTTGGGCAGTTGCTCTTCAGAGGCTGCAGAGCTGCTCAACTTACCCTAAAAGTGGTGTCCAGGTGCAGATGTGCCAGTGAGGCTGTAATGGTGCATCTGGCTTGCAGGCGGGCGTGTGAAGCGGGTTGTCTGCGAAAAAAACATTTAAAACATTAAAACCAACAATTTCTATCTCTTGGCGTTGCATTCCTAAAGGAATGTGAAGTGTGACATTACAGTGGGTCACACGTTCTGTGCCTGCAGGTACAGTCATGCCTGAGTCCATTGTGACTTCTCCGTCACGGCCTCACTGGATCGTGACCAACTTTCCCTGTGAATCTCCATCAGTGGTTCCTGGTCGATGCATGTGCAGGGCCTCTGCTTCGCTGAGGGGCTGTGGGGCGCTCCCTGTGGGGCAGGACTGGCCCGGCCCTGTGGGGAGGGTGCGAGGTGCCTCTCACTCCTGTGGTGTTTATGGTCCCAGTCCCTGCCCCGCTCCTGTGTGTCTCCGTGCCCGGTCCTTACAGTGGAAGGCTCATGCCATGGTGTGCCCCGAGTGGCCGCTGAGACCCANGAGTGGCCGCGGAGACCCATCCCAGCCCCACCCCAAGTCACACCATCCCTTGTTACTCTAAGCCCAGCCGGGGACTGATCCCCACCGGGCATGTGTTACTGTTTCCATGGCTACAGGTGAAGAAGGCCACGCAGTCTGTGCCCGAGGACTGCACACCTGGCACCCCTGGTGATGACGCAGCCCCAGGGAAAGTGCCCCACACAAGTGAGGCTGGGCTGGTGGCAGTGGGGCAAGCGCTGTGTGCTGGGACAGGGCAGCACCGGGATGTGCCCACACCACCACCACAGCTGCTGTGCCAGGAGGAGGCTTCTGTTCCCCCAGGCCCTCCCCCCACTGCACAGGGGGAAGTGCTGTTCTGCTGCATCCATACGGGCAGCGCTGCCGCTCCCACGCTCGGGATTGATGGATGTATCGTAGCCGCCGCGGTTAAAGGGAGAGAAACTCAGACACCACCCCCTGCCCTAAGGAGCACTGGGTGTCGCAGTGTTGCAAAGTTAAGGTTTCCCAGGCTCCAAGAGCTCCAAGGGACACTCCTTCCCCACCACAGCCCTGAAGCTTCCCCACCACAGACGCAGTGCAACCATGAGCGATGGCAGCGGCTGAGGAAGCGGCAGCGTGGCCGAAGAGAAGCCCAGGGATTCTCCGGGGGTGTCCCCAGGCAGAGAGGGCTCAGAAATGCCTCCCTTTGCTTCCCTGTGCAGGGAGAGCCCATGGAGAGGAGAGGAAAATGCTCCCCAGTGCTCCTGATTGGCAGGGGGTGGAGCAGTGGGAGTGGCCTCTGTGCATATTAATGACCCGCGACTGTTCACGGATTGGACAGTTCAGGAGACCCATTCCTCACAAATTTGGAGGTATGACTGTAGCAAGAAATAGAAGTAAAATTTCATTGTGGCCGGTATGCAGGGAGTTACTGTATGGGCAAAGTTACAGTAGTTACAGAAAGTACAAATAATTTACTGGAATTTGATTTGTGAGAGGACACGTGCAGAAATAAAGCTGTGGACATCTTTATCAGAACCAGCAAAATGTTGTAAGAGTTCAGGTTTTGGGGAGGGGGGTCAGGATGGCATTGTTGAAAGGGACAGGGAATTGAATTGCCAGTGAGAAATGTCACATCTAAATCGTGTCGAGAGAAGTGACAAACTGACCCACATTTGGGTGTCATCATTGCTGAGGATAAGAGCAACACTGAGGATGGGCTGTACAAGCCAGGAGAACAGATGCCCTCTCACTCTCTTGTTCTTTAAGTACATCCAAGGTTTGTGTGATAAAATTCTGGACGCTTTGTTTCGGAGCCTGTGGTTTTTGGAGACATTTAGAAATCATTTCAGCAAAACACAGTATTGCTAAAACAGAGTGTTTGCTTTTTTATTCCCTGCTGATCTGGAAGACAGCAAGTGTAATAGAACAATTGGACTCTTAAAATAAAAGATGTGATTAGGAAACAGAATATGTTTCAGGTTTCTGCTTGCACTCGAAGACCCACAGTAAGACTGAATGTGGAGGCACTGAAGTGAGCTTTGATAGTTGTTAATTTGGAGGGGAAATTGCACAGCCACAGGGAGAGATGATGGTGTGAGGGAGAGGTAATGAGAACTGAAGCAGGAAGAGAGAGGGAATTAGAGGAGAAGATCTGCCAAGTCACCACTGTATCTTTGATAAGACATAAGACTGGGGAAGTTTCAGCTTTGTGCTCACCTTTTTGGGGTGGGGCACCACAGAGTTTGTAGAACAGTGGGAAGGAAGGGAAAGCAGAAGATTGAAGTTTTTCTCTGTGAGCTCCTCTTCAGTTATTTAGTCTGATCTGAGTCTCTCAGAAATTGTATTTTTGACATCAAAGCAAATAATTTTATACCTCCAAGGCTATAGATGCACTTAACAAGGTTTTAACAATTTCACATGTAGTCCAAAATCTGTTTCCCTACTTTGTTGTATAGTAGATTTAAGTAGAAAGCTGAGGGCCTCCTGTATCATGTGAGAATACATTTATTTAATTTCAGAGATTGGGAACATAGATGCACCCATGAGTTCTCATGCATAGCTTGAACTTTCTGTATGGACAATATCTTGATGCTGTTGGCCTCTCATTACTAATTTTAATGAGTAATTTTAATTAGTAATGTGAGTGGATCACAGGTCAAGATAGTGGCAGGGAGTTACCAAGAGGAATTGAGAATGCAAAGAGCAAGGGCAAGTTGCTTCCATTTTTTAATTTAGCAGTCATGGGAGTCAATTATTTCAGAAAACCTGATCTTAATGGGTTAAACTGCATTAGTATTAATCCAGTAAATACAGTTTAACCTGCACATACTTGCATGCAGAGTAAATACTGGTGGGTGTCAGCCAGTTCTGAGTCCTGCAAAAGTGGTTTTGTACAATGCAACAGTAACAAACAATTATCAATTGGAGGTGCTATGAGTAAAAGTAGAAATTATATAGGCACTAGTCATTAAATGTTGCTAATGTATGCAGGAGCATGTGTTATTGTAAAGAGCTTTCCTACCATGTCACTAATCTTCTAGTATTTTATTTATTAATTATAATCTAATTAATTGATTCTTGCCCTAAATAGAGGTTTTTGTTTTGCTTTTTTCTGTCTCTTTTGCTTTCCTTCATTCATAGATTGTATCCTGTTTTCCTTCCTCCTGCTTGCTTTGCTCCTATTTCAACTCCTCTTTTCCCCCCCCCTCTAATTCCAACTCTTTAACTCTCAGCTGAATGAAGTGTTATATTTGGATTGCAGTATTTTATTCTGGTCCAAGGTAGTCCTGCACATGAAGCATTCCTTTGCTAATGTGTTTTTTCCAGATGGACTTTTTTAAGGTATGGAACTGCCAAATTGGCATTTAGTGTAGCCCTTTGTACAGGGAAGGGCTGTTGAAGTCTGTACAATTAAATGACAAGAGAAATGTAGAATAAAGAAAGTTGGTTTGATAATGAACCAGATATGTTCAGTTGTTGTTTAACAATGCACTGTTAAAAACTCACACCTTGGCAGTAATTTCATCTTCAAACCATTCAATTTAGCTGTTATTACAGTGGTAAAAAAATACGTGGAGCATTTCTAAATCCCATTTTTGTCACAGTTTTACACTGTTCACTGTTCTTCTCCTTTGCTGAACAGTTCTGGTTTGTGGTTAGAACACTTCAGGCAGACAAGACATGCTGTGTGAGGCTCTGTGCTCCTAACCCTCGCCCCGTGTTGTGCAGGTTACCAAGTGCTGGCTCCCACTGCCTACTACGATCAGACTGGTGCCTTGGTGGTTGGCCCTGGAGCAAGAACTGGCCTGGGTGCCCCAGTCAGGTTGGTGGCCTCGACCCCTGTTCTCATCAGTTCTGCAGCAGCACAGGCAGGTGAGTGTTCCATCCTGCACTGAATCTTCACAGTAATGTAGATCAGGGTTTGGTGTTACTGCTGTTCTCTGTGCATCCCTGAGATGTGGTTTTTCATTTTTAATTCACATTTACAGCCCTCTCCTCGTACACACACAGACGTGTTTCTGCAAATGTTGTTGCTTGTCCAATAGGAACATTTTCTCCTTCTTCTCCCCATGTATTTAACACCCACTTCTCATCAATCCCCTAAATTGTGTCCTCTAAGAAGCATCATTTCATTGCTTGGGCTGCTCTGGAGCCTTACTGTGCTTGTCTTATGGAATTATCTTCTGCTGAAAAGTGTGGCAGGAGAAAAAAAACCTGTGTATAGAATGGACAGCAAAGGAGGAGAATGTTATATCAAAAGTTTCTGGTTGTTGTTTGGGTTTTTTTTTTAATCCAATACTATTTACTGAACCATTTATTGCATTTGTTAAATTAAAATCCAAAATACTAGCCCCAGGATTAATTAAGTTAATCTGTTCATAAAATTAGATTTTAAATTAATCTTTAAGCTCCTTTCCTCTGTGCAGAGACATAAGTAGCTGGAGATGTCTTTGAACGACTCCTGGCTGCCATTGCAACTTTGGATATAAAACATTCAGTAAACATCTTATATCTGTACATTGAAAATTCCCTTTATTACATTAACAGTTCTTATGCTCTCTTCATTTCCTTCCCTTGGGGTAATTAAGATTGTGTAATGCTATGAAATCTTCCTTCAAGAAAACATGATTTAGGTCTGAATAGTCCATTTATTTAATTTATTTTTTGCAGTCAGAATTATTTCGAGGTTGTAACAATGCTTGAAAACGTGTATTTTACAGCTGCAGCTGCCTCAGCTGGAGGAACAGCCAACAACCTCCCGGGAGCCACCAACGGCCTCTTCCGGCCACTGGGTGCCCAGCCACAACAACAGCAACAGCAAACAAACAGTAGCCTCCAATCCAATTCATTTTATGGCAGTAACTCTTTGACCAATAACTCCCAGAGCAGTTCCCTTTTTTCCCATGGCCCTGGCCAGCCGGGAAGCACATCCCTTGGCTTTGGAAGTAGCAGCTCTTTAGGAGCAGCTATCGGCTCCGCTCTCGGTGGATTCGGCTCGTCAGGTAAGTTGGTGATGGTAGTGAGGATGTTCTGGGAGGCTTTTCTGGGGTTGAGCAAAAGAAAAATGTGATCTGTGGCAGCAATGTTTACACCTAGATGCCTGCAAAGAATAAGTAATCCGAGTTTGAAATTATAGAGGGTTAAAAAGGGGTTTTTTTAATTCACTTGGGCTCTGTTTGCAAGATGCATTTTTGAACAGGATGCTGAAGTCAAAGGTATCTCCAAAATGCTTTTTCCATGTTGGTCACTGTGCTCTGGCCCAGAACTCGGTTAGTAAGTTTTTGAGGGAGCTGCTTTTCATTTCAAGGAAGTTTTTCATTCATTTCAAGTGGTGATATTTGAGACGTGCATTCTTTTGTTACAATTTTCATGTCAGGGAAACTCCTCTTTTTTCCCAAACTAATCTGGCTTTCTACATTCCTGTAGAATTTTTCTTTCCATAACAATTTTATACAACCTATAAAATAAAAATACTTAATACCCAAGAACAGGAATTGTTAACTCTAGTAAGTTTAATCTTAGATACAGTTAAACCTAAACAGTTCTATGCCCATTTTGAACCTTAAATAATTCAACAGATGCTCTTAAAGATTATCAACCCGTTCATATTTAGAAACAATTTTTTACATTTTTAAAAATCATATCTCTGCTCTGTAGCAGGAATTTTGTATTCACACAGTTTTTAAACATGCAAGGTAGGTTTTCTTATATTTCAAATTGAGTATTAGTGAGGAAAGAGAAATATATTCAATACCCAAAGGAAAAACTATTTAATCTCTTAAGAAACAATTCAATGTTGTAAAATTATTACTATTATTATTGTCATGAATCTGTGGAGCATCTTTATAATCATTAGTATCTTCCAGATAGGTAGAAACTGGGGGTAATATATGTAGTCTAACTATTTTTTCAAAATTAATTAAAATACTTATTTAAAAAAAAAATTAAGAAAAACAGAAGGAAAAACTCCCTTCACTGTTAAGACATGATCCTTGTTACTTGGTAATTAAATGTAAGTGATTAAGGACATCAAATATACTGTAAATCTATTTTTCTCAGTGTTGCTTTTCATAAAACAATTGGAAAAATAACTTTTAACAAAAGAAAAAAAATTACTTTAACAAAACTAGCGCTGGGAAATCCAGAATCAGCTTTTTACACTGATCCTCTCTAATATTTGATTTTAAAACAGAGACTCAACACTCATCTTTAATTTAATAAATACATAAAATAAAATTGAGGCTGCTCAGTCGTGCAGGGTGTTCAAATTTCCCTTTAATGCCACAGCAGGTAAATCTGATTTCCAAATGAATTGTCCTGTCCAAGTGCTGCATTCTGGAATATAACTTGTCCTGAGCTACTTGAGGGATTTCAGTGAATCCTGAAATTGTGTCTCACTCAAATTACAGTTTCATTCGAGCACATGCTGAAATCTTGCAGGTGATTTAATGAGCAGGGCAGTTTCCACAGGAAGGCAAGAACAGCTTTTGCAGCTTGAGCAGTGTTGGTGAAAGGTGCTATTTAAACCTGAAATATTTATTATTAAAATAAAAGTCTATTGAAAGTGCCCTTCTGCCAAGTGCAAAGTGAACTTGCCTTAACAGCCACTTCAAAAATGCTCTCTGATTTATTTTTGGTTTTTAGGGAACTCCTGAGCTATGTGTGTTTGTAAGGATTGAGTTACACAGATGAGCACTTACACAAATGATATTCATGCATGTTGAGGCAAATTGAAAGCGAGTTTTAAATTTTTTTTATCAGCTTCTTTGTAACTCCCGTCAATGTGTTGAATTTCAGTTAAAATCTAGCCCTGAAGACTGAGAGGGGGCAGTACACATCTCGCCCTTTATGTTTTCAGGTTTTGCAGGGAGGGAAAAAAAAAATAGCTCTGCAGAAAAATTGCAAAGGTGAGCACGTTCTGGCTTGAGTGACTGCACAGAGTAACAAGTGGAAGCAGCAAACATACCTTATAAATGGCAATAAAGTTATTCCTGCTCCATTTGAAAGGTTTGGGTGCATCAGGATAAGTTACTGCAGCTTAACAGGTAGCCAAGAATTAAATCAACTGCAGTATGTAATTGCATTAGATTGGACAGGGGAGAAGAGGAGCAAGCAAATGCAAATTATCTTCTGGGTTTGAGCTTCACTTGCATGTGTGAAACTGCAGCTCAGCTGCCTTTGGTGACTTGTTAAGCTGCAGTGATTTAGCTGAGTAAGAAACCCAGAGAAATGGAATAATGACAATCCATCATGTAGCATTTTGTTCACGCTGTTCACTGAGCCAGAACCTGCAGAGCTCGTCTCAAACCCTGAGATTTCCTTCAACTGTCGCCTTAATTTGCTCTTCTGGTTTCTTAATCTCCTTGCCTGGTTAGTCCAGTGTCTTTTCCTTCTGGCTTCTCTTCTAGTATGTCTTCCTTCCCAGTTTCCAGGCAACATTTATCTCCTCCTTCCCCTCCTCCTCCTCACTGTGTTTCTGTTTCGACTCGTACTGTGTGATGTCCCCATCATCAGCTTATTGCTCCAGTCGTTCTGCCCCACAGTCACATCCACCTTTTGCAGCCTGACTTTTCCTTCAGATCTGCTTCCTTCTCTCATCCTCAGTCCCACTGAAAGTGCTTGCCCAGTTTTTCTTGCAATCTCCTCGTTGGCTCCTTTGTCTGACCTTTCTCTCCTCGTTCTTCTGGTTTCCATTTTTCTCTCCCCTCTCCCTTAATCTTATTTCTTGTGTTTGGCTTTTGTCTCCTCTGCACTCGAAATAGAGACACTTTTCCTGCAGCCTGATGGGCCTTCCCAACACCAAGTGGAATCTTGGGCAGCAGTTCCACGAGTCAGGTTTTTGACACGGCACAAAGTTCAGTTGCAGGGAAAACCTTTCTCACAGTGGTCAGGAGTTCAAGTTTTCAGCTCAGAGTCTGTAGCAGATCTGTGCTGAACTTGGATGTGATTTTTGCAAAGACTTTTAGATCAATCAGAGTGTGAAAATAAAGGTCTCCTGCTGCTGGCATGTTTGGGTTGAGTATGTGAAAGGATTAACTTCTCAAATAGGTGATTTTGCTGAGGATAAAGCACCTGTTTGGACAGAAGTTGTTTGAAAATTTACGTCCAAGCACTTGCCTGCAATGAAAAATATTGGTCAAGTTGCTGATGTTATCAGAAAACAAATTAATTTCTGAAAATGGGAAGTGTCAGGCGACCTTTACATTGGGCCGTGCTGCCGGCTCGAGTAGGAAGGTACATGAGAAGGGTAAAGATTATGGATCTATAAATTCTGACCTTTCCTTTTTAAGTTGAAGTAGAAATCAATTTTGCTTAAGCAACGTATGGTATTGAAATATCCATAATCTTGGAGTTCGTTTGGTCAATGAGTTCATTTGGTCAATGTTTAAGATAGGCACCCTAGTTTAGTATTTCACTAGTATGCAGCAGATACTAGAATTTAACATTTCTAAAAACTTTTTTTATTGTTCTAATTTGTCCTAGACTGTTCATCGCCCTGCTGAGTGATGCTGTGCAGGATGACCAGTCCTTCACTATGACAAAGGCTCTAGTTAATTTATCCAAAGGCTCTAGTCTGATTTGACTTTCAAAGATGCTGATAGCAGTAAAATCGTATTTTTAATTTCTCACCTTTAATTTTTCTATCTCTGCTCTGCTTCTCATCATCTTCTTAGCCTGTTCTCTCTTTATAATATCTTTTCAAAACTTTTGAGAGCTGCAGTTCTCATAGGGTATTTCAAGCAGTTATTTTTTTCCTACAGGTCAGGGGTTCACAGACAGGAGGAAATTCAGAAACAGCTGAACAGCAACCTTAGATCATTTTGTGAACCCTTAAAACAACAACCAGTCACCTCTAGACTTTTTCCTGCAATGAGTATTACCACTGTCTGACTAATAATTAATTAATGGTGGAAAAAAACATTTTATCCAAGAATTTGGTGGAGATTATTTTTGGAATATGAAGTGACAGTGTAACCTGATCTTACAAACTCCATGTGTGTCCTCCAAGGCAGTTAAACCAGAGTACTGCAATATTGCTGTGAGAAGTCTTGAGCATGAAAATGTTGAAAGACATGGGTTGAAATGACTTTGCCAGTGGTGTGTTTATACCCCACTCAGATTTACTTTTTAAAAAAAGCATGTGTGGTTATCACAGTAACTGTCTTTTGTCATAACGATTGCTGTAATGATTGTGATCTCATCTGTTGTTGCCCAGCTCTAGTTGGGGATAGGTTTTCTTCAGTTGACACTGTGTAATTAGGGTCTTTTTATTTCTTCTTCAGTTGGCAGTCCTGCAAGTAGTAGTGCCACAAGGAGAGATTCTCTATCTACTAGCTCTGACTTGTACAAAAGATCTAGTAGCAGCCTAGCACCCATAGGGCAGCCTTTTTACAATAGTCTGGGATTTTCCTCCTCTCCAAGTCCAATAGGCATGCCTCTGCCAAGCCAAACGCCAGGACATTCACTTACGCCACCGCCATCACTTTCATCACATGGATCCTCATCCAGTTTGCATTTAGGTAAAAAAAAACAAAAACAAAAACAAAAAAACCAAAAACCAATAAAAAAACCCACTTTTTTGTTTGTATGTGTGTATGTATTTTCTATGTGTAAAAATATGTGTTGCATTGAGAGATGTCACGTTACCTTTGCTGTTAAACAGTTTTGTGGTGAAGAGGGGCTGTTCCTGAGAGGTGAAACAATGAGAGAGGGGCCATTCCTGAGAGGTGAAATGAGAGAGGGGCCATTCCTGAGAGCTCAAATGCTCCTTGGTTTGACAGTGGAGGGCACTCAGCTCTTGGCAGTATCGGGCCAACCACTGATTTTTTATTTCCCTTGCAGAAGCCCAGTAAGAATTGTTGGTCCTTTTTCTATCGCATTTCCACAGTGTGACAAGCAAAAGTGCCTTCATGCTGTTCCTTCTTCAGAGTGTTATCACTTTTAAGGACAATTTTAAGATGGTGATGTGTTGATAACAGTGACTTTCACTGATGCCCCTCACCACGATAAAGTAGAAAAGTAAAATGGATGTAAAATGGACAGAAATGTGATTTTTGAATCACTCCTCCCACCTCGTGGCCCAGGAAGGCAGTTGTTTATCACCAGCCTGGTGTTGTTAAACGAAAAAAAAAGGCATTTGCAAAAGAAGTAGCAAAGGCATTGCCAGTGGTGGCTCTCTGTTATCGGATTTATTTTTTAAGGAATGATAATAATCTAAAATTTTTTTTTTTTTGGCTAGATAGATGACATGGGAGCTCAACCTTTCTTTCAAAAAACTAAAAATTTAAACTCTAAAGGAACCCCACCACAATCTACAATAGGTTGAGAGGATAATGCCTCTAACCTGAGGTTGCCTTCTAAATTTTCTTTTTTTGCTGCAAATATTTGTGGTCGTTCAATTTAGATGCTAAAAATCTTAGAATGGATTTAATTCAAGATTGAGTTGCCTGTTGCTCCAGTAACTATTCGGTGCAGTTTTATGCTTGCAATGGGCAACATAATCCCCTGTACTCCTCTTAGTGCCAATAAAGCAGGAAAACCTTTTAAAAAAGTGCCTGCCAGAATTGAGTGAGAAATGTGTGAGCGATTTGTATGACAAGGGTAAATAAATATATTCCATTTACAGTTCAGTGTCACCTTCATGGTTATGTGCTGAACACCCAAAGTAAAACTCGGGCGAGGGGATGTTTCAGCACGTTTTATTTTTTTTTACTTACCTTTTTTCCTTTTTCAGGTCTACAAAGTGCACCTTTGGGCTGAGACCAAGCATGGAAAGTTTCAGCCCAAATGGAGGCTTTTGAGAAAGTTCTGAACATCTGACAATGGGGTTATCATGGAAATCTTTTTTTTTTTTCCTTTCTCTCTTTTCCAAGTACTCTCACAATAGTTTTCAATATGGCTGAAAACTATCCTTCAATCAAATTTTGGAAGGCATTATCTAAAATTGAAAACGTTCAAAGTTTTGTCTCGTTTCACATTGGATAAACATTTAAAAAAAAAGACTTTTTTTCAGCTGTGAGCAGCGTAGAGGATTGCCTCTATCAGCAGAAATTGTTCAATCCTGACTTTGACCCATTTTGAACTGTTTGGCAGTGTGAACTAAGCTTAAAATCACGTGCTTAGATGGGTGTGTAACAGCCAGAATATCCAGTTGTACTCTGAAAATTGACACATCCTCCTTGGCTTCCACGTGTCCTCTTCATCTGCCAAATGAAGTGGACCTTGTTGACTGATAAACTCTTTGCTACGTGACCAAATCAATCTGAAATTTGGAAATGGAGTTCTTTTGGATCTTTGCTTACTGCATTTTTTGTGTGCAGTAATTTTTTTAGCCTTTCCTGCACTTAGACCCTGTGTCGTATTTTTTTGCACCATTGCAGAGTTAAAGACTCTTTCTGCACTTAATTGTCTGTCCTGTTATTATATTTATTCTGGTGTGTTCATCAGCCACTCTGTTCACACATATAAAAATTAATTTTAAAAAAACCCAAAAATATTCTCACCAAATGAAAAGTTCCACCTGCAATCAAACAAAGGGAGTACCTTTTTAAGAAGGGTGTGTTGTCACACAGTCACTTTTCAGAGTAGAACAACCTCGTAAGTTCATGTCTGCATGCACTTTCCATTGGTTCTCTGATAATGCCTGTCAAACACAGCTCTCCCTCCACGTCCCAAACTTGTCCTGCCTGCTTGTATCGACAGGTTCAGCTCAGTTTTAACTCCTGTTTTCAAATGGGCATCTCAAACTCGGTCGCTGCTGCTTCAGCCACCACAATCCAGAGCACGACACTGGGAAAGGGTTGCATGATTTTATAACCCCTTTGTCAGACACTGCTGCAATTTGTGGCTTAAAAAAAGACCGATTTCCCTTTTCCGAGAAATTAATTCTGTTTTGCTGGTTTTAATCTCTTCTCACCAACTTTTATCCAACGTCCTGAAATAGGAATGTGCTAATGGCTTTGTACTAGTGTCAGTTCCTCCTGCATTTGAAGGGATTTGTCAGTTGTCTGGAACTGCTTCTTGGCTGTAATCAGTTGGAGCAGTCAGGTCATGAATTTGAACTACCCTTTCACTCCCAGGGATAAAGAACTACAAAAGAGGAAGCATTTTTCTCGTGTCATAAAATAAAAACCCAAACCTTTTCGATTGGCAGTGGTGACTCTGATGCAGCATTGATGCAGAGCAGGATTTGTTAAATGTGGGCTTTGGGAGGTCGTTGTTTCCATGTGTTGCAGTTGGGGTTGACCCTGTTTTATCTTCAGAGGTGGTTGTTGTGGGTGAGAGTAAAGGCCCCTTGGCAAGGTAACCTCTGCTGTTGTACCCACCCTGTAGGGCTGCAGTGAACCAGGCAGAGCAAGCCCTTGCTTCCATTCCTAAATTCCTGGATGTAGATGCTGCGTTAGTTGGGCTATAGGTTGGACTAGATGATCTTCAAGGTCCTTTCCAGCCTTATCTATACTGTGATACTGTGAAATACACACAGGCTGGACATAGGTGTGTGTAATTCTGGTGTCCCTATGAAGATAAAGCTTTTAGCTGAGGATGAGATGAAGCTACTTTTTTTATGGATGAGAAACTACATTATAAAAAGTAATTGTAAAGATTTTTTTATACAGGCAGGTGTGTTACTAGAAAACACTGCTGGCACATCTAAACAGGTTACTGTGCAGTAGATCTGTCTTTATTAGAAACAATTGGGAAAAAACCACTTTTAAATACTAACAGACTAATGCTGTCCAAAAATTGTGCCTAGGTCTAGTGTTTAATAATTTTTTCATGTTCACCTTAATGTTAAATATGGTACCCATGTTAAGGAGTTAGAAATTTCACATGCTTCGTGTCCTTGAAGCTCAGTAAGGCTCTGGTTTAGATGATCTCTGTGCCCCTTTATATCTCTGTGCCTTGTCTTCCCTATGGACAAGCCACAGGGATTTAAGTTCAATTAAAATGTAGAACAGCTTAGTATTATTCAGTGCAGTGGAGATCTTTGTTTTATGAGATGAGAAGTGATTATTGATCACTTAATTATTGAAGAATGAACGGCACACATTATTCCTCAGAAGTTTGGAATTGTGTGGCTGTACTGATGCCTAGTAAGTATTTAAAATTTTCAGTGCTTTATTCAGGAGGGTTTGATCCCCAAATAACTCACAAGACCCAGGATTTTACCTTCCTAGTTTGGGATCACAAGCTGTTTAGTCAGTGTCCCTAGTTTTGAAGAGCAGGGAGGTGCGGTAGGGTAACCAGGAGGATTTGGGTAACCAGAATTCAAGTTTTCAGTTTTCTTTTTCTAAGCTCTTGACACAGTTTTCAGGAAGGAGTCCAGGTGTCTGTAATGTCCCCAGATACTTTGGGGATTTGGGGCTTAAGAAGTTAATAAGTCCAATGTTTTCTTAAAACAGGCCATTGTACACACGAGTGTGTCGGCCTGTAATAAGCATATGACAAAATGCTTTTATTCTGTGGGGTTTTACTATTTTTTAAATCTGCTAAGTTGCCACTGAGCCATAAATTACTCTAATGAAAGGTTATGTGAGAAGAAAAGCTAATTACATCCTAAATTACTCTTTTTTTATACTAATGCCCAGTGTTTTACAAGGTTAAACTTCGTGCTTTTGAGTACAGCAGGTTCTCCTGGGCACAGTGGATATGATTTCAGCCTTCCTGTATTATTCTGTTTAATGTGATTGTCTGAAATAGTTTCACAGGTGAAACAGGAGCCTCCCAGATGCAGCAGAGTTGCCTTAAAAAGTGGTGGTTCCCATATCAGCCTTGAGAAAAGGCTTGATAATGCTGAGTGTGAAAGTTTTTGTGGGTTACACATACATAGCATTACTTGTTAAAAGCTGCCAAGTTCCTTAATTCCTGTTTTAGCTGCTGGATAAATTGTCACATTTAATTTACACGGACAAGAAGGTTCAGTTAGAAAAAGCTGAAGCAATTCCCCTATCACGTGGAGGTTGGGAGCTTATCATCCAAACTGCCCTGTTAGTTTCTGGCACGGAACTGGGCATGTGATCAAGGGAGAGATTGAGATCTTACAGGAGGAAATTAGCCTCAAACTTCCTTTCCAATGGGCTTTGGTGCCCTCTCGTGATACTGAATAGTGTTACTGCACAGCACTTGCAGGGAAGGCAGGACTGAAGTCATGTATTTTCATAGCCTAGATGAGAAACACCAGCATTTTAGAAGTCGTTCCTAGAAGAGAAATGACTGTAGAGCATCACCCTTCATTACTGCTTCACCTGCAGAACGTTGGAGTTCTTTTGTTTTTTGCCTTTTGTTTGCTAGTACCGTGTTGCTGTCAGCTCTGTTCTGGAAATAGCGCTTGTCAGTGGAAACTAAAAATGATAGTTAACAAAAAATTCGATTTTCCTGGATGTGAAGAATTAAAAGGCTTTAATATAAGAGAAAATGTAGTGGGTTTTAAATGGTATTGTGGGACAGAAAGTATTTCCTGCTGCTTATTGCTGCATTTTGAAAACTAATGATAAAATAAATACTCATTATTTCTATTTTAGGACATAATAGCACACAGTGCATAAACATGATGCTTGATGTGACTTGCAGAGCACTAACATCTCAGGTTCTGGCATTGCAATTTGGCCTTTTGAAAAAAGATAACTTTACCATAACTACATTACCAGTCCACTGTAACACTGTTGTTGCCAGGCCTTATAAATACTTGGAATAAAGAGAAGGTTTGGCTGGGGCACTGTCAGCTGTTTTCTTTTTTCTTAATCATTTTTTTTAATTAAGTTTGTTATTGAGCACCATTCAAACAGCACACACTGCCATTTGTACTAAATTCCAAGTGTAGGTATTTAATCTGTTGGTTTTGAAAATTCATACTCAATAATTTTAGGAAGGTTTTTGTTTGGGGGTTTTTCATTGGTTTAGTTTGGTTTTAGTCGCAGAGTTGAGGTTTCTAGGTGAGAATTGTCTTTGAATATTTCTGCTTGCAGCACAGTAAGAGTTTCCCTTTAATAAAGTCACCCTACAGTTGGAAAGGTATTTATGAGGAGAAGTGCAGGGGACATGAGGCAACAAGAACTGTAGGTGCAAAAAGGAGTGGGACCTAGACATAAGAAGGCAACTCAGTTCTTTGAAAGTAAGGAAAGGTGAAGTTGTGGTAAGAGTGATGAGTGTTTGTGCAGCAAAGAAAGGACTTAATGGTTCTAAAAGGAGCATCAGTTTGATATAGCTGTGGTTGGTTTAGAATCAATTAGGGCATTCTTCACCTGGGTTGAAATTAGACATATTTAGTGTTTACAAGAGGTACCAGATTGAAAGGCTGAGATTCTGAAGTCATCAGATATCCTGCAGGACAGGTACAGCATGACAAGAGGCACGACACGTGCCTCCCCAAAAATGCCCCTTACACACTGTAATTTGGAAGAATCTCTGTAGGGACTGAAGGGTAGTTCAGATTTCATGGTCTATTTTGAAACAATTGACTAACTTCAAGACTACTAACAAGGGTATAAGCCAGTATGACTTGTGGAGTGGAAATCTGCCCACTAAGCTTAAGGCCCACCCAGTTCTAAAGTTTCTGTAAGCCTGAGTGGGTGCTCACTTTACCTGCTTTGATACATTCTTCTAATGACATTTCTTTTCCTGGTGCCCTTCACATAAAGTAAAAACAAGGAGGAGAATGGTTTTATTTATTCGAAGATAAAACTATCTTAACTCCTCCAGCCATAACGAGGTAAATATCAATAACGAGACAGCACTGTTGTTTTCTTTGGCTCCAGGGTGTACCCATAGTTTTGTAGCACACTTGCTGTTTTGCTGTTGCTCGTTTTCCTCACGCCTTTTACTGACAGAGCTGCTTCCTTGTAGGAGGACTGACCAATGGTAGTGGTCGCTATATTTCTGCAGCACCCGGAGCCGAAGCCAAGTATCGCAGTGCAGCGAGTACCTCCAGTCTCTTTAGCTCCACCAGTCAGCTCTTCCCTCCTTCGCGCCTCCGTTACAGTAGGTCTGACATTATGCCTTCGGGACGGAGTCGATTGCTGGAAGATTTCCGAAACAATCGTTTCCCTAATCTGCAGCTAAGGGACCTTGTTGGACATATTGTTGAGTTTTCCCAAGACCAGCATGGTTCTAGGTAATTATCACAGTGTAGTTAATGAACTAATAATATTTTTACTGCTTGGATACTGTTGGATTAACATCAAGCCTTTGAATGAGCTGTTAGTCATCTTAATGCAAAGCGTGTCATTAATTGGAGCACATGGTCTTAAGGCTGACCTTTTTCTTCTCTAGGATATTTCATTATAAAAGTAATATTAATTTAGCTGCCTGTAGAAGTTCTCAGTGTAGGAGCAGCCTCATAACTAGACTTGTAAACCCTAGCATATAGGTATCAAAAAAGATGTTGATTAAGAAAACAAAATATGTGGCATCTGGAATGTAAAACTATTTTTCATCAGTACATCATCAGGTACTTAATTATTGTTTTTCTTTTCATCTTTAATCCTTTTCAAATGAAAGTTTTTAAGTCTTAATTTTACTAAAATGTATCCCTTTACATATGCAAAGGCACTACTTTCATTTTAATAACTTTTATAAGTGTTGTGTGCTTTCTTTAGTTTCGAGGTGTCTCATTGAAACAGTGTTTGAGAGGTTTTCCTGGTGTGGATGTAAAGCATAACGTACCTTTTTTTGCACTTAGATTTATACAGCAAAAGCTGGAGAGAGCTACTCCAGCTGAGCGCCAGATGGTATTTAACGAGATCCTGCAAGCAGCGTATCAGTTGATGACTGATGTGTTTGGAAACTATGTAATACAGAAGTTCTTTGAGGTAAGCACAGCATTAAGTGTACAGATGAAAATGCAAACAAAATGCCGCAAATCAGATGTCCCCTCAGTTCAAGAAAGATGTTGAGGTGCNTAACAGGCTTTGCCTGAACATTATAGCAGAATTCTACTGGACTTCCACAGACCCCAAGTGTTCAGCACTACGCCCATGTTTTCTGTTCTGTGTCCCCTGCTTTTTGTCACAGTTTCTCTCTGCACTGGTGGTGCACGTGTTGGTGAACATTGTTGAAGGTTCAGGCTTTTAGCAGAACTTAGACTTTCAGAAGATGAAAGGGAACATAAGTGTTTGAAAGATACTTGTATATTTTGATTGGTTACTGCATCATGGTATAGTTTGTGGGTTTGAGCCTCACGTTGGGCGCCAAAGAGACTGTAACGGGCCCGAACAATCACTCAGTCCTGATAATAAGATGATATACAAAGGGTGGTTTGGAACAAGGAATAAGTTTAATACGAGCACAAAATAAAGCAAAGCTAAAGAACTAATCTCTACCTCCCCATCCGCAGAGGTGTCCACATCCAGGGGAGTAAGGGATGTCAAAAGATACATCCAATATTACAGCAAATAGTATTTAAAACACCTTTGTTTTCTGTTGAAAGCTGGTACAAAAAAAAGAAGCCCTATCAAAGAATTACAAGATTTGGCTTGCAGAGAGGAGAAAAAGGAATACCTGTTATATGTAGGAAAGGTATCTAGCATAGTGTTCTTTAAATCAAGGATCATACCAAAGTGTCATGGTGGATAGAAGGTGAAGCTGGAAAATGTCCATTAAGAAATAAGAAAAAATCTGATTTGGGTTCGTACATTACAGTGACCTGTAATTAAATTGCCTGGTATAATTTGTCTGCATAAGTAGTTTATTGCAGGTACCTAGTCACAGAGACAGACATGTATAAAGTATTTTGATTTCTTCTGTCATCTTTCAAGGTCATGCCTTTGATAGCAGGCAGGTAAGCAGCTGGATGTGGAATATCAGAAAATGTTGCATTTAGAAAAGAAAAGCTCCTGGTAAATACACTCACCCAAAATACAAAGTGAAAAATTGTTCAAGTATTACAATCAAAATTGTATTACAATCATGTAATACATCATAAAAATACTTAACTCTGGCATGTAAATTCCAGCATGTCTTCATTTGTTTAACAGCATATTTCTATTCTTTCAGTTTGGAAGCCTGGATCAAAAGCTGGCCCTAGCAACACGTATTCGTGGTCATGTTCTGCCCTTGGCCCTCCAGATGTATGGCTGTCGTGTTATTCAGAAAGCACTCGAGTCAATCTCACCTGACCAGCAGGTAATTGTAAGTTAGAGCCACATTTTTTTATTTTATTTATTTCTTTTTAATTGTATCCATCTTTTAACTCGCTTAAATTGTTGGTTATTCCCTTCATCACGAAATGCCTTAGGCACTAAAATAGTTGTTGAAACAAAAATACTGATTTTTTTTCCCCCTTTTAAGGGAGAAAAGAAAATCATTGTAAATACAAGGATAATCTTTTTTCTTTTTTCCAGAATGAAATGGTGAAAGAGCTGGATGGCCACGTTCTGAAATGCGTGAAAGATCAAAATGGAAACCACGTTGTACAAAAATGCATTGAGTGTGTTCAGCCCCAGTCCCTCCAGTTCATCATCGATGCATTCAAAGGACAGGTAGTGTCAATGGCTCATTTCCTCTTTTTGAAGTTGCTTGAGGTTTCACAGAAAAAGATTTGTGAGTCTTTGTCCATCATTTGCATTTGGCACTTTGCAGTCATCTTGTTTTAAGTAGGATGAAAATAGGGATGATAACATGGAAAAGCTGTTAAGAGAGACAGTGAACACGTTGTAAAAAAGAGGAATCTGTAGGGAGAGGAGGCTCTAGAAAGAACTTTTTGGATGTGTTGAGTAGGCTGGATGAGGCAATTAGTGCCATGGTTTAGACAATGGGTTGGTGTTGCGTTACAGGTTGGACTTTATGATCTCCAAGGTCTCTTCCAACCTTGCTAATACTGTGATACTGTGTTATGAATACCCCTGATGGATATAATATCAATACATACATAGAAGGAATTTGGTGTATATTTATGTTTTATGGTACGTTACCATAAAACACATTTCAGATTTCCGTCATAACTTTTGACAGTGAATTTTTGATACAATAATAAAACATGTGCTCTCTAGCATGTATTTTCCATTAAAAATTCTCTCCTGTTGCTTATGTTGCATGTCTGTCTGTCAGTGTTTCCCAATTAATGTCAGTTGTGAAGGAAATACTGTGGTGAAATACCCTAATCTGTTCCCCACATATGTGCTGTTGTTGAGTGAAGGGAGGTGCTATTTGTTTACTTAAGTTTGGGCGTTTTGTTTTGTTTCCAAAAAATGTTATTAATATAAGTTTGATCCTGTGCTGCAGGCTAGTGAGTGTGCTCCACCTGAATAATATTTTAATACTCTGAGACAAGTGTGTACTTTCATCCTCTTGAGAAGAATCATAAAAATCAGGCTAACTTGGCTGTGTAACTAAATTTTACTTTAATAAATGGCCAAATGTATTTCCTAATAAAATCCACAATATCTTTCTCATACTTTACACCACAGCAATACCTGTAGTAGTAAATTGCACACCAAGGTTTCTAGGGTCGGGTCCTTTTATATCCAAAGGTGTTTATGAGGTACATGAGATACAGTTTCTAACTTTTATAAGTAGAGCCTGTTGACTGAAGTGTGACTCTGTTTACTGAACATTCATCCTAAGCTCCAGGTAATTATATACATAGAAAATATTAGCCAATATCAAAGTGGAAAATGAAAAAAGCCACACTTCAGTCGTGTGGCCTAACGTTTTTCACTGAAAGAGTGATCCGGATGTGGAATGGGTTGCCCACAGAGGTGGTTGACTCGCCAACCCTGGAGGTGTTTAAGGGTAGGCTGGATGAGGTGTTGAGTGATATGATCTAGATGTAGATGCTGGGTTAGTTGGGCTATAGTTTGACTAGATGATCTTCAAGGTCCTTTCCAGCCTTATCTATACTGTGATTACTAAATCTGTGAAGTTTGGTTGGTTTAACCTGAGTTTACAATCCTATTTCAAGGTATTTGTCCTTTCAACTCACCCATATGGTTGTAGAGTCATTCAGCGTATCCTGGAGCACTGCACTGCTGAGCAGACTTTGCCAATCTTAGAAGAGCTGCATCAACACACGGAACAGCTGGTGCAGGTTGGTGCCTGGATATTTATTTTTTTGCTGCATTTTAAAGGGTTTTGTTATCACATTTTACTTATATATCCTAGTTTAAGAAGTAGTTTAAATGCATTTTCCTCTTTCTAGTTTTGTAGACATTGATTTTTTGTTTTTCTTTCCTTCCGTAGTTGTAATGAAAATGAATTTGGAAGTTGGGAGGCAAAGAAGATATTAAAAGCCTTTTTCTTGCACTTTTGACTGTAGCTTCGAATATACATTGTAAATGCACATAATTAGTATATTTTTTTTTTTATTGCAAAGATTACCTTTTTTTAAGTTTGTCATGATTCACTCTGGTGTCTTCCAGATAACTTCTAATGATATCTAAACACAAATATATTGTCAAAAAATGTAAATGTTGTGTATTCCTACACAAAAAGGGTGTATTTTCTGAAGGAAGGCAAAAGACCTTCTACAACATGATTTCCTGTCTTGGTCAGATGAAGAAAATGAGTGCTTACAAATGTCTTTGAAATTTAATCAGTTTAAAATACAAGGAGGATTTCTATGTTCAGTAGGAATTTCCATCCATAAAAAGGCAAAAATTGCCTTTTGGTCCATATTCACACTCTATTTCTTAGTGGTTTCTCGTGCATAGTTAAAAAACTCAACTGTTTTGGGGAACCAGAATTCAGGGAGATATTACAGTTGTTAAAATTATAATCTTAAATTTGAGAATTTCCTTCTTATAGAGGATAAAAGATGGTGTTACAGATTATTTACATTTTCATGTAAAATTTGTGATCCATTAAGCAATTCTTGATGCTGCATTTCTTGCATGACTTTGTTGCTGTAATGTTTTGTCATTGTCGTATTTTCCTTATACCCATGAAAGTAGTAATTTGAAATTTTACATTTGTGCACAAAAGCTGCATTTATTACTTAGTATGAACACAAAAGAAAATTGAAGTCATCTTATTTTCAGGATCAGTATGGAAATTATGTTATACAACATGTCCTGGAGCACGGTCGACCTGAAGACAAGAGTAAAATAGTTTCAGAAATAAGAGGAAAAGTTCTAGCTCTGAGTCAGCACAAATTTGCCAGGTATTACACAGTTTATATATATTAAAGATTCATTGACCTTGTAAAGTTGTAGGGTTGGATTTATTTATTGTGTTAGAAAAAGGATAAAATAATTTTTTCTATTGTATTGCTTGCCTTTTGAAATTTCATATTTTTGTAGAGATTTAGTGAGGCTAATCTTGTCATCAATGTTGAGTACAAATGCATTGGGATATAATGGGGGTCTTTGTTTTAAAAACTCGTTGTTTGCAGACATGCAGATTTCTCTGGATTTTGTTTCTTTCCCTAATTAGAGCCGTTCATAATCCTCTAACTTGCTGAATTTGTAAAGCACAAAATTAACACCGGAATCGCTTAGTTGTGTTTTAAGCTTTGATGGCCTTTCCACCTTCTGAGATACCTGGAATCTGATACAGAATCAGAGATTTCCCCTGAAAAGGATTATTTGACAGAATCTCTGATGTAGGCATGTCATGGTTTGACCCTGGCTGGATGCCAGAGACCCACCCCAATTTTAGTATATGTGCTGCCGAAGCGAGCACTCCTCCAGCATTCTCCTGGAAATCACCTTTATTCAAAAAGCAGGAAGCCTGTTGTGCTCTGTTGTGTCTTCAGAGGGCCCACAACCAAAATACATGTACAAAACACATCTATAGCCCCAAGTCTAGTATATCTACTGTAGGTCCAGTAGAAAATCTCTCCCACACGATAATAATTGTCAGAAAATAACTTTTTTTACGTGTGAGCAGTGTATAATCGTGTAACTTCCTCAGTCATTAGACTGAAGATTTGGAAATCAGGACTTGAAGCATTTGCAATATGCTTTTTACTGGCATTAGGACACCTGAACTGTTCAGAAAATTTTGAAATTGCTGCATAAAAGAACGTTGCATCTTCAGTCCTCTAATGCATTTGTCTAATTTTTCAGCAACGTGGTAGAAAAATGTGTAACTCACGCTTCTCGTGCTGAAAGAGCTTTACTTATTGATGAGGTGTGCTGCCAGAATGATGGTCCTCACAGTGCCTTATACACCATGATGAAGGACCAGTACGCCAACTACGTCGTTCAGAAGATGATTGACATGGCTGAACCCGCTCAGCGGAAGATAATAATGCACAAGGTACGTTTGTACATAGTTGTAGTGATTAAAAATACAGTAATACCTCACAGGTTATTCAGAGTTGGAAGGGACCCACAGGATCATCGAGTCTAACTCCCAAGCAAACGCCCACCCAGGGATCAGGCCCACAAGTGTGGAACCACGGGCACCACGCTCCATCCATCCAAGCCTCCCACCATCTAGACCATGTCACTGAGCTCCTCATCCAGTCTGACCTTAAACACCTCCAGGGGTGGCGACTCCACCACCTCCCTGGGCAGACCATTCCACTGAGAGATCACTCTCTCTGGGAAAAAACTCTTCCTAACACCGCGCCTTCTGGTTCGCGGCTTTGCTGATTTGTGGATTCGCGGAGTTTCCTGGTCAACACACGTGCAGTAATTGCGTATTTGTACCTGTTGGCTCAATTTGTAATTGCATAGTCATGGGTTTTGCCATGATTTGCTGTTGCATATTCACACATTTTGCTGCGTTTCACGGTTGCGTATTCGTGAGTTTTACCACAATTCGTGGTTGCATATTTGCGGGTTCTGCCGCGATTCGCAGTTGCGGGTTTTGCCGTGATTTGCTCTTCCAGGTTCATGTATGACACGGTTTTTTGCCATGAACCTTGTCACTGTCTATAACTATGTAAAAAGAGGTTGTAGTCAGGTGGGGGCTGGTCTTTTCTCCTTGGTCTCTCGGGACAGGACAAGAGGTCACAGTCTTAAGCTTCAGCAGGGAAAGTTTAGACTTGATATTAGGAAAAGCTTTTGCACTGAATGAGTGATCTGGATTTGGAATGGGTTGCCCACAGAGGTGGTTCACTCGCCAACCCTGGAGGTGTTTAAGGGAAGGCTGGATGAGGTGCTGAGTGATATGATCTAGATGTCGATGCCAGGTTAGTTGGGCTATAGGTTGGACTAGATGATCTTCAAGGTCTTTTCCAGCCTTGTCTATACTGTGATACTGTGATTCGCGGGTTGGGCAATTCGTGGGACACGCAGGAGACCCGTAATCTATGAATGCAGAGCTAAGACTACACTATCTCTGCAGATTTTCTCCTAGAGCACCTTTTCTCTCTAGATGTGAAACTTGCTACTTAAATCATCTAGAACTTGATGTGTCAGCATTAAATCAGTGGAATAAAGGAGAATACTTTCAGGTCTCTGAGCACCAAGCTAAAAATGGAAATCTATGGAAAAGCTTCAAAAATTGAGTGATTTTGTAACAGCTCTTACGTGAAAACGCTTCTAATATAAAAATGTAGTATCTGTTTTCATTATTAATTTAACAGAAGAAATACAAGTTTCTCTTTCTATTTTCTGGTCGAGGGTAGAAATCCGTTCTGCGGTTCTCCCTGAAGAGATTCCCCCACTTCCCAAGATACAGATACATTTTCTACTTACCCAGACATGGAGAAAAGTGCTGTTGCCATAATGGCCCTGGGCTATTTAGCACATGTTTTTTTTTAAAAAAAAAAAAAAACAAAAACAAAAAACAAAACAAACGCTTAAACCTGTTTTGTTATTACAGATTCGACCCCACATCACGACTCTACGTAAATACACCTATGGCAAACACATCCTGGCCAAGCTGGAAAAGTATTACCTGAAGAACAGTGCTGATCTGGGGCCAATTGGTGGACCACCAAATGGGATGCTGTAGAAGACGAAGAGGAAACGGGAGAGAAATGAAAATTGTGAATTATCAAAACCTACAACTTAACTCTAAATGTTCTGATTTTTTTAAATCTATTTATTGACTCTGTTCATCCATTTGTAAAATTTTTATTCTTGTGTATATTTTTGGGGGAGTGAATTATTAAATAAAAAAAAGAAAAAAATAATCTCCAGCCCTGATCCGGAGACCTATCAGATTGGATGGCTGGCAAAGCACAGAATGCCTGTATATGATGTAATTGTATCAAAATAGTTGTCACATATTTTGTAAATTTTTACCTTGTAAAGTCACTGAAATAGTTTTTAAAGGGAAAAAGTACAGTATTCTTTTAATACACTGGCTTGCAATCTGGTAGGTCTACCCAGCATCATAGCACAACAGGTTTATAGAGTTGTATATAGAATTAATCCTTATTTTTTTCCCTTTTGTGTGAACTCTTTTATACCAGATTAAAATTGATCAGCTGCATAAACATTATTTAACATGTTGGAAAGTTAAGTTGTATTTTGGTGGTTCACAACATCCTATCCAAATAACAAACAGGGCACAGCAAATTAAAGTAGGGAATAAAAAAAAAAACAGTGGAAACTTTGAAAAACTAGATTTTGGCACTTGCTATGGATACCGGTTTGGTTTTTTTTAAATGGTGCCCTGAGGCTTTCTCTAGCGATGTATTAAAAATAAAGTGCTGTATATACTTATATATTTAATTGTTGTACAAGGTAGAGGGATTAAAATGATGGTGGTACTTCCATTCAGTCAAGTACACTGTTGGAAAAGGAGAGAACCCTGTATTAACTTCACAGTCAGTTTTACAGCGCAGGAAAAGTAGAGATTTGTATTTTTTTATTTTGCATATAGAATGGTAAGGATTTGAAAGTGTTGAGCATTTATTTTGCTTCCTCACTGTAGAAAAATAGGTAATGATGAAAAGGGGCCACTGAAAAGTAAACTTGATAGCTCAACATTTAAGCATGACTGATTAAATATTCAGATAGCTTTTTGCTTCCTATAAATATATGCATTGTATACGTGTAGTTAATAGGTGTAAGTTTACAGTTGGAAAACAAATCTCTCGTTTCAATGTTTATTACAAAGCCTTGCTAATTTAGTAGTGATGCTTACCTTGGTTGTACAGATGTACATTTGTAAACCTTCATGCTGTAAATGTAATTTGTTTTACCCCTTTTTTGGGAGAAAAATTTGCATTTTAGTGTATATTCATATCCCCATTCCCTCCTTTCCCCCCTGGCATATAGTGTTGTATAATGTAAATTTATTTCAGCAGATCAAGAGTGATTTTTTTAAAATTCTATCTTTATATGGTTTCAAAAATACGAACCAGCTTTCTTTTTATCTATTGTGAGAAACATTGTTTTGTTTATAACATAGCTGTTGATTCTGTTCATATGGACACTTTGGGAAAATCAATCTGTTCAGATTTTAAATTGGGATAAAAAATAAGCGTAGTAAGAAGTGGACTGAAATATTTGGTCATCACAGGAACCAGTGCTTCTTCCATCTTAATAAATGTGGCATGATTTTTTTTTTTTGTACAGAAGAGTACTGTATTTTTGAATAGCCTTCTCCCAGCGTAAAGCAAATATGTATGATACTGTCAATTTTTTTTCCTCTGGACATATGACATTGTAACAGTAACATAAAGATGATGTACATTTACAAGCGGCCTTATGTACATTTCCCAATGATCTTTTTAAGGCAGAATTGTGACCATATGTGTATAATTAAAATCCTTTTTAATCCTTTGCCTATGGAAATATTTTGGAGAAAAAAAAAAGCTTACTTTGTATATTCAGTTTCTGAAAGATAAAAGAAAGTGCTTTGTATGTTGTTGACGTAAGTATTTTGTGTAAAATGTTCCTTTGGATGGCTTCACCTCAAGTTTTGATCAACACGGTTGTTTGGAAACAATGTCTTGAGCATTGATCAGATAAAAGGCTGTCAGGGTAGGGATGTGATCATGAGGAAAGAAAACAGTAGTGGTATAAATTTATGGACGGATTTCTGTCACGTTACTGTTGACACCAGGTTTCCATAAGTGTTAGTACTACACGAGGCGATGGCAGCGTTAATTAACTCATTCATAGGCAAATGGGAACGTTTGTCCTGGCCTGCTCCCAGTGCCTGCATGAAACGATGTACTAGACCTCGTTCTTTTGAGTAAGCACAATTCTAATTGCCCAGTCGTTTTTTGCATGGCAGTTCACAAAATCCGTCTCCGACACCGGAGCCGGAGCTTTCCCGTAGTCACCCAAAGGATGAGTTCCCAACCACTTCCTTGGGCACGACAATTCTCCTCGGTGACTCTCTGTGTGCTGTGTGTTAAAATCCACAGAGCCGACATTCCTTCGACCCGTCAGGCTTTTGGGGATGTCCAGGCACACCCTGATAATACCCCAGTACTTTGTCCTTGTAGCACTCATGCCATGGTTGAATTTCAACAGTCCTGTAAATGCCATCCTTGGTGCTTTCGGTATCTTGAACATAATCTTCCCCTCGCTCTCCTAAAATTGTGCAGAAATTCTGTCCAGGAACATGAAAATCACTTGAGTTTTCCTTTCGAACTATTTTAGGCTTTGGGTAGAACCACTAGACTTTTTTGCTCAAGTATTGCTTTTTGATATAGATTGTTTATGGACCAGTTTGATTAGGTTTGACTCCAGGTGGCTCGTATTGAATAATGTAATGTTCACATGTATATACTGTAAAAATCAAAATGAAAATGTGTGAATAACACTGTGTGAAATACATCTGGTCTTGTGTTTTTCCTGTAGGAAACCAGCCATATTCTCAGTTCTGTGACTTGCCTGTAGCTGTGGAGCTCAGCTTTGGGGAAGGTGCTCGTTTCGAGGGATCTGATGGGAATTGGGCTGTTGTTGAAGATCACTGAATTAGATCATTAAATCTCCAGAGGGCAGTTCTGAGCAGCTAAACCTTCCTCTTGTCTTACAAAAAGCTTTCAGTGATGTCCGGTTAAGGCTACGCAGCCTGACTACAATTTCTTCATGCATCCCTGGATCCAGGATGAGTTCTGGAGCATTTGAGAGTTGGCCTTTGGAATGAGAGAGATTGTTAACACTCTGTGGCATCCCCTGGCTTCTGTTACTGCCCTGGATTCTGTCAGCTCTCTCTGGTATCTTTGGATCCACACTCACTTCAAAGGACCATTTTTAGCATAAGGTGTGGAGCAAAGTGGTCTGAGAGCAGAATAAACAAGTCTGTTCTCTGCTCTTAAATAACTCACCTAAGTGGCCCCTGTGGACAGAACAATCCTAATGCTTTTGCCTCCATCCATCCCAGACTTCCACTGGAGCATGGGGAAGAGTGAGGTTTTGAAACATAATGCCTCCATGTTTTAGAGTGCCCATGCAAATTCAGAAACCACCCTTCACACAGCTCTTAAGGAACAGGGATTTGGAGAGATGATTTATGACTCACCCCTGCATAGTAGCATCTCAAGGATGTTAATCTGTCCGTTTTGTTCACGAGAATGTTTGATGCTCAACATACCTTTGGCAAACAGATGACAGTGACTCTCACCGTGTCATTCAGGGGAGTAAAGCTGAGAGGATGATTGCAAAAGCATTTTAACATCCAGTGGCTGGTCATTAAAATCGCAGTTTGGGTGGAAGTCGGGTGCCTGGGGGCAAACTCTGCAGAGAAAGCACTCTGCTCCTGCAGTCGGGGCACCCACCGTGCTCTGGTGTGGAATTTTTGTCCAGAGCAGTGCCTGCTCGTGGTGTGTCCTGAGATCCTTCCATAGTGCTTGAGGAGGAAAAAGGGAAAACCATGTGCTGTGTCTGAATTGAGCTGTCCCAGCCCACAACAGGGGTGGGAGTGCCTGTCAATCCAGTGGTTCACATCATTCCAAGCTACTGGAACCACTTGCAGTGACCCCGAGGTCTCATTAGTCTATGGGCCACACTTATGTTGTGATGAGCTGCAGGCAGTGCTTTGCTCTGCATGAGGAGTCTCAGAACCAGCCCAGAGGTTGCTGATTCAAGCACCTCTTGGCTTGGAATGCGGAAGCTTGGTTCCTGTCGGGGATATAAATCCCTCTCGGGGCTCTCCCTGCTTCCTAGCGTTGAGCTAGAGAGGTTTGGGAGAGCTTGGCAAGCAGATCCTGCCACCCAGGAAGAGACAATCTGAGAGATGCTGCAGAGTGAGCCTGGGGTGTTGGCCAGACCTACCCCGCTCCATCCTCACCAGCACCTTGTCACAGAGAGCCCAGTGACACAGAAAAGATGGAAGGATGTCCAGCCAGTTGATAACACTCCAGAGCCAGTCCAAGCTTTCCTGTGCTGGCACAGAAAAGGAGGTGACTGCTTTGGCCAAGAAAATGAACCAGATCCCAGCGTCACATGTTGGGTGCCAGGACGTGGAGACTTTAGGGAAGGCTGTGTAAAGGCTGGGAGCATTAGGGAAGACCAAGCTCAGTGGTTCAGCTGAACTGCTGGTGTTCCTCGGGGAGGTGGTGCAGGGGTTTCTGCACGGCTGGACAGAGCTCTGCTCCCTTTGCGCGCTGACTGTGCTCAGGGAACTTGCCCAGCAAACGAGAGACTTGAATTAGTTTCCTTTACCAGCCTCGGGGTTTTGAACCTGCCTCCCTCACTTCACAGGCATTTTCCTAACCACAAGGAGCTGGGCGGGTTGACTTTCTGCTCCTGAATTGGGCTGGGCTTTCAGCACAGCTCGAACCATTCATTGCATCACAAAGAGCACAAGATGGAGCATGAATCCTGGAGCACGCAGGTGGGAGTGGGTGGGTTCTGCACTTGAGATCCTTGTCTCCACCTCGATTCTCCCAGACTCACTTAATGCAAAATACATCTTGGGAGCAGCATTCCCCCATCATTAACAGACTGGAAACTTCCCAGAGGCTTTGTAAAAAACAGCTGAAATGTAGGAAGACCTATTTTAAAGACCGTCTTCCTTTTATTAGTAAGAACAAGCATGGGAATAAAACGTTCGCCTTCTCAACATTGTTGGTATTCTGGGCACAGGAGGGCTTCCCCCTCTGCTTTGACAGTGCCTACCCATCCCTAAATTCCCTAGATCTGCAAACGAGCCAGGGGCACGTTGCAGGTGACACAGCTGATGTCCTGGACCACTGGACAGTGAGAAACCCCTCACCTGGCTGAGCTGAGCTTCATCTGAGCTTCAGCCCTGCCCAGAGGGTTCAGATTTCCTGGCAGCCGTGCAGGACCGCAGCCATTCCTCAGCTCGGCTGCTGGATCCTTTCCCAGCCGAGCCTCGGGGAGGGAGCCAGCCCTTCCCGGTCCCAGCAGCGCTCAGGTGGTGGAGGCTGTTTGGGGAACGCAGCCCACCCGTCTGCAAATCACAGGGCAGGACCACAGGCCGCAGTTTCACAAACAGTCGCCGCAGATGGTACTGGACCGCCGCAGAGGAATGTCATCGGTGGGGACTGGCGAGGAATTGGCCAAGCCTGCTGAGGTCCCTCTCCTTACAGGTGACATTGGCTGCTCCTGCCAAAGGCCAGTGTTTGGTAAGCAGAACCATTCCAGGTGTCATTTGAAGTAAGTCCCAAAAATAAAGATCCCCAAAGACTCAACAACTGCTTTGCGAGGGCTAATGGAAAGTGCAGGAAAGGTGGAGTTATGGAAAAGGAACACACGGGGAGATGGTGGCAGAAAGCACTGGCCAGCCTGGCCAGCCAGGGAAATGGTGACAGCACATTCACAGTTACTTTCTCTTCTCCCAGGAGCGCAGATATAAGGATTATACAGAGGATGGAAGGGAGGTCTTCATTCCCACCGGGGAACCTGCACCCTATTTCTTAGCTACCTCGGGAGGATCAGTAGTTGAAGGTTCCCTGGTAGGAATGAAGACCTCCCTTTCATCTCCTGTACAATCCTTACTCCCTTTCTCTAAGAGAGCTGAAATACAGCATCAGAAAGCATTTGCAGCTCTCCCCTCACAGGACCAGCCCAGGAGGAGAGGTTCTGGGAGGCCGTCTGCTCGTACAGACCAGGTTCTTGGGGAAGGATTCAGAGCAGTTGCTTGGGCTTGAGTCTGGTGGTTCTGCCTCAGTGCTGTTCAATGCTCCCCAGCTGTGTGTGTGAACTGGATTCAGAGAATCAGAGAAATTGCTCATTAAGCAAGAATTACAGACCTGAAGCTGGGCTGAGGAGCTGAGGACGGACAAACAGTGCAAGCCACATAATCAACAACCCCCTGCGTGAAGGGATGGGATAAATGGAGCAGAGTTCACCCCTGTCATAGATCCCAGCTATACAGTGATCTCTTTCAACTGGGCCATTTGGCTCTTTAAAAGGCTTTTTTGTATGAAAACTGACTATCTTAAGCGCTCCAAAATTCACATGATATCTCCTATTTCCTTGAAATGTCATGTGCCTCATGAGAACCAAGAGTTTGATTGTTTAGGAGTCACACGAGCTCACATCCTGCTGGGAAAGGGTCTCTCATCCAGCTCTACCTCTCCACACACAGGGAACCAAGAGCCCAGAGATCTGCTCAGGGTGCCAGAGGTCGCCCACTCCACACTTCAGTGTGGCCACTTGGAGAAGGGATATTCCCACCAGGGCCCTGCAGCCACACCCCATCAGCAAAGGTATGGGGGAGGCACCATCCCAGTTCATTTCTGTGTAGTTGGAGACAGTTCCATGCAGATACATATTCTGGGAACAGATCCTGTTGGGATCTGGTGCTGTTCAAGAGACCTTTGAGCATCCAAAGCAGCTGGGCAGGCAAGGGGAACCTTCCCTAGGAGCCTGGTCTCTGCTTTCTATTCCAGAACATTTTAGATGGCACTGGACACCTTTGTATATACAAAGGTCTCTTCACCTGGCAGGGACCAGAAACTGATAAGCGACATTTGATAAATCAATGACTAACAGGAGGAGAGAGGGAAGAGGAGGCAGCACTAGGCCCCGAAGGGTTTGCTGGGGGTTGGGAGTGAGTACAAGTTTTTATTGCAGAATAGGATGGAATGAGAGATGAAGAAACAAAGCATCCACATCCCCCACACATGGTCAAAGCTACTGTAGCCACCATGTAATAACCATAAAGACCTTTTGGATTACAAATACTGGGAGAAAGGGAGGGGGAAGGCAGAGTGAGAACCTTGAGAACCAATTGGTGTCTTTAAAAAGCACGTAGAGGAATAAAAATAAGGCACTTCATGCACAGCAAAACCTTCATTCCAGGCCTCTCCGTGAAGTACAGCTGGTTTCACCTAATTCACCTAGAAAAACTACAGAAAGGAAACAAAGAAGCAGATAATATTAAACAATTAAAATATCTGTATTCACCCTGCCAAACACAGCGCTGCTCGGGGTGGGGCAGGCAGCAGGCACACATGCCACACTGACCCCAAAACCGTGGTAAAACCCCAGCTCTCTGTTCCCTCCAGAGATGCAGGTCAGCACTGCAGAAACCCACCCCACAGCCCAGCCAGGGTTTCTTGCAGTTCCTCACCCATGTGTGTCCCCTCCCGTGCCCCCTGCCCTCCTCCCTCTGGCCGTGTGCCTGCCCCCCACCTGGGCAGATGCTCCCATGGTGGTGGCTCATCACCAATGCCAGGTGCTGATGGGCAAACACCTCGAGAGCAGCTCGGCCTCTGCTCCAGCCTTGCACCAGCCCCATCCCTGCAGCACATGAGCACCAACCCACCCAGGGCAGGGCTTACACCAACCCCGCTCCCAGGTGGGCTGACAACAGGAGATGGGCAAAGGCGTTCTCCTGATGAAAGGGTGAGAAGATCCAGGGTGAAGGATGAGACAGGATGGGTGGGGAATTGGTGGGTGACTCAATGCTGTGACAGCAAGGGCTGAGAGACACTTGTACTGCCTGGAGGGGAACGGCCCTGGAGTGACTGCACACAGACAGACAGTGTCTGAGGAAACGGCCTCCAAATGCTAAATGAGGGGTGATAATTACAGCAGGATGCATCCTTTTGGTTAATCAGGAAGAAAACCTGTGTGTTATATCACAGCAAATTCACGGCACAGTCACGACTGGGGGCCAGAGTAAACGGGAGAACCTGCAGCTGGCCCCAGAGCATCACTCCTCAGAGACCCTCGGCCAGGCTCGATGGGAGAAGATAAAAAACCAACGATGTTCCAAATATCTGCTCTAACCAGCAGTTACTGAAATGAAACTAAAACCTCTGATGGAGCCTAACCCTGCTCTCATGAGTGCTCTGTTGCAGCATTTGCTTCTCCCAAGACCACAGCTTTTTTGCATACGTAGGAGTATTAAACCTGCTTTGGCAGAATTCCTGGAGCTAGAAGTGCTTACTCAAATTCTCCTCGTGGCAGAAACACCTAACCCAAGTCATTTGTCTGTTTAAAAATCACAGTCTTGAAGCCCAGAGTTAACATGTTTCATGTGGACTGAATACTTCTCTATTTTGGTTAAACCTCTTTGATTTTTTTTTTCAGTCATTTGGAATTTTTTAACCAGCAGTGCAGCACTTGCTTGTGCCAAAATTGATATCTAACTTCAAGAGTACATTGTCTATTTGGTACTGTCAGAGAGGAACAGGCACCACATCCCACAGGGAGAAATTTTATTGATGTTTTGTGAAGGTTATTCGAGCATAACCCATCATAAGATAGAGCATAAGCCTCTGTCACAAATCAAGACAATAAAGGAATACACTGAGAAAATAGAGTCCTTTGATAAGAGGTTATATCTCATTTTATCTGGAGTTCCCTTCTCTCCGTGGGAAATAATGGATCTCTGTGGCACTGCCAGAACCAACTGTAGAATTAAAACTATACATATTTTATTGTCACTGAGGCAGTGGAACAGCACCAAGTATCAGAGCCCCTATTTTGCAGGTTGGTAGGGAGCTGTGAAGGGTCCAACGTCTCCCACAGCCAAAGGGTTTGCAGCTCAGGCATCCAACCTGCAAGTCTTGGTCTCACCCAGCATTTCCCCACCGAAGAAAGCCCTTGTCCCTCGTGGGACCACGGGATCAAAGGAAACCCCCTTGGAAGAGCCAGGCTGGCTGCCAGAGAGAAGGTCAGTAGGAACCAAGTTGGGCGTGCCATGGAAACAGGAGGGTTCTGTTCTCCCTGTCCTTCTTCCCTTTTCTCTGAAGCTCCCAGCCCTGTAGGTTCCTGGAATCATGACACCCTTCTCTTGTAACATTTCAACAGAACTGATGCTTGAGATTTGGTTTCTCCATTCTCCCCATGCCACCTGAAGGACTCATGAAACGATGATCAAGCCCCTGTTGTTCAAACTTCCCCCTCCCTTGTTTCTCTCTTGCAACACAGGCTACTTCTCCTCCAGAGTCAGTTTGGTGTGAACATTCTTCCATTTGTTTCGAGTGAGCTGGGGAACGTCAAAATGCCTTACCAAAAACTCCAAAAAGGAGACCTGAAATTCAAATGTACTGAAATTCAAAGGTACTGAAATTCAAATGTTTGCCATCAACCAAATGATGCTTATAGCAAAAAACACCAAATAAGCCCTTGGTAGAATGTTCCTACTTTTTAATAATTGGCCCCACAAGGTTGCAAAAAGATCTTCTCTTTTGGTTTTTTTCCAGGTAACTGCTCAACACAGAAAAAGACGCGAAACTTTGAAATACCTCGAATTTGGACTGTAATTTGGTGTATTAACTGCAGTGACATCATGTTATAACATTCTGATTGGATTAATTGTGTTATCTGCCCTGTGCTCATGTGCTCAGCAGAGCAAACTGTTAGAACTGATAAAGGTATATATGTAGAATTGCCTGAGTCTGCTGAACCAAGATTACAATTTCTTCTTGAATTTATTTGAATTTATACCAGACATTTATTTATGCATGAAATCCAGTATTCCACCCGGTGCAAATGCCTGACCTGTAGGAGGGTAAATATACCCCAATTTTTAACCCTTTTAGTGTGTACTACAACTTCCTAACATAACAAACATAGTTTCAGTTGACTAAAACAGCCTAATGTGGACTGTACTTAACTCTAAATTTAAAGAACTCAAATTTACTGCATCTCGAGGAAGAAATTGTCCTTTATTTAATCGCTTAAAGGTTATGACATACAAAAGAGGATCAGGAGATCCTCCAAAAACATAAGTTTATGTGTATTTTGAAGGAATAATTGCAAGATATGTAACCCCCCTTGAAACAGCCTGGGGTTGCTCACATGGGAATTTTTTATTTGCATTTGTTATTAGAATAACATGCTGAGCTTGAGTGTAGAATCAAAATTTACTCTCTTTGCCTGAAATGAGTCTTTGCTTTCAAGGAGCAAAGGAACTTCTTTTGCTTCTGAAGGAAGAACAGAGTGGGCAATCAAGGGAACTTACATTCCAGATTGTTATATTATGAGACACAAATTGTCCCTATTCCTTGAAAATTTCTTTACTCCCTATGTTACTTTAAAAAGGCACCGATTTTATATGTTTTAGAAGATACAATTCTAACAATAAAGCAAATTGAGCAATAAGACACAACATATTTCTAGAGAACTAAACATTCAAGTCCAGCAAAATACTAGAAGGAATTTACAAAATAAATTAACTTTGAATATGTTGTCATTTGAACACTTTTTTTTATCCAGAGCCAGGCAGCGAGTGCTGAGCGCAGTGTTCAGCATTGAAAGATAACAGCGGGGTGTCAGCAGTGGCTGCCTCATCACCGTGGTAATGGTGCTGCCGATGGCACGGTGGTCAAGCAGTGTCCTGCTTCTGCTGCTGGGGGGGAGGCTTCATGCTGAGGAAAGGGTCATAGCCAGGAGATGCTCCCAGCAAATGAATGGAGACAGCCCTGGAGCTGTGGCAGTCGGGCATTCTTCAGGAATGGTACTTGTCTCCATGTTTCCCCAGCCCAGGCGGCCTCAATGCTCGAGGGAGCTGGGCTCTGCCATCCTTCTCAGTCTCTGGGATGCGCCTTTTGTCACCTGGGCTTTTCTACAAAGCTTTTGTTTTATAGCAGGGGTTTTGTTTTGTCTGTTTGTTTCCTTGGCTTTTGGAAAGCAGGGATTTGAAGTTTGGTTTTTAAGCTCAATTTCCGTAAAAAGTTTGTTCACTTTAGCCTTGACTCTACTTAATTAAGTTTAGTGCTGGAGTCAAACATAGGTTTAAATCACAATCAGCATGAGTCTGGCCCCTGCACAGTGGCCACATCTCCCAGCCCTGGCTAAAACAGCAGGGCAGGATTCCCGTTGGGATACCCAAAAGGATGCAAAGGTGCAGGTCATTGGGAGCATGCTGGCCACCCCTACCCTCCAGCAATGGTGTGTCCCAGAGCCTGCAAAAATTCCTGGAGAATGCAGCATGCCCTCAGCACCTCTCCCCAGCACCAGGACATTGCTCTGCCAGAGCGTCATTGGCAGCACCATTACCATAGTGACGAGGCAGCCACCGGCGCTGCCACACTCACATGTTTAAATGCTGGCACAGCTCTGCACTGCCGGCTCCAGCCGCCGCTGTGCAGTGCCAGGCGTGTCCCGTGGAAGAGAACATGCTGGGGAGGGCTCAGAAGTACATACAGACCCACGGTCCCTCCTCTGTCTGCTGCAGCTGCCGCAGCAGTGGCAGCCAAAGCCCAGTCGCTGCAGTGGCTCTGTGGGCTCAGGGACCTCTTCATCATGATTCCAGGGGACTCCTCGGGCAGGGACAGGGCAGAGGAGACCCCCTTCGCTCCCCTGATTGCTCACATCGTGTGAGGAGCTTCCAGGAATGCCCCACAGCCGCTCCAGAGCTGAGGGGGTGGGGCAATGGGTGAGGCAAATTTGCATATTAATGAGTTGCCTATCAATGTGGACAGAGGGCTTTGCAAGGGGAGGACCAGACCCACGGTACCGTGAAAAAAGAGGGTCAACTGTAATTGGCATTGGCCCAGTAAATGTATGCTTGTTTGCTTCACCTTTTCCCTCTGTTTGCTATACTCGTACTACCACCACAGAAGAAAACTATACTGATGTTCCAGGAAATAAAGGAGAATCACAGGGTGGTGTAACATTTTAACAGAAATGATGCTTGAGACTTTGCTTCTCCATTGTCCCCTGGGCACCTGAAGGACTCATGACATGGTGATCAAGACCCTATTGTTATTTTTTCCAACTTTTTCTGTCTTTTCTTCTCTTTCTCTATCCCTTTAGAATTTGTAGTTAAATAAAAGTGCCCTATCAATTTGAAAACCAACATCTGAGGCAGCTGTCTCTTAATTTTCGCTTATGGGAACAAACCGACCTCATTTACCTTATAACTTCTCCCTGCACTCATTTTCATGCCAGGGCAAACCCCATTCTGTGCTCAAATTATTTAGGGTCACGGAGGTCGAGGGATCACGCACTGCAAGCCACAGTGAGTCACTGCCAGTGAGTTGCCCTGAGCTGGCCACATGGGTAACTATATCACAGGAATGTGGGAAAGCCTCTCCCAGGGCAAGGGAAGAAACAACAAAAAGGTGATTATTCAGGTGAGTGCTTTGAGAAGTACCTGCCTAGTCCACCAGCCCTGAGAGTGGCCAAAATTGTTGAACAGTGAAAGCACCAGCCAGTATTACAGCAAACGCGAGTCAGTCTTTTCTTGTGGGCAACACCCATGAAACTTCAGGGTAATGGGAAATCCCTCCGTAGATTTTGGTTCACCAGCTGACCTTTTGCCAAAGGAAGGTCTGCTTAATTGGATTATTTGGTTAGTGGCACAGACACTTTTACATATAGTTTTCAGTGTCCACACAGAGGTTCTTGTTAGCAGGACACAGGCAAAAGGGATTGAAGAGAATGAAAAAAAGTCACCAAACTCTCGGGAGAGGCAGCCAAGTTGATTCAGTTTGTATCTGTAAAGCCAATGCTGACATTTGGACCATTAAATGTTGCATTGTTAAAGCTGAAGAAAAAACCCTCCGAGTTTTTGCAAGAGGGCTTATTCTTGTCCAAATAAGCAAGGTCATCCCTTCCAGCAGAGCATTACAGTGGGAAGAAGAAAGGAGATCTGAGCAGACGCCGCCTCAGGCCAACTTCACACTCCACACCTTAGGGTGGGCCACAGGGGAGCCTCCTCTGGTCTCTCACTTCCTGGCAGTGAAAGCCAGGAGGCAGATGGAGTTGCTCAGAGATGTCTGACTCACTGCAAACAGAACAAGCAGAATCAGATATCACCGTGCAAGTGTTCTGGGTGGGTTCAGGTGATCCTGCAGTAAATCACAGCTGGCATTTCAAAGGGTCAGAATCAATTAATCTCTACATCAGTGCAAAAGGATGTCCAAACCAACCCGCACAGGTTTCATCAAGGAATGCAAGCAAGTGAATTAAGTGTATTTGGTGCCATCACCCTGCACAAAGAGGGATGGTCCTGGGAATAGAAGACTCCTGTGTTTCTCTCCCAGAAGACAAGTAGCACAATGACTGGATGCCAAACGTTGCACAGTGGCAGACAAGCTTCTGGTAACACAAGGCTGAAGGTCCAGACTGTTTCCTCTGCAGACTTGTTCTTACAGTCTGTATTGGTTTAATGACTGGGCGGATTGCTCTTTTGTTACTGCGTGGAGTCAGAAATAGGAGGATGTGGTGTGAGCCGTGGATAATAGAGGCACTAGCCAGAGGAACTTCAAAGGGGAAGAAGTAGAAAAGCTCCAGGCTAGCAAGAAATGAAACTTTGCAAATCTTCTTGTTCTATGCAGTGTCCAAATAGATCACCAGCCACACTGTCCTAACCTCCTCCTGTCAGGACAAACAATTCTTCCTCCTCCATCTCCAGGTTTTAGCCATCGAAGCTTCTCATTGCCAGCTCACCATTCTGAGGTGCCATCCATGGGAAAAAACATGATGCTTAAGGGAATGTCACTGATGGTACTTCGAGCTCTTCCCAGACGCCATCCCTTGTTTTGAGGGCATCTCCCATCTCCCTCCAACAAGTTTCTGGGGCAGACTGAATCTGGATGTATTTAACATTCTGTACCTGCCCCACGTGTCCAGACGCACCCTCTTTGCTCTCTGTTCTGTTCAGCAATCACCACACAAATTCAGGCTTTCACCCAAAGACTTCCCTACACACTGCAGCTGAGAAGTGCAACCAACACACGAGATCTCTGTGGTTTCCTGTTATTGTAAGCCCCCTTTAGTCAGCTGAGCTGAAGAATAGGGGAAAAAAGAGTTTTCTCTCTGTCACAAAAGCAACAATGGAGAAAATGGAAATCATCAGCAGGGAGGCCAACCACCTCAAGTGAAATAGAGATAGCAGCCATTAGTGGTGAGCTGTCAACTCCACCACCCCAGGAGGCAGGCAGGCTGGACCCTGGGAAGCACTCCCAATATTTGCAGACACTCTAACCTCCCACCATGTGTTAGGGAATATACTCCTTCATCCTGAGGTGTCAGGCTGTAACATCTTTTCCAACCTTGTTGATTCTGTGATTCCGTGATCTTCAAACAAGTCTGTCAACAGATGCTATGTGATGTGTGAGCCTGTCCAGCTTGATGCCACAGGTACAATCCAGCGCTTGTTAAGGAACCTGAAGCAGAATCAGCTTTTTCTAACCTTACCCCGTCTGGTCACAGTCCATTAATAAACCATTTAAGGACACACGGTACCCGGCCTCAGGAGAAGAGGAGGTCATCTTCTCTGCAGGCTGGGAGGTGAGGACACAGGGTGACAGTGGCCACATCCTCACACACTGCTGGGGGAAGGTCCCACACCTGGAAAGCCAGGCAGGCAGCTCCTTCTGCTGCGTGATGCTCACGTTCATTGGGGGGAAAGGGGTGATGGCTCCTGCTGCAAAACGCAGGGAAAGAATGGTGGCGGCTGCCCAACAGCAACAGTTGCCATCCCTGTTCCCCCCTTTGCCTCTGGTGGCGGCGGAAGCAGCAGGCTGGATTCCTCCTGCGGCTGCGTTTCCCCTCTTCCCATGGCAGGACACAGTTCAAACCAGCCCCTTTTCCCCGAGGAGGCCGAGTTCAATTGGGCTACACTGCTGGAAGCCCTTGATCCAGTTCTGGGAAATCCCCACAGCTCCACTGCGCTGGGCAGAAGCAACCAACTCCTATGATCCCCTGAGCTCCAGGCTGCCAAGAAACTCCTCTCCATACAAGTCTCATCTGGCTTTTCAGCATGGAGCTCTTTTGACTGAAACCACAATACTTAACATGCTTCAATGATCAAGCGGAGGGCACGGGAATGTCACTGAAAACACTTGGCTTCCAAATGCAGCATTGTTCTTCCCTTACCCCATTCACAGATCCTGACCAGAACATCCCGATCGAGCTCTGAATGTTTTCTAGCGAATCCAACGAGGAGAGCACCAAGAGCCATTTGATCTACAGAACACACACGCGCGCCCACGCTGGCACGAAACCCACACGCCGCACAACCCCACCAGTGCCTCGCCTCTGCTCCCGGGAGCAGCCATGTGGAAGTGTTTCCTCCCTCCTTCACGCTGCCAGAGCCCACCGGATGCAACCCTGGCCAAACTGGCCCCTGCTCCACTGAAATCTGCCAAAAAAGGCTGACCATGACCAGCACTCACTCCCCAATCCTCAGTGACAACCGTGCAGCTGGATGTCACCACCTGCCATCCAGGCCTGGGTGACGTTCTCAGCCTCATGCCCTGCTGGGCCCAGACCCAAGCTGTCCCAAAACCCAACCCAAAAGTCTCGTCTCCAGTGTTCTGGCTGCATCAAGTTCAGGACATGGGAGGTAGAAGAACATGGTGGCCATGGCTCCTCTGAGGGAAAGGCAGTGTGGTAGGAGCCTTTCCTAGGAAGGCTGCAGGAGTAATTTAAGAGAGAGGGAAAGAAAGCAAGCTAATTAAAGACGTGATAAAATCTCAACAGTTTTAGCCACATTGAATATCCAATTAGGTCTGTGAAGCCTTTGGGCCACAGCTGTGGGAAGGGATCCTGGGTCTGGCAGAGATGGACCAACACCCACTGAGAGCCTCTGGAGCAGCCAAGAAACACGAGTTATGGCCCTTTTTTGGGTACCCCTCCCCCAAGCAGCCCCGAGGCAGCAGCTCCCAATGCCTACAGGTCTGACCACATCCCTCATCCATCCTGCTGCTCCCAAGACATGCAGTACCCATTGGCCGTGTGCGCACCCCTACAGCTCCCAGCAGCTGAAAACATTCCTAAAAACTGACTTTTTTTTTTTTTCTCTTTTTATTTGCACACACATTGTTTATGTCAAACACTTCAATATGCACTGGCACACACAGAGAAAGAAAAACAACACAACTGAATGGACTGGAAGGGAACAGGAACTCCAGCCCTGCCCCTGTGGCAGGATGATACAATCCACCCCACGGGGTGTTTTTGCGGGATGGTTGTTGCCGGCCTCGGTTTTTTACCATCCTCGGTGGGATGTGCGAAGACCGACCCGCAGCAGCGCCGAAGTCGCTTTTAACTCCAAGGGGAAAAAAAAAAAAACCCTAAAAAGGGCGACTTGCGGGAAGGCGCTTCTTTCAAAGCAGCGTTTCCTGCCGCAAACCTCTGCCAACATTTTAAACAGCCAGAAACCCAGATCCGAGCGGCAGAAAAACGGGGCGCACGAAGCAGAGGCTGCGGGACCCGCGGGCAGGAGGGAGGACACACTCACCCCCCCCCAAAAAATGCGTGTTCTTGGGGGGGGAAGAGCCCTCGCTGGAGGTGACCAGGAGCCCGGGCACCAGGGGAGCTGCCCACCGGGCATCGCTCCCGCCCCAAATCCCGGCAGCGGCGTCGGGGGGAAAGGCGAGACGGCCGCGCACCCCGCACGGTGGAACGGGAAAGGGAAGGGCTTTGAGCGGGATTATTATTAATTTATTATTTTATTTTTTTTTTTAGCGAGGAGGAAGGAAGCTCGGCGGGAGCGACGCCGCTGCCAGAGAGGAAATGTGGGAATGCAAGGAGAGGGTGGGGAGAGGGGCAGGGNGGGCCGTAAGGTGAAGGTTGTTGCAGTGGGTTCATTAAAAGACAGAGTTCAACTCTTCGCCGTCGCAGAAGGCTGGTACGGCGGCGTGTGAAAGGGGAAAAGACAAAAAAAAAAAA
>WEKX01005020.1:106172-119524 GCA_013390025.1 Pitta sordida
CGGGAAGCAGGGGCGAGCTGCCGAGGCCCGGCGGAGGAGGAAGGATGAAAAACGTGGTGTCCGTGTGGCTGGTGGCCCTTTGCTTCCAGGCTGCTGTCCCGGTGAGCCGAGCGAGCGGAGCACGTGGGGCGGCGGGGCCCGGGCGCTGTGCGGGACCGGGACCGGGACCGGGGCTGGGNTGTGCCCAGGAAACCCCATCCCAGCGCAGGGTGCGCCCGGGGCTCTCATCTCTGCCCACGGGAACAAAGGTTGCCGGTGTCCGGCTCGGGGCGCGGCTGCCCCGGTGCTCTGGAGCCATCCCCGGTGCTCTGGAGCCAGCCCCGCTCCCCCCAGCGCGGTGCCCCCGCGGTCCCTCCCGGCTGCGGTGTCCCGGGAGCAGCCCTCGGTGCCGGGCAGCCCCGAGCCGTGGGACGAGCAGCAGCAGCAGCGGCACCGCCAGGTGTCATCCGCAGACAGGGGATGGATGGCCGTGTCCCCGCTCCGGGGCTGAGCCCCGTGCGGGGCAGAAGGGCTTTGTGGCCGCCCCCGAGGGCACAGAGCCCCCACTGCCATCCCTTTTCTCCAGAGCTCCCCGCTTCCCGTGTGCGCCCCGCCAGACACATCAGCTGTGGGGCGGAAGGGGAAAGCGGAGCATGAGGCGGTGTGTGAGCAGGGAGGGACATCAGAGTCAAAACTGGCGGGAGGTTTGTGTGTGTGTGGTTTTGGTGTTTTCCTTTCCGAAACGGAGTAATTGATTTGAAAGTTACCTGGGGTGAAACTGTGGCATCAGTCGGATAAGGAGTGGCAGAATAAAATGCATGGTGGGATCTGAGCTACTCAAAATGCCTGCACCATTCTGCCTGTGAACCCTACGTGGAGCTGTGGAAATGCACCCTCGTGGCCCACATGGCAGTGAGTCGTTATAATACGGCTAAAAATGACCAACATGTGAGCGTGGTCAGCACTGTTCCACGGGGAGAGGGCTCTGCCCTGCTCACTCAGCTTCTGAGTAACCTTCTACCGAATAAAGTGGAAAATCTGCAGTTCATTTGCAGCCTCCGTGGTGCATTTGGATGCAAATCCCCTGTGGCAAATACTCCTTACTGTGAATGGTTATCTGGAGTTTTCCTGTGTGTAAGTGACACGGGGTGACACTGCAGCTCAAGGGGTTCCCGGGGTGAGACACATGGAGGAGCCGGAGTCTTTGGGGCTCTCCGTGGTGACTCAGTGCTGAGGGTTTTTTTTCCCTTCAGTGATCACATGGCTTTTTTTCCCCCCCCATGTCAAAATGTCAGTGACACGGACCACGCTGCCTCTCCCACCCATCTGGAGCAGTTACGCTTTTGCATCAAGTGGCTGAAACCCTCTTGTATTGGGCACAGAAGAAGAGCCAACTCGCGCAGTCCTTTGAATCCTGTCACCTTGCAGTGCTGTGGGCACTGCTGGGGTTGTGTGGGGTTCTTGGTGGGCTGATTGTTGGCAAGGGTGCCACTGCTGCTGACACATCTCTTGGCCCTTGGCTATTGCTGCATGATCTGACTTGTCCACGGGCATTGTCACGGAAATAATCAACAGGAACAAGAGAGTGGCCAAACAATAGTTGTTTTCTTCCCGTGCACTCTTACCTGCAGGAAGGGTTGGAGTGGTTTCTGGTCTACTTCAAGGTGATTCTTTATTGCTTGAGACACAATTTAGGAGAGCAATTGACTCTGTTAGGATGGGGGCATGGATTTCATTGAAATAAGAAGGCTGATGCATTTTAACAGATTAACCTAGTTATTCTCTCAAAACAAAGCTTTTACATGGTAAAATTCCACAAATCCAACTGAGCCAAGATGCCCATCCTGCTGCAGGAGGCCAGTGGACAATCCAGCCTGTACCACGAGGGGGAACAGGGTTTTGGTTGTTTTGTCTGGTGTGGGTGCATGCTGATGCACACAAGCTTAGCAGAGCAGGCAGAACCTTTTTACAAGGGCGATGTCATTCCTATCTGAATGTAAACTAATTAGAGGTAATCAGGGAGTCCAGCTTTCTTGTTAAACACAGAGGCAGTGGATGAGGGGGAATCACTTTCTTCTCTAGTACATCATCACAGTATATTTATCAAGCACTATAAACAGAGCTGCTTCATCTAAACACTCACTTTGTGGTGGCCACCTCCCAGTGCAATGGTGACTGCTTATCTGGTCAGCTCTGATTGGAGCAGCACCAAATAAGCTGGGGGGTTTTGTCATGTAAGGGGGCTCTGGTGCAAGTTTGTGGTTGTAATTCCAGGTTTTTCTCTCAGTTTCAAGCGGTGAGAAGAGCTAACACCTTAAGTGGCAGCACCGTGAAACTTCTGGAAACCAAACAACCCTCTTTTAACAAACCGAGGCAAGTTACAGCAAGTGCAAAAAAACCTGTAAGCCTTCTAGAATTAAGCTAGTGCACGAACCTGAAATGTAGGCTGCTGTTTTAGCAGCAAAATTGGTCCATTTTAAGTATGTGTTTTGCATTGCTGGTGCTTAGATGTCTCCAGGTGTTCTGTATACTAGCACGTTGTCCTAACCTTGTTTGAAATGATTCTTGTCTCCTGAGAATCGTACTGATGCTTCTGAGAGGGACATTCCACACTTGTTTCTGGCATCTGGAGAGCTGGGATTTTGGTAGGGCCTCCCACAAGGAGGAGGGAGCTTCTTGGCAGAGAGAAGATAGGACCCCTTTCCTGAGGAGGTGCTGTCAGTCATGAAATTGCAGTGCTTCATTGTTGGGGCGTTAGTATTTTTTTCTTAATAGCTCTGAGATAATAAAGAGTAGGAGACTTCTAACACAGCACTCCAGGACAGCTGGTGATTGATGCGCTCCCTCTGGACAGCGTTCAGCTGATGTTAAGGCACCTAAATGTAGGTGTCTGTGTGTGCTGGGTGCTTAAGCTCTCATTAGAGCCATGGCGATGTAATCAGTGGAGCCCAAGAGGGAGATGATCTGACCAGCCCCTGTCAGTTCCAAGGTGAGTTGCTTGGTCAGGGCTTTGTTGACCAGATCTTTGTGACCAGACACCTTTACTTGAGTGCTTTTATCCAAGGGCACTTTATCTCAAAGTGATAGACTTTTTATTGGTTAAGCTCTTATGATAACTCTCTCCAGAAGCTGTATATTTATGGGTTGGAAGTGAGGAACCTTTGTTATTGCCTGGCCTTTGGTTTTAGGCAGTGAATTTACAATGTAGAAGTTGTTTTGGCCAACAGTACAAGGAGTTCTGGTTGTTTGTTAGAGGTTCACTTCTGAGCCAAGAAGATACTTTTTAAATGCAAGAAAGCTCCTTTGGAGTGTCAGTTTTGTTAACAGGTCTCTAGGTTAGTGTGCTTCATGTGAACTGCTGCTCTGCTGGCTGCTGGTGTACCACAGAAATGAGCCTTATCTGGCCTGGCTAGAAACCTGGGATAGTGCACTTTCTACTGTGGAGATGCTGGTGGAAAAGTTACTGCGTTGTGAAGCCTCACCTCAAGGTGAGATAACACTTGGACCTCCTACGAGCAACTCTTGTTGGGCAGCATCTGCTAATGTGGTGGTTTCCCAACCTCTCCGTTTCTCAAGCAGCGCTTGGCTGCAGTCGATGTTCTGGGTCTTGTGGAACCGGCATGGATCCAACGGAGTCTGTTAGCTTGGGCTGCTTGCCATGCCTGGCTGTGATGTTTGTATCTCACTGCTGAGACCAGTCTCACCAGTGAGGCTTGCTTGGCTGGATGGGAACCAGTGTGTTAGTGGGATTTGGATGGAGCTGGCAATAGAACTTCCCGTTGAGTCACTGGAGCTGCAGTTACAACTGAGTCATGGAGGTGTTGTAAGTCATGGCTTTCCCTGCTGGGCTCCTAGTTTGAAACTCCCTTGGGTATTGATCAGCTGAAGAGCTCTTGCTGCTTTGCTTCTGTCTTCCTGCTGTGCTCTCTGGCAGAACTATCTTCTCCATAGCCCTTGTTTTTGCAACATGGTTCTCTTCCATGTCTGCTCATTTTGCCTCTTAGTGTTGAGACTTTTCTAATAATTGAAAGGCCTTCAGGATTGCTATTGCAGAATGACTTCTTGGCTAAATTAAAGGTACTCTTATACGGGATAGAAAAGTGCCTGCCAACTGGCTTAAAATACTTACGGGTATCTTGCCTTGCCTGGAGGCTCTGTGTTCTTGTCGTGCTTTACCGTGGAACTTTCCTGCGCTGTCCATGCAGTAAGGTCAATGTCACGATTGGCAGTCACAGAAACAAAGGCCGACAGTCTTGATTTTGGGCTGTAGGCAGTCTCAGGCACCCACTCCTCTCAACCAGCCTTCTGCAAAGTACAGCCAGTTCATGCAGCAACTTCTCAGAGCGCTCTGGCTCCATGTCCGAGTGTCCACGAGCCATAGTTGGAGGATGGGGGTTGCTCTTTGTCTGCCTCTGCCACGTGAGGAGGAGCTTATTGCCTCTTAAATGCCAGGAAACCTGAACCCCATTCCACTTGGAAGGGGAGCATGCTGAACGCTTCCTGGGCAGCACTGCAGCCCATGAGTGTCCTGTGCTGTACACAGGAAAGCTCTTGCTAATTAGTTTCTAATGCTGGTGGCTCTACACATCCTGGTCAGAGCCAGTCAGCGGCTCCGATCCAGCCCCTTGCATCTAGGGATTACTGGAGGAGCAGACTGTAGATTGAAGCCAGAGGTGGGCAGGGGTGAGTGGAGCCAGTCTGCCTTCGTGATTAACGTAACAAGTTCCAGATGAGAGCTCTTGTGAAGCTCCATGTCATAGCGGCGTTGCTGCTCAGGCCGTGCCGGTGTGGAGCCTTTTTGTGTTCCCTGGGGATCAGGGCTGGCAGCTGCAGTGCTGTAGGAAGAGTCTACCTGGCTCTTTCCTGTTCCAGAACAGGATCCTGTGCTGCTTTATTGTGTGCTTTGAGACCGGCAGAGTGGAGAAATACAAATATAGTTACGTATATTAATAGAGAGAGATGTCTATGCCTGTCATGTGCTATTTATTGTCCATCTCACAGCAGAGTTTGAGGTTGTGTGTCCTGACCCCAGGATGGTGGTCAGGGAGATTTGACACCCGTGTTCTGCACAACCACAGGAGCTCAGAGCAGCCTGTTGATCTACCAAAACGTCAGTCTCTGGCAAAAGCATCTCTGCAGAAGGGATAACCTGTTATCCCATTGACCAGCTGATTCTTTAGAGATGGAACCCAGGCTTTTTTCAGGCAAGGAGTTAAGGGGTAAAAAGAGTAAAAACCCAAACTAAAGGAACCATAGAGCTTGTTTGAATTCATAGCTGACACAAACACTAATGTATGTGATATTTTTCGTTCACCTACTGTGGTCGGTGCTTACAAAACTGTAATAGACACACTTGCACTGGCAGATTTGATGGACAAACGAGATTTGCCCACCTCACTGGCTCTAGCAGTGTGTAAGTAGCACCTACATGCAGTGCAAAAGTGGTAGTGAGGCTTGCATGAAACTTGCCTGCAGCCCGCAGCAAGACAGCTTTGACTCCTAAATCTCTTTCTGTCCTAATGGAGGAATCATCTAGATCGTGACTACTTTCCCATCAGTGAACAAAGCACCCAACAAAAGAGGCTGGCTCTGGCATGTCTGGGCAGTGGCAAAGGAGTGCTCTGCTATCGTCTGCTCAAATCGACTGACTCATGGCCTTGCCGTGGAAAGCTGCTGGATTAATCCTCCAGCACCATCGGCTCTGCTCTGAAGTGTGTTTAACCTGCAGAAAGTTCCTGTGTCTGCACTGAGCTGTGGAACACTGGTAAACTCCTTTCTACAGAAATTGGAAGGGGCAATTATGAATAATTAGAAGTTATTACTCTAGTAGCTGAAGAGTGCTAAATGCTCAGTTTGCCCTCCCCCTGCCTAGCATAGAGCCAGAAGGGGTTAAAAAGATTCACCAAACTTTCTTACACTGGTTCTAGTAAGTAAACGTGGTGGGTTGACTCTGGCTGGATGCCACGTGCCCACCAAACCTGCCCCTCCTCAGCTGGGCAGGGGAGAGAAAATACAACAAAAGGCTTGTGGGTCAAGATAAGGGCAGGGAGAGATCCCTGACCAGTGACTGTCACAGGCAAAACAGACTCAGTTTAGGGAAATTAATTGCTAATACTAATCAAATCAAAGGATGATGATGAGAAGTAAACCCAAATCTTACAAACAGCTTCTCCCCTCCATCTCCTTTCTCCTTCTTGAGCGTAACTTCATTGCCAGTTCTCTAACTTGTCTCCCCCAGAGATGCCAGAGGATGGGGAATGGGGATTGCGGTCAGTTCATCACATGTTGCCTCAGCTGCTCCTTCCTCTTCAAGGGAGGACTCCTCACACTCTTCCCCTGCTTCCAGTGTGGGGTGTCCCTCCCACGGGAGACAGTGCTCAGCAAATTTGTCCGACGTGAGTCTTTCCCACGGGCTGCAGTTCTTCACTGGCTGCTCCAATGGCAGTCCCTCCCATGGGATGCAGTCCCTCAGGAACAGCTGCTCCAGCATCGGTTCCCCACGGGGTCACAACTCCTGCCAGCAAACCTGCTCCAGCATGGGCTTCTCTTTCCATGGGGCCACAGGTCCCTGCCAGGAGCCTCCTCCAGCAGGGCCTTCCCACGGGGTCACAGCCTCCCTCAGGCATCCACCTGCTCTGGCATGGGCTCCTCCAGGGGCTGTGGGTGGATCTCTGCTCCCCTGTTAACTTCCATGGGCTGCAGGGACACAGCTGCAACACCAAGGTCTGCACCACGGGCTGCAGGGGAATCTCTGCTCTGGCACCTGGAGCACCTCCTGCCCTTCCTTCTGCCCCGACCTTGGGGTCTGCAGGGTTGTTACTCTCACGTATTGTCACTTCTCTCTTCTCTGGCTGCAATTGCTCCTGTGCAGTAACTTCTTTCCCCTCCTTAACTCTGTTGTCCCAGAGATGTTGCCACCATTGCTGATGGGTCTGGCTTTGGTCAGCAGTGGGTCTGTCTTGGAGCCAGCTGGCATTGGCTCCATCAGACATGGGGAAAGTTCTGGTAGTTCTTAGAGCTAAGAAGAGCCCTCTAGTTCCCCTGCTACCGAAATCTTGCCATGCAAGCCTGATACACGTTGGACACAAGGTGTCCTGTGGCCAGCTGAAATGCTGGAGTCCCAGTTGTGTTAGGAAATCTAATTTTCTGGCCTGTTCTGTAAGGCTCTCTCTCCCCCTCCACACACATCAGACTTCCTGCTGGGAACCTTGCTGTGCATTATCTGGGGGCAGACCAGTTGGGAAGGCTCAAAACTGTGCCAGAAATCATTCTAATAATTTGATGGTATAGATTGTGTTCAGATGCCCGGGGACATTCTCTGATGTTATTTAATTTACTAGTATGGATGTAGCCAGTGGGTCTCTGGCAGCAGGCCCAGAATATTATGAAGTTGTGAAAACTGCAGTATCCAGTAAAAGAAAGTGAAAGTTCATAACGGGAGATCACGACTAGAGTTGAAAACTGAGCATGTTTTGGATGCTTGAGAGAGATGAGCAGCTACAGGTGTATGAGAAATCCTGTGTAATCAGTCAGCTGAGGGTTGGGAGGTGAATACCACACACCTGGGACACTAAAGCACTCAGTGTTGTGGTGATGGTGCTGTGATTCAGCCTGTGCTTTTAAACTTGGTCCGTGAGGTGATCGTCAGCCTGCTGTGCTCCGCTTTGTTTAGAGGGATATTGTGATGGCTGGAGTCGGTAGTCAGTGAGTAGATCCAGAAGTTTATTAATACATGAAATATCTTCAACTTAGTCATGTTTGAACAGTCCCTTAAAAGTTTGATCTGCTGTTACATGGCATCTGGCTATTCTAATGGTACTGCTTGACAGAAATGATCTAAGAGATGTTGTGTAAGGAGTAACTTGGTAGTAAAGCACTTTATCTTGCTTTTAAATTTTAATACTGTTTTATAGACCCATCCTAATGCCCATCAGGCCATCAGAGGTGGCGTGAGCGATGTCTCTTGTCTCCTTACAGTATCGATATGTAAAGGGATGTCCCAATCACAGCTCAGGTCTGAGCAGTTGCCCGTGTGAGGTGTGAGAGCATCTAGACCACACAAATGTGGTGGCATTTCCCACTGAACTCAAACCTCCACCATGAATTTGGGGACTGCTCTGAAACAAGGCCAATGGGGAAGAGAGGTGAACAAGCTCTCATACCCAAAAACGAAGGCCTGGGGTAGCTGAGGCTGCTGTTTGTTACAACTGAGTTCAAATGAAAGCTCTGGTTTATCTTGCCTTTGTAGCAGCCCCTCGTTCAGGACTCCACTGTACAAATGTGGTATGAAACAGTGTACCTGGCTGACGAGGTCAGAGTTGGTTTAACCCATAGGTGTTTGGTCAAGAAATGCCTAATGTTCATAAATTAAATGAGAGGAACAATAGGTGACTGGAGAACAATTGCAGCAGCAGCTTTTTTAAGACTGTTTCTGGTGGGAGGATTTCATCTGATGCTTCAGTGTTGAAACGATGCTCCAACACCCTCATGACTCAGCATGGAAGCGCACCAGCCAGCTTCCATAACCTCACTGAGGTCTTGCATAATCTGGCTGTAAATGGGGCAGCTGCTGTCAGTAAGAAACTTTGCAGCATGTGCAGGATTACCAAAGCTTTTGTAAATCTGAACACAGAGACCATTCGTGCCCCAGGAAGAGGCATGGCGAGCTTGACCTGCACCATTTTATGTGGGTGCCTCACCTACTGTGTGCCCCAGTGGTTGTGAGAGGGCGGTGTATTTCTCAAAGAGAGTTCATGCAGTTCATGACATGTGGTCCAGCCTGTGCCTGAAGACCATCTGACCTCCTGCTGCTTATGCCAAGGAGATGAGTAGCACCCAAAACATTTGCCTGCAGCTTTTCTTCAGGAGTTTTGAGGACAGTGTGGAAGGAGAGGGTGATGCTGAAAGTGAGAAGACACATGGGATGGGGGAACAGGGCTGATCTGAGATGTGGCTCCTGCATATGGTGGAGATGTTTCAGTCCTTTTGTACATGCCTTAGTCATGCTGGTGTAACTGCATCTGTTAGCAGGGATGACTTTATGTTGCATTGTAAACAGTCTAGGCTTAGTCAACGCTGGAAGGACAGATGTGAGACTTGATTTTCTCACAGCCACCCTGGTTTGCTTGAAACTGGAAATGGTGGGCCACAGAAGCGAATGCAAAAATACATCTGGAATTGTAGAAGATCCTGAGTTGAAAGGGAACCACAAGGGTCATCAAGTCCAGTGTGTCTAAGACCTGCCNATAAACATTCAGCAGCTCTCTTCTGATTCAGTCATGCCCTCTGCAGCTAAGCTCTAAATAGTTCTGAGGGACTCTGTTCTTGCACATCAGGACTGATACCAGTCAGCCACCAGCCTGTTAAGAAGGAACTTGCAAGACTCAATCAGCAGCCAGGGGCTGGATTCACACAGACCATGGAAGCAGCCTTAAATTTTGGGTTCAATCCAATGCAAGGCACTTTGGCAGGTCTTAGACACACTGGACTTGATGACCCTTGTGGTTCCCTTTCAACTCAGGATCTTCTACAATTCCAGATGTATTTTTGCATTCGCTTCTGTGGCCCACCATTTCCAGTTTCAAGCAAACCAGGGTGGCTGTGAGAAAATCAAGTCTCACATCAGGGCATGGCTGAATCAGAAGAGAGCTGCTGAATGTCAACTCTTGGCTCATTTTGCTGCACAAGTCACGCTTATTTCTGCATCTCCCTTGCAAAGTAGCAGACTGGTGAGTAACAGCACAAAGGGATCGGGCTGTGGGATGTCACTGGTCCTGCCAGCTGATGTTCAGATGTGGGATGGAAACTGGACTGGGATCTGATCAAGCCAGTCAGCTCTTTCTGGGGTGCATCTAGTTCCCTGATCCATCAGCTCTTCAGCAGGGGTGGGAGCAGTGCTTGAAAGGGCTGGTGATGCTGCTGTAACTGAGAAGCTTGAGCGTGAGATTGATAATGAAATACAGTATTTCAAGGGAACGCATGTCTGGGATGTGTGTATGGAAATTACGGACTGTTAGCAAAAAATAATCCCACAAGCATTGGAGACTTCATGGTGCATCCCTCTGAGGAAAGACGTGGAATTTACAAAAGCAATCAAGAAGGCCTTGTCTTGGATTGAGTCTCAGGCTGTTGTCGTGATATGAAGGACTTGATGCATGTTCTGTAAGGTAAACTGTCTGCAGATTGCCTGGGAAGCTGAAGCAAAGTTTGACAGCAGCAGGCCTTGCAGCTGATAGGTGTTTCTATCACTGAAGTGTAAGCAAATAGAACGTAATTTCTGTTATCTTGTGCATATCCTGTTGCTATAGGATGTATCCTCTTGTAAAACATTAAGTCTGGGCAGTTCCATTGTATCTCTGTGTAACTAATTGTCAGCCTTTTTGTTGTTGTAAGGGTAAATGTTTGTAGGTTTAAGTTGCCTCAGTTTACCAGCGGCTTTAGCTGAGATCTTTAGCACTCCAGGGTTGTGAGCTCATCTTTCTGCTGAGGTTTAAACAGTAGGAACCAGAAGTATGTACTGCCCCAAGTACAAACTCTTAATTTATTACTGTAGGGATTTTTATCTGAAACTTGGATTTCTCTAACTTTGTGTAGCATTGCAGGCAATTTGCTCAGATTTGAAACATGTCTATCACTGATAGAATCCAAATCATTCTGTGATCCTTGAAGAAGATCTTAGAGCTTTGTTTCCTGGCTCCTTGGCATATCTTGCATTTCTGGAGTTCAAGGACGAGAACAGGAAAACTCCTAGGACTGAGATAAGATCCTGAGTCTTCTCCTAGCCGAGTGTCTGGATACTGAATTGCATTTAACTTGACTGATAACTGTTCTTGGCTGCATGTTGACTTCCCTTCCTCTGGTGAGGCAGAACAGCCCCTTTCCCAGAATACTCATACTCATGAGGTGGCTTTTGACTTCTGGGACCACGTCTGCTCAGGTCAGAGCACTTGTGCAGCTTGTGGTGGTTTGTTGATCACATAAAAGCTGGCACGGAGCTCATTGGGAATGAGTAGTAGTTCCACCAGCCAAGTTACATGGCATTTGTTTCCAGGAAACAGGACCAGAGGCACACGTGTGTTTTCCTGGTGCTGCCAAGAGGCATCAGAGATGCACAGCGTGCCATCAGCCTAATTTGAAGACCTGGGATGCCACAGGTCACGTTATGCTTTCCTACAGACATGTCTGATCTCTGACCTGGGGCTTCCTGAGCTGAATGGCTGATGATGGATGCCGAGAGCAAGTTGTGTCCTGGGTGGTTTTTTAGCTGGCTCCTACAGCCCACGAATGCCATTCAGGAGCAGTCAGGGGGTCTGGATCATGCTGTTGCACTTGCCAGGAGCTTTTACTGGTTTTGTAGTGAGTTTAACTCCAGTCACAGTCCTCAGTGCTGATTCCATAAGACAGGGTGAGTGAGTGTCAAGAAACAGGGCAAAGACAGGAGCTTGCATCCAACAAGAGGCCAACTGGTTGGGAATAATTGGCAAAGTGTGTTGAAGATATAAAGTCAGTGTGTTTGTCTGTGTTGCAAGCAGTGCTATGAAGTCCAGTCTCTAATTTGAAGTTGCTGTAGCTGCTGATGTTTTCTGTGAGGTGAGTTGCTCATCCTCACCTGCCTAAACTCTACAGTAGGATGTGGGAGGAAGAGGCAGCAGGGACCTTGGATTATGCCACTTTTGATTTCTTCTGCTGTCAAGAGGGTCATGTTTATTTGTGTTGTAGTTACCAGTGTGCATGGGTAGTGAATCTTGGGCTGTTGGATAGGTTTTCATTTAATAAAGATTTTCTGATCTCTAGCATATTCCCCCCTTTTAGTCTTGCTTTGTCAGAGTTCCAGGGATGGGTGGCCCACAACTGACTTTAGCTGAAACCAAGGAATTCTTGATCTGTTCCTTTCTAAACAAGCAGATGAAGTGGCTGTTGCTGTAAGAATGAAAATTCTCTGCTGGTTTTGCTACACTAGGAAATAAGAAGTGGTGGCGACTTTTAAGTCAGAGGATTTTAAGACAGGCCAGGTTTGTCTGATCTTGACTTAGGCAGCTCACTGCTCGTTTCTCAAGCCAGCTGAAGTAGATTGAAATGAATTCCCCAGGATGAACTGGAACTGTTAGCAGTGTGGCCTCGCTGAGCTGCACCTACTTTGCACAACTCTTTGAGCTTATACATTGGCTGTGGCTTTCTTGTGCTAACTCAAGAAAGAAATGCCTGAACTATCAAGTATGTTAAAGAGCTGCAGGGAAGGATCTGTAAAGAAAAGTGGTTTATAACATAAAACTGAACTGGCTTCTTCTCATGAGATCAGCTGCAGGGAAATGAGCTTTCTCATTAGACTGAACATTCAGAGCACAGACTGCCTTGAATGTGGGAGACAAAAGGGCCCCCACTTTTGGCTGTACAGCCTACCACTAATACAGAGTTAAGTTGTGTGCTTGTTGTGTGCCATGTCTGGTTGTGTTGACCTGTTGATGATGTTCAGCCTTTGGCCTGGGCTTTGCTTGGCTGGAGGTAGCAGCTTGGAGTGAGTGAAAGCAGTGTGTAGTAACTTGTTTGATATATTGTTCAGGTGAAAAAGAAGAAGACGGGCTGTAACTCCTTTCTCTGCGTTACTGAAGGACTGACCAGGCTCCTCGTGGGGCTGACTTGAGAGAGAGTTGTGAGGCAGCTCAGCCCTTCTGCATCAGAGCTGACGGGGTGCTCTGTGCCCCCCTAGCAGTGCCCACAACCGATGTGGGGTCACTGCTGCCATGTGTGTTACATGGATTCCATTGCCCTCTTGGAATCCAGCTACCCCAGCAGTGCTCAGCCCTCTCTGCTGAAGGATGTGCAACGCACTCCTTGTCCAGGCCTCAACAGCAATTGCACTGGGCCTGCTGTGAAGTTCAAGTGACCCGGGACAACAGCAGAACTGCTCTCCTTCTGAGGAAGACATCTGTGTGATCTTTGCTACTGTATAGAGGAGATTGGGGAGGACTTAAAAGGACAGTCGTCAGACTCGGGAACAAACATTATCAATCATGAGCAAACGCTGCAGCAGAAAACTCTCCTTACAGCCCCTTTCCTTGCTCATTTTTATATGAACCTGTGTGGCCCTTTGAGTCAGCCGCTGATTTGCATGTTGCCTGCAGCCTGGTGATGTGCATCTCCATAATGCATGGGGAATGTGTGTCAGCATCCCAGAGCCCGGGCTGTGAGTCTGTGTGAATGCTTAAGCAGCTCTGGCTGCCACGCTCTGCCCTGTGCCAACACAAACACTTGTGCATTCATGCACTGAGGAGGATTGGGAAACTGGTCCTGCTGGAAAATTCTTTGCATGATATTTTATCCTGTGGTTTGTTGGGGGGAGGGTTCCCCCCTTTTCTTTCCTTTTTTTTTTTTTT
>WEKX01005020.1:119532-255037 GCA_013390025.1 Pitta sordida
TTTTTTGTGTGTTTAACTAGACCAGTTCCCTGGTCTTGTTCACCATGAGAGTGCACAAGCAGATGTGCAGGGGATGGTCTGGGAAGCAAGAAGTGACATGCTGTAGTGGGAGGTGGGAGTCTAAAGGGCCCTGCTGCACCATGTGAAACTTAACCTTGTGGAGACTGGCTGCTTCGTTTCTGCTCTTGGCGTGTTGATTGCTGCGTTTCAGCCCCACTTAATTAAAAAAGTTGCCCTGTCACAGCAGGAAGAGGATGTAACGCTGATTGGGCAATAGCGTGGAGCCTCTAGAAACACTGGGACTGTGGTTGCTCTGGGTGTGGAGTGGCTGGATTCTCTTCCTTGGCCACTGCATCTTGTGCAAGGGAGCAAGATCTGCTCCTACAGCTTGACAGAAAAGGAGGATCAAAGCCCAGTGGACAGCAGGCCGTCTACAGCCTGTTTTGTTCTGCCCATGGTGGAATAGATCTGAAGAGCTCTTCTCCTATTTTGAGCAGCTGTTGGAAGGTGTTTCACTGACTCGAGAGCTGAGTGCCAAGAGGAAACTTCTGTGGGGTGATCAGGGAGTTCATGTTTCAAACAAAAACAACTGCTGTACCAGCCAGGACCGCTCCCTCAAAAACAGTCCTCAGGTCACCAGCGAAAACTACAAGGGGGGAGGCCCGTTAGAATACAATTAACTAAGATTTTCTAGATTCCTTCTTTTACTAATAATGATCTGATAGACAAGTGGCCAGATTAAGATGCTTGCTTACCTCCTGCTGCTAAAATGGTGTTTGCCTTGCTGAGCAAAAGAGCGTCCTTTGGAAGGAGCACCCTACGAGCTACTAACCAGCCTTACTCCAGGTGCCACAGACTGATGGATGGAAGGATGGGGATGCTGGAGCTTATTGATAAGCTTGTTAAGGGCATGGGGGAAGACCATCTGAAACAGGGAGGGCAGATAATTCATAGGATTATAGAAGGGTTTAAATTGAAAGGAACCATAAAGATCATCTAGTTCCAACCACCATACCGTGGGCAGGGGGATTTGTAATGCTTTGAACAACCTTGATTGGAACACTAACCAGGGATAAAAGGTAAAATTTGGTCTGTCCAGCCCGTGGACTGTGGGGTGGTTTGTGGCTGTCGTTCTTCACCCCATGCTGTTAAGCTTCATCTTTGGCTGCTGTTGGAAGAGAACTGTGTACTTCAGTAACCTGTGGGGTCACCACGCAGCACTGGGGTTTATTTTGAGCAGTGGAGTAGCAGGAGAAAAGACTGGAAGAGAATTTAGGTGGGATGGTGACACACTGCTGCTGACTTCTTGATGTAGCAGACTTGCATGAAAGCCTCGCTCCTGCCTCGCCATATGAAAGCATCAGTTCTGTTCCAGCTACCCCAGGATTTATGGCTGTGAAAAGTTAAGGGGTGTGTGGCCAGGTTAATGTCAGTCAGTCTGTCTGTCTGCAGAACAAGGGGGATAGATGAAGATGCTGCTGGGTGGCTTTTTTTTTTGTTTGTTTAGGGGGTTGGGTTTTTTGTCTCTGCCATTTAAACTGTCTTCAGACCGTGGACATCTGGGATTGGAGTTAATTGTGTGTGGCTATTAACTGCAGTTAATAAGTGAAGTTAAAGTTTCCTTCAGCAAGTGGTTTTGTCTTCCCCCCAACTAATATCAATATTGTTTTGAGGTTAGAAGCTCTTCAGGCTGCTCTACCTTGGGTAGCTTTTCTGTTACTGGAACTATTCAATATCTAGAAAATAAAGTAAAAGACAAACCTTTCAGTTTGAGTTTATTTTAGAGCTGTTCAAATCTTTGTGAAAGTATTTTTCAAGGTGCTCTAGTGTCCTATAGCCAAATGATAGAGCAAGTGCTTCTCTTGCTCATATATCTCTTAAACAAGACCAAACCATTGTTTTTTCTTCCCATTAAGGGAGTGTTTGAGGTGGGAGAGCTCATTAAAACTCATTCTTTTTCAGTTAAGTAAGAATGATTTATTAGGAGAAACAAATGTGCGAATTTAACAGCTTTATTCAGATAATGGAGTATTTCAAGTGTTTTTGCCATTACTGATCACTGACTAGGATTAATAAGAGTGGGATACAAATCATCCTTAATCTAGTTTAGGGCTTGTAGCAGCTTGTGGCAAAGCCAGTGTTTTTGCTTACCTCAAAACGATTGGAGAAAAGCTGTTTCCTTTTGTGTAGATCAAATTAAATAAATGTAGATCCCCGTTTGGGCAGGGTGAGGTGAACTAATAAACTATATTAATTAATTAACTTCATCATAAGAGAGTACCTCAGATTTGTGCTGTAGCAGGAGGGAGCTCTGTGGCAGCTGGTGGAATAAACACAGAAAGTCTCATGTGCTGAGATTGTGACCAAGATGAAGACTGAAGAACAGTTAAAAATTGTACATTAAAAAAAAAAAAAAACCTAAAACCTGGAGTATGTCAGACTTCTGGAGCCAATAATATTGCTAATGAGTTGTGAAAGCCTAGCCCATTGTTGATTAAATTGCAGATGCCACTAAGCAGCTTTCTGGTTGTCCCAGCAGAACTGAATAACTATTGTTCTGCAACAATACAGCGCTCAGCAAGAGCAGGAGCTACCAGTCCACCCCAGGGTTTCCCCTAAAGAGGCTGCTTTGATCCTTGGGGAAGGGGGCACTTCCACTGGTTAATGCACATCAAAAATACTGTTAATTTTTTTACCTTTCATACGCAACTGAATTCACTGACAGCAAATCTAAAGGACCGGGCAGGTATTTCTAACCAGTTTTCTCAATGGCTGGAAAAAAGCCAACGAAAAACATATGAGCATGTTAAATGGTAAGAAGGCAACATGTTATAGGTGCACTGTAAGAATTAAGCTTTTTTACTAGAATACCAGAGATCCTTCAAAGGATCTACTGCCTGAACTTAAATATGTTTATCTATCCTCTCTGGCATCACATACTATGGGAGTGGTCCACAGATAGTCTTGGTGGACTGAAGAACAAACTGGGTGATAATGTGATTTCTAAAAGCATGTCCACAATTGCTTGGTATATTGAACAACTTGAAATTTTGAGCTACAGTAATGCAAAGTTGTTTGTAGAGCAAGCTTGGTTTAAGCTGGAATTCATTTTCAGCTCTCCTGTATGATGGTCTGGTGATTCAACCTGTGTTCTGTGTCCCTAATCCTCTCGGCTAATCGAAACCTTTCCCATTGGTGTAGCTCCGCTGCAGTAAAAGGTCATGGAAAATCCTTGACCATGAGCTGTTTGTTGTTTGAGCAGCAGAGTCCATCTTCCTGATGCAAACCCCAAATTAGTTCAATCCCTTCTGATGCCGTCCTGAGATGGTGTTTTATGTTAACCTTGCTGTGTCTGAAATCCTTCAGCAGCAGATCATTATAGAACCATGACCTTTCTGCAATATACTGATGTTTTGTGGTGCTCTAAGGAGAGATTGCTGCTCTTCACACCCGCTGAATGTGTAATCTGTGGAGGAAAAAGAAAATGTAGTCTTTATACAACCACACACATAAATTGGGGAAATGTTCCTTGTGTGTCCTGAAGTTAGATGATGTCGTGAAGTTCCATCACTTTGTGGGTGTTGTGACTGCTGTCCACATGTGCATAGTCCTATCCTGTCCCTTGAGTATTTGGGACAAAACAAAAGTCCTTTTCAGATCCCTCAGACTGCCTTGTCAAGGGGAGATGCCACAACGCCAGAGGAGCAACTTGGGGCAAAAGCCTTTGGGACAACTAAGCAGAAGGACACATATAGTGGAACTTAAGTGTAGCATCCAACTTCAGGGGACAGGAACTGGGCCAAATCCGCCTTCTTGTTTGCAGGGTGGGTGCTGGGCAGCAGCTGGACACCTCCACACTGGAACAGCTTGGGTCTGCATTGGTTTAGACTGGACTGCACTGGGGTTCCCTCTTCTGAGGAGGACCAAGCTATCCCTGCTTAGATACAGAAATCCAACTAGGATTTAAACAGGTACATAATAAAGGCTGTGGAGAGGCAGAACATGCAGGAAAGAGGTCCAGGCGTGAGGTGTTAGGGGAAATTTAAGGGTAGGGTGGCTGGACACACTCGATAACAAGAAAGGAAGCATGGCATGACTGAACAAGCCTCACCTGTTAACCCCACAAGGGGAAGAAGTGCAGGATGAATAGTCAAGATCAAGTGCTGCTGTTTCATTTCTTGAAAGTCTGTGATCCTTTCAGGAGGGTTTGTTAAGGTCTGCAGACCATCAGTCTGCCCAGGTGTTCTGGGAAGTCCTGTGTGAACTACCCCTGAAGATTCAGATGTGGGGAGAAGTTAGTCCTGGTCTTAGCTAAAGGTGTATGGTGACATATTCTTAGACTGTATTGGCAGTCCCTTTCTTCAATAAAAAGCTGGAGAGATTGCTTTCTAACTGCTTCAAGGTAGTCTTCCCACTGGGAAAATGTGCTCCCTCCCCTCCCTTTGCTGGATGGAAGAACCAGGAGTTGTGTTTGCCACTGCTGGTGCAAGAAGAGGGGGAGAAAAATGGTGATCTTCAACCCACCATCACCAAAAATGGTGCAATTCCTTAAGCCTGAGTTGGCTTTGGAATGTACTGGAAAGGGCACGCGAGAGAGCCAAGTTTGGGAAGCCTGGCAGTTCTTTCTTTATGCGCCGACAGTTTGTGCTCTTTAATATTTGAAACATAGTGAGATCAGCTTGTGTGAGTCAGTGCCCTTCGACACAAGAAGGAAAACATACGGGAAGTACTTATCTGACCTACTTTCTGTGGAAGGCTGCAAAAGCACAGTGCAAACAAGCAGGGGCAAATCTAAAAATCCAAATTACCTCATGGCGTGCACTTAAGCAAGAGATCGAAGGGCAATTTACTCTAGAAATATGTTTGCAGAAGCTTAAGAAATAGTGTTTTGGGGGGTTATTTTCAGTAGAGAAGGGAAATGCTAAAGGGTTTAGTGTCCATGTGAGGGGGTTTTGTTACTACTTTCTTGTTATTTAAAAAAAAATAATCTACCTACAATGATTGCCTAGAAGGTGTAAGATCTTGGGCCTGACTGGATTGGTGGCAACTTGGATTCTTGTCTTCAGAGAGGTCAAATCCAAGGGGCTAGTCAACCACCTTGGAAGCTGCTTGTTCCATGGAAAAGTGAGGAATGGATAAGGTACTAAGGATGGAAGAGAAAACTGAACAAACGTGCGATTTAAGAAGATTGAAAAGGAGATAGGGCCAATAAACATTGTTGTAGGTAATAAAGTGACATCCACAGAGCTGGATTGCTTTGACAGTACATACTAGTGCTGGCTAAATTCTTAGGATGAAGAGGAGTGTTACATTCATTTTGAAGTGACACAGTTAATGCGAGCTAGAGAAATATGGAGGGCCTGTTTGCAAAGCTGATGAGAACGTATGTTCTTCTTTTGAGATTTCTCACTCCTTGGGATGCAAGGGATCCCACAGCTTGGAGGATGCAATGCCATGTCTAAACTTGCAGATGGGGCGGTGCTGGAAAGGGGTGACAAGAGCAAGAAGTCAACATTTGGGAAAGCAGGGAATGTGGTTGGATGGGAAAAGGGGAAATTTAGAAGAAATGGCTTATAGGGCTTTGGTTTGCAATCTGAGGTGGGTGAGTGACTGGTTAGGTGTTGGTAGCCCTACAGAAATAAACCTGGGTCTAGTCATGAGGTGAGACTCAGGCATGTTGTACCAATAGGAACCGTGTGTACAACACAGGCCAACAAAAGATGTGTGAAGTAATCACTCTGTAATTAGTAAAATAGTAAACACTAAAATCGTGTTGTCTTCTTCAGAGATCTTGAGCAGCTTTGAACTTAGTGTGCTATGACAAACAAGTACTGGAGAACAGGGCTTTGGTCTCTTGTTTCAGCAATTGAACTTCTGTGTACTCGGTTCTTGGAGCATGAATGGAGGAAGCTCGGGGCTGTACCATCCTACAGGGAAGACTGGCTGCAGTCTCTGGACTTAGTTTGAGTGCCCACACTTATAAAAAGGGATTTTCATTCTGCTTCCAGTGAGAGGCTGTAGTTTCAGATGTGTGAGCAGTGTTCTAGGGCCGAGAAAGGGAGAGAAGCGTAACTACTTTGTCTCCCACTCCTTTCTGCTCCCTAGAATTAATGCAGTAATTTGCAGATGAAGTGGTTGGTAGATAAGGGAAGACATGAGCAGTCAGCACCTGAAACAGGCTGGTTTTGTTGTGTAAGGACTGAGCGTCTCCTGCTACCACGATGCAGCTCTGAACAGATTCCTTCCTTCTTTCCCAAAGCAAGTGTTGTCTGAAAGCAGTGCAGAGAATGGAGACAGCAAGTCTGACCTTTCCAACACCAGAGCTACTCTTTTTGGGAGGGAAGCTGGATTCAAGGAAGAAGAAAAAATGCAATCTGAACAAAGAAAATTTGTGCAACCCCTAATAGCCCTTAAAGAACTCAGCACAAGCAACATGATAACTTTAATCTCATCACTGACATGCCTTTTCCCCTTTTCTCTTTAAAGCAAACTACAAATCTGAACCTTCCTCCTGAAGATCTTGATTCATCTGGTGATGAAGAAGATGCATTCTCAGGTTCAGGTGCAGGTGAGTTATTAGCACTTGTACTGTTAGTGCTTGATCCTTCCAGAATGTGGCAATTGAGGTCTTGATGAACATCCAGGTGAAGTGGAGTGGAAAGAGGAATCGTACACAAACACACTCCCCTTCCCCAGAATGTGAAAGCTGAGAACAGGGAAAGAGCCCATCTATTCATCTTATATTGCTTAACTTAGTGACAATTAGCAGAAAATGAGTTGTAGGAGACTTGAGAGGGAGCAGAAGCAGGTGGACTCTGTGTGACTGCTAATAGGAGATGTTACATGAAGAATGTCATGAAACTGGAGTGATTCTTTACTCATGGGGACGAGAGACCACAAGGAGGGCCTTTAAGAGCTGGCAGGAGATAACATTTGAGGGTGTGTAAACCCCAACCCACATCATCAAGTGCAAATTTTATCTGTCATCAGATGTGCATGTTCCCAAAGGAGTTTTAAACTGGGGGAAAGGTCTGTCAAAATGGTTGCTGAACTACACAAGAGAGATATTTGGTGTTCAGCGAAGCTGAGGAGATGCTACTGAGGAAAGAGCAAGCTACTGAAAGCTGAATCATGGTACCCTTTTGCTTCCTTCCAGCCACAGGCTTGTATTTTAGATTAAACTCTACGGGAATAACACCCTGAAATCAGTGCCAAATGTGCTAGTGACCAAAGGTGTGACTGCTCTGAATTAAACAAAAATGTTTATGGGGAAAGGGTCAGATAACCACCCTGAGAAACCAGTGTACTGAAAGCAAACTTCCCCCACAAACTGACTGGCACTTTTGCTTTGGGGAGAAGCAGGTGACTAACAAAGTATTGCTGAACAGCACATTGTTCTGTCCCTTCCTTATTCCCCTGAAAAGGATGAGGAATTGCAAACTGAACTGCTGTTATTATGAAAATGTGCTATGCAGGTTAGGTATCTTCCTTAGACTGATGTCCTGAAGATACTGTTAATAGGTCTCTAAACTGGCTAAGGGTTGTGTGTGATTGTTTTACAGGTCCTGTGACTGACCAGACTCGCACCTGGAAAATCCCGGGAGAACCAACTAATTCCTCAGTCCTGGCAACACCAGCAGGTTTCAGCGAGCGGCCGTTCTCTGGGGTTGAGAGCCGAACTGAAAAGGAAGCAATATCTCCTTCTGCAACTAGTAATCTAGTGACAGAGGAGCCAGTCGTAGCTGTGAGGGATGAAGTGTCATTGCTGGGCCTACCTGATGGGAAACCAACGAGTGGTGCCCTCACGACGACGGTGAGGAGCCCCACTGCTCACTCGCCTTCAGTGGTTCATGTAACTCCTTCAGAAGCCTCAGCTGTGGTCCATGAGCTCGAGCCTAAAATCCCCAGCTCGGATGTGCCAGTCACCCAAGGTGCCCCTGAGCCCCACTCTACTGTCCATCATGAGGGAGACGTTGCCGCCATCCCCACGACAGCAGCTCCAGAGGATGTCGTTCCTACACACGAGGAGGTTTCTGAAGATGGCTCTGGAGACCCGGTGAGGACTAAGAGTTTTGATACCCTTTGTAGTTAGAAGTGTGTTGTTTTGGCAGGAAAGGGCGATAATTTGTCAAAAACAATGATTGATTAAATAGTGGCGGGTGGTGGCGGGTTTTACAGGAGGGAAAAAAAACCAAGCTGTGGAAAGCCTCCAGTAACAGACATGATAAGAAACATGAATAACGTGCCTTTTATATCCCAACAGGGAGACTTCATCCTGACCAATGAAGACGTGGTCCCCACCCAGAACTCAGAAGTACTGGCTGACTCTGGGAGGAATGCTAAAGCTGCAGGAGCCTCGGGAATTATGGACAGAAAAGAAGTTCTTGGAGGTACCAGATATTCTGGGTTTGTAGTTGGTAAAAGTGGGTTTCCTGCAGGACTCTCCAGGCAGCAGAAGCTGCAGTTCTGCAAGTACATTCTTGAGCATGGAAGGCAACCTTTTATGTTAGACCCCTGAAACGAAGGTGGTGATTTATAATTCTGTGTTCTTAAAACCCTAACAAGGGCAAATATTAGTCCACAAAGCAGCCGCTGGTATTAATCTGCAACCTTATGTTTAAACCTCTTACTTTACTCCTCTCAAAAATGACAGTAAAATTGCTTTATTGCTGTCTGGGTCTAATTACTGTGTTGGACACCAGAGCCTTGTGTGCTTTGCACCATGCCCTGATGGGAGATCCGTGTCCCTGGGATTGACTGATGTAGATGAGCAGGTGCTTGGTAAAGGCAGCGTGACTCTTTAGGGGAGGGGAGCAGAAGGATAAATTAATTTCTGGAAGTCATTAAATGAGAGACAGGAAGGAACAAACTGGAATTTCAAATCATGTACCGCTATCTGGGGTGACATCTACAGTAATTTGTGTCTTTTTCTGCCCTTCTAGGGGTTATTGCTGGAGGACTCGTGGGCTTGGTGTTTGCAGTGTTTCTAGTTGCATTTATGCTGTACAGAATGAAGAAAAAAGACGAAGGCAGCTACTCACTGGATGAACCAAAACAGTCTAACGGAGGATACCAAAAACCACACAAACAAGAAGAATTCTATGCATAAACACTGATCTTCAGGACACTTCTTATTCCATCTTTCTTGGACTCTTCTCTCCCTGCACGTGGACCTCCTAGTGTGCTTTGCATTAAACTTAAGCCATATGATCATTGGGTTTTTTGCCCTTACCACTTTGCCATTGGAAATCTTATAACTACAAAGTAGATCTGGATTTATTGAACATTCCCCGCTTTCTTGCACAACTTTTTTTTTTGTTGTTGTTTTGTTAAAGGAACCCCCAGAATTGGAACTGCAAGTTCCTAAACTCACTTTGGGTTATCTAGAGACCGCTGGGACAAGGCGGTGGGGAGAAGACAAGGGAGCACTGTATGTATAAAACTATTGATATTTAGGGAAAGGGCTAGCAAGAATAAACAATTATCAGTGCCCGAATTCTGTATAGCAGGGATCCTTCCTATTTAACTCATAGTTGTGTCTTGAGTGTAACAAGTGACTGTGCTGGGCAGACATTTGGTACATTGCAGTCCTCTAGCTCTTTATGACCTCTGTATCTGGAGCACTTAAATGCCTATGGAACATCAAGCTTGAACGTGATTTCTAATGAAAGGAAGTGAGGGGCAGGGTAAACAGATGACTGTCACGTGGTTTAGAATAACTTAATCTTTTGGAAGCATTATCCCATACTCAGAACCAGCTCCTAAGCAGCTGGCCACATACACTAGCCAAAAACAAACCCCAAAGACCCCAAAACTGAAGTGGAGAGGTAGTTTTGCCAATGGTGTCGAACTGTCCCGCTTCCCTCTTGCTCTTTCAAGGCTTGGGTAAGAAGATTTCTCTAAGCAGTCTCATCTCAGATGTTCCCCTCGTGAGGTGCCGAATCAAGGCTGGGCTGTCGTGCTGTAAATAATCTTACCCCAGCACTGCTGTGTAGTCACCAGGTGACTGCTGGCGTGTTGTTACCTCTCCACACGCTGTTTGCAGTGGTTGTCTTGGCATGTGGGCTGCCATCTGTGCCACAGAGCGCCTTGGCACACAGGGGTGGGAGGTGGAAAGCAGCGCGTCATGAGCGCGCGGCTGAGGAGTAGAGAAGCCTCTGAAATGAGCCTGGGGAAGGCAGAGTGTAGACGGCCTCAGATAGATCCAACACTCGATGTGCTGAGCGCTCGCTACTCCGGAACGGCTCTTCAGAAGCCGTTCCTGCACTTTGGAGAGGAGCAACTTCAGGGATGTCAGGCCAAAAAGCACCTCCCGAGGAGACACCCCGGTGCCTCAAGGCGCGTGTGGTCAGTGCTCTGTCAGGCGCCAGGCACTGAGGGTCTGGAGTTCTCCGAGTGAGAAGACAAGTGTGGTGTCCTGTACAAGCCTTATTTCTGCTCTGCCTTTTGGGTAGCTTCTTGCCAGTTCAGTCCCTTGTCACTCGGTGCAGAAGGTGTGGGGTGGGTGGAGGAGTGTTTACAACTGATGTAAATATTTGTACTGTTGAGCCAGAGGGAATGATCGGAGAATATGGCAACAGTTGGTATAAATGTTGCACGTTAACAGTCATACTTAAAAACCTGTGTAATTTAAATGAAGTATAAAACACTCCTGAGCTGCCATGCAGCTAAAATTGGTGCCTTCTCTGCAAATCCAAGAAAAGAACCCAAAACTTCTTGATTCCAAACTCTTCTTTTTTGCACGTGGAGAACTTGTGCACATGTGTAGCTGGCTGTTTTGAAATAAAGCTGCAATGGACCATTATGGTTTTTTCCTTTGGTTGGGTTTTTGTTTTGTTTTTGTCTGTTGTTTTGGTTTGGTTTTTGGTTTTTGTTTTTGTTTTTTTTTTACTGAATGGATTTTTATAGGTTAATGCAATGACCAGATGGTGTTAATTTCAGCTGTAATTCTTTGCTTTGTATAGTAATGTAGAAATGTTTGATAGGTCTATCCATGAAAAGGTTCTTATAAAGCACAGGAAGGTAAAGCAGTAAACTTCAGTTGTACCTCACACCCTTGTTAGGGGGGAAAGGAAAAAAAAAAAGAAACCTGTATATTTTGGTAGTCTTAACTGACAGTTTGTGAAACAAACATGACATTCTGTGTTATTTATGTGGTACAAATGAAATATGAGTTCTAACAGAAGATGCAACATTTGGTTATCTGTATGCCATGTAAAGGTATACTGCAATAAATGGCATTTTGGCAAGAATGTGGCTGATCTGGATAATACTTCACAAAATAGGTGTGGTTTTTAAGGCTGCCTAGGTCTTGCTGGAATTTGGATTCCAGAAGTGTGAATTTTGGGGCTTAAAGATACGGAGATTCAGCTCAGCATGTGGAGGATCAGAGTGTGGCTCACTTCCATCTCGCCCTGCCATGGGTGTCCGTGTTGCAGAGCTGTTCTCCCTGGAGTTACTGGTGTGGGATAAACAGGCAGTGGTGGAGACTCCATCGAAATCTTTGTTAGAGCTCTGCAATGTTTCATTCTGGTTCTGATTTTGGGGCCTTGCCTTGCTTGTACAGTGTGTCGTCATCCCCAGAGTGGTGATAAAAGTTGCAAATCTTCCTCTTGTTGCTTATCTTGTGCCTTCAGGAGCCTGAGAGTAGGGAAGACTGTAGAAGAAGCTGTTCCAAGTCTTTCTTTCTATTCACACCTTCCCAAGACAAATTTGGAGCTTGTACCTCCAAGGAGGGAGGACAGAGCAGGCCTATCCTTGGTATTCTATGTTTACAGAAGAAAGCATTTGGAGGAATGTTGGTCATCAGAAAGTGGTGAGGTCAGCAAAAGGATTGAAAGATTGAGTTTTGAAGACTTGCTCCCATAGCTAAACAAAGCTGGAAAGTGCTTTCCAACTTCATGCCAACTTTGCCAGTCTCTTAAACTGGGTAAAAGGCTTGGTTGGCTGGTTTGTGCTGCAGTGCCAAGTCCTCTTCCTTGGGGGTTACCAAGAATTTTGGTTCCACTTTTCTTGTCAGTGATAATGTGGGGAATGAAGGTGTCAGGCAGGGAACAAAATAAATGGGAAATTTCTGTGTGAAAACCCTTCCAAGTGCAACACTTGTGTGATCCTCAGAAAATCTCTGTTGTGCCAAGTGAGAACAGTTGACAGGAGGGCTGGTTCTGCCTCTGTACTCTGGCACAGGTTAGCCTGGGTTTTCCTGACTCACATTTCTGTTCACTGTGCTTCCTGACTTTCTCCTTCACCCATGCTGGAGCAATTATCACGTTTGCCCTTGTTCACAAGAGGGATGCAAAGAATGTGGCTGGCAGGAAAACGTGACCCCTTCTTTGTTCTCAAAATAAGCTGGAGGGTGTAAATGCACCGAATGTCAAAAAAGCAAGCTAAGAGAAAAGGAGGACTTCTCACAATTCTCACTTTGTCAGGTTGTATTAAAACCTAAGAAGAAACCTAAAGCAAATTTAACAGGCTTTATAATCTTGTAATTGAAACAGAGAACAGGGAAAAAAAAAAAGAAGGCTACTCTACAGGGATACTGAGAAGAAAAACTACTCCCAGCATTTCATAAATGCCTTATCTGAGTCTTCATCAGGAATGACATGTATTTTGATGAGAAGGAAGAGTGGAATAAAGATGCAGGGTGACATTTTCTCCATTTAAGATACCTGTAAAACTAAACAGAATAAAAAAAACCCAAACACAGTTTTTGAAATATGCAGGAGATGAGATAGAAGCTCGGAACCAAATAGTTACTTGGCATTCTGGGGTGGTGTCTAGCTCATAAAAGTCACCAAAAATCGATTGTTCCAGACTAACCAGATCTCTCTCTTTTTGGTAGCAGTTTCTTTCAGTCTAAAGCAATTTTTGAACTCCACTAAAGTTATCAGTGCCACACAGATATTCAATAATCAAAAGGAGGACGGTGGGGAGTAGTGGAAGAACTGTAAAGTGATGAAGTGGGCTGAGGAGCAGCAGGCCCTGCAAGACAGAGTTAGTAGGGAGAAAAGACTTCATTTGGGGAACATCTTTCTAAATACTGTCTGAAGAGGAAGGGAATGCCCAGAAATACATTTACCATTAGGAATTTGGACATCCTTGACAGTTTGGAATACCAAGAGCAGAATACTTTAATATTCTTACAAGTAACAATTAGGATCAACTTCAACAGGATAAGGTCAAGCTTGGAAGTGTTAAGAAAATTAATTTCTGCTGTAACCTGGGAATGAGAGGGGAAGGAAGGGCTGGGTGAATTGGTCAGTTTAAGAAAAATTATGGGTGATGTCGCTGTTAGAAAGGAAAAAATTAAGTAAACACAGGATATAGTAGCCACTACATCCAGCAAGTAGAGGAATTTTTGGCATCAAGGGTTTCATATATAAAGAACTACTGAGGCCTTTGCTTACAATCACCTGCATGCTCTGGGATTAATTCATCCTGGGAAGTGTTATGGGCTAGAAGAGAGAAAAAACATTTTAAAAAAAAGCAGTTATAAACATTAAAATAATCTAAAAACTTTGAGAATCCTTCTGGTAATGGTGCAGGGAAAGCTCAGAATGGATTGAATACAACGTTTGATATCCAGGAAGAATAGAGTATAAAACGTTCCTGAGCCTGTGGGATGTCTTTCAGCCAATAGACTGTGCAAAAAAATCCTTCCTCTCTTATTATTTTTTGTTTTATTTTGGTTTTTTATTTACTCTGGTTTACTGCTGTCCTTCCCCTAGGAAGTTTAGCTTGGAAAAGCAGATGGGCAGCCTTCTGGACCATTTTTTTGAGATGATAACAAAAGATAATTGGAACCAATATATGCTCTGCTTTGTCCACATACATATATAGGTACATGTGCTTATGTGTTTGCATCTGCATGGACTCACAAGTGTGTGCTAAGGAGAAATCAAAACAGGAACTAGAGAGGGAAAATCATTAAATTTTAAAAAATCAGAAAATATTAAGTGCTTTTAAAGTAGAAAACTCAACTTCAAAATGGCACAAAGGGAAGAATGAATAGGCATGATTTAAAAATGAACGTTAGTGTTTGGGTAGATCATCTCAAGAGTGCAGCTGTTCTAGTTTAACCAAAGGCATGTGACTTGGTGGTATAAAAATGTCCTCAGCACGAACCCCTGCTTGTCTGAGCCAACCATCAAAGCATTCCTGACCCCTGATAACCTGTGGGGGAGACAGAGGGATGCTTAAGATGTGCCACCAGTCCAGGGGTCCCCCAAACTGTGGTACTTCTGTGATATGGAATTTATTTCTAAATAGTGCACAGAGAAAAAGAATCACAAAACCCCCAACCCACCAAAACCTGCCCCACCTGCCTCACCTCTGGAAGTCACAGGCAGGAGGCAGAGGGATTCCTCCTGCACACAGGGTGAGTGAGGTGAGGGGAGGGACACAGAGCAAAGGAGTGGGGCAGCCTGGAAGAAATTTATGCTGATACCACCAGTGCATTTCTTCCTCGAAATAAAGCCTGGGAGCTCTTGCTTTAGGTGACTGCCATGTGGTAAACCAGGTTGCATCTCTTTCTGAAAAGAGAGGGTTGGAGTGCCAGCAGAAACTCAGAGAAATGAAGGTTCTGGAAGAGATGCCTCAAATTTTCTGGCACCTGACTCCCATCATATTTGGAAGCAGTATATGCTGAGAGCAAGGGGCTGCTGCTCTGGAGATGCTTCCAGCTGCTGTGGCTTCCTAAGCAAGAGGATGCGATGTTCATGAAGCTGCTGCTGTGCTCAGGTGGTGTGCTGAGTGCTGCCATATAGGCCAGGAGTCACAGAGTTTGTTATTCTACCAGATACCCACAGGCTGCCCTAGATGAGGAAAGCTTAGAAGTGTTGAAACTTAGGATGTCTGTGCAGAACATAATTAAACCAACCGGAATTCAGACTGAAATAATTTCAAAAGGCCATAAAAGAACATTATTGTCTTTTAACACCAACACCCCCTGACTAGAACCCATCAAATAAAAGCAGATTTTGCATACAAAGAAGAAGTGGTCGTGTATCCAACCAAGTCAGCAGATGGCCCAACTAATCACTTATCCAGCCATACCTGGAGGAGATTTGTAAAGCTGCCTTTGCTGGCAGTCAGGGATCATCCCAGTCATCCACCCTCTGTGGTCAGAGGCCTTCAAAGCCCAGTTCCAAATGGACATCAGGGCTTGGCCAGCCCTTCAGGGACTGTCACGTGGCGTGGGTAGGACGGTACGTGCAGCTACACGCAGGACACAGCCCTGATGATGGAAGAATCAGTCATTTCTCATTCAGTGCATTCAGGCCTGAAGTTGCCTTTATGAATAACCCGAAACAGCAGTTCAGTGCTCAGCCTTTATAACACAGAGCAAAAGGACTTCTTGGAGTTTCATTGTTCTCAGCACCTGTCTGTTTTGGAGTTACATTACCTGACTTTTATTCAGACTGAAAGTGTGGCTTTATCATTATCGCTATTAATGTGCTACTGGAAGAAAAGACTGTGCATATGCTCTTGAAAATGCTGGTTGTGTCTGCTCTTCCTGCTCCAGTGCTGCTGTTAATGTTTGATAGCAGCTGCCTGAGAAGAGAAGATTTTTAACTCTTTATTGCTCCTGGGGTATGTCTTGCCTTTTTTGTTCTAGATGTGTGTACACTGGAGCCTGGCTGCAAGTTTCTGAGGCATGACAGAAGTGATTAGAGCCCTGCTTGGAAGTGCTGTCAGCTTTAAGTGTTCTTTTGGGATGTTACCATCTCTACTTCCAACCCAAACCCCTCCTGCAGAGGCTTGGCTCCGCGTGCTCGCACTCTAAGGAGTGGTTGTGTGGTTACTCCACGGTGAGGATTAGTCACACATTAACCACAGCTGTAAAAACGTGTCTGTGGGAAGATCATGGCCCAGCACCCTTTGATTGTGCTGCTGGTTACCGAGAAGGTGGGTTTCTGCTCCATTCTGCTTCGGTGTTGTGCAACATACAGCTGGCCTGTTCACTTGGCTCTCAAAATGCATTGTACCTCCCCCATTCCCATGGACCATGGTCTATGGAGGTGCCACAGGTAAAGCAGTCAGCCAGTGTTTCCAAACCAGCAGGGCCTCTCAGGGGAAGGGGTACTCACACTGTTCTAGTGTTTATCCACACGATTTTGTTGCTACCTGAAGCAAATCAAGTGATGCCAAATGATGACTTAAGACCAACAGCTTTAGACCTGTGAGGAGGAAGGACACACTTGCTCATTGCCAAGAAGACAGCTAAAGGCTGTAGCAAGTTCTCTTGCTTTTCACTCGATAGGAAACCATCATCCAACACAGTTGTCCTTCCCTTGATGTGTCCTGTTCTGCACAGGTTTCAGCAAAGTGTGGATCCTGTACTCAGTTTCCAAGTCTGCCTCTCCAGATCTTTCTCAGGGGTAGTAAAGCTGGAAAGGTTAGAGGAGAAGGAGGAAGAGGACAGCAGCATACCCCCCTAGGAATGTGTGACTTGCCAGGGCCACTCTGTCACAAAGCTTTGGCCTCTGAAAGCTGCTGGTGCCACCTTACACATTTCAGGGCTTCCAGGAGAGGGTCCCACATCACCACCCACCCTCCATAGATTCTGTTATCCCCTCCAAGAGCTGTCGGATTCCATAGAAAAGATGACAAACCTTCTCAGTGGGAATATTTACTGGAGGAGAAAGGGGTAGAGAAGGCAGGGCAAATGAGAGGTACACAATTAGGAATGCTTTCTCCAGAGCTGCTTTGGGCACAGGAAGAAAAGCAGCGCTCATGGAGAACACGTAATTACCGTGTCCTCTGCCACACCCTTGCCTTCTCAAGAGAAAATTTCTGTATTTACTGATTTGCTTCAGGCCTGTGTCACATGTCCCACTGCAAGTCAGCAACAAACAAAGTCCCTTTCACATAAATGATTGAGGCTCCTTTAGACTCCAGCTGCTTATTGAGTACATCAAGGACAACTGTGAGCTGGGAACAAGGAACTGCAGCTTCCTGGTGTTGCTGAAAGTGATGTCCCTGTGCTTGGCAACTGAAGCTGGGAATCCTCAGGCAGCTTCTGTGGTTCCATTCTGCTCTCTGGGGCCATGTCCTTGCCCTGGCTCCTTCCTGGAAAAGGCAATTTAGGCTGGGGTAGGAACTTATGTAATACTGTAATGCGAGAAGCTGTATTGCCCTGAGAAAGTGCAAGTTTTCTGTGCACTGAGCTCATTTCCCTCCTCACCAAGCACTGCTGCCTCCAATGCCTGCTCCAGCTTGTTTCCCTGTTGCCCTAGTAGCACATTTCAGAGCATCCCTTCCCTTCTCTACCTGCAGTAAGAGGTTACCTCAGGCTCCTCATGTCTTCTTTGCATGAGGAAACATAAACTCCAGTTTTGCCTTGAGCAAAGAGAAATTACTATTGATCTAGAAAACACCTTAGAGAAAAAGGAGATCTGAAACTATTCCCTGCAGAGGGTTCCTACACTGATCCTCAGTTTCATAAATGGGAGAATAAGTCCTGGACCACAGAATTCCTCTGGCCAGCTGGGACACTTTGAACGTTATTTCAGAACTGTCTCTTGAGGACTTTGCTTGTCTTCCCATCAATCCTCCAGCGCCTTTCCATGACATTCATCCATGTTAAGTGAGGTATGAGCAATGAGAGACACCATGGTACAATCTTTACAGGGTAATGCTGATGTTTCCCCTCCAGAGGCCAGTTACACCGCCTGTGGTTCTTCATGCACACAAGGACTGAATCACATTTATGGGGCTAGAAAGGATGCTGGAGTTTCAGGAATGAATGTTCAAACCTTTCCCTGTCCCCCTTGCCTCCATCCAGCCCTTAATATTAATGACAATATGGGAGCCAACTATTCCCTTGTTTATTACAGAGAACAAATACACATTTTCAGAAGTCCTTGTGCTTCATAGAACAGATGGGGCATCTGGAGGCTGGTCCCTGCAGAGCCTGGAGATGGTGGCAGAGCTGAACACTCTGAAACACACACCTCACTGCTGCCCCTGGGCACCTGCAAGAGGAAGAGCACGGTCACATTCCAAGGGCTGGGCTGATCTTGGGACTCACAGGCAGCAGCGTGGGGACAGGCTCCCCCATGGGCAAGAGAAGCTGTTCCCAGGGCGGCTGCCAACATGCTGTCTTCACTGGCACCATGTCCAGGTGTCTGTCTGTCTGTCCCCTTGAGCAAACCTCACCCTGAGATCCCACTGACCTGGCTGCTCTCACGGGAGTGAGCACAAACCCAGCAGGAACACATGTGGCAGAAGCCATCCGTGTGTGCTGACACAGAGAGGTCCATTCCGTGGACCCCCACACAGGGACCAGCTGTGACACCTTTCTCCTGGCCCTGTCCTCAGGTGGGAGCCTTTCTCCCACTGTCCCTTCCCTGGCTCTGCTCCCTTGCTGTGTGGACACAGCTCCGCAAGGCCCCAGAGGCTCCTGTGCCATGTCTGTCACTGTCACCCTGCACAGCCATCCACCTCCGGGGGCTTGGGGCAGCCCCTGAGATCTTTTTTTGGGCAGTACAAAGGTTTTAGAAGAGCAAACCTAGCTCACCTGGAGCGCACCTGGGAGGGAATCCAGAGGAAGCTTCCAGGGAGAATAAAGGAGCAAGTGAGCAGGGGGAGCAGTTCATCCCCCCCTAAAGGCAAGGGAAGTAGGCAGAGCAAGAGACCCTCTTGGCTTAACTGTGAGCTTCTGAGACTGCTCAGAATCAAAAGAGAGGCATGCCAGAGATGAAAAAGAAGGTGAATATCCATTAAGAACTGCAAGGGCACTGCCAGGCCATCCAGACATGCAGTTAGAAAAGCAAATGCTCACATTGAATTGAAAATGGCCACAGCAGTCAAAACCCACAAGAAAGGGTTCTCTAGGTGTGTAAACAACAAGTGGAAGCAGAAGGAAAATACTGGCTTGCTTGTCCAACGGGAGAGGTGAATTGGTCACGAATAACGCTGGGAAGGCAGAGGTTCTCAACATTTTGTTCACACTGTTTTTACCAGCATTGCTGGACCTCAGGCCTTGGGAATCATCAGCCCAGGCTGATGGAAACATGAGCCCAATGCCAGTGAAGAAAGAATTGGTCTGTGAACTACTACAGGGCCCTGAGGCTGTTAAGAGAACTGGCTGATATAATTTCAAGTCACTCTCCGTAACCTTTGAGAAGTTACAGAGATAAAGGGACATCTCAGAAGACTGGAAGAAGATTAACATCACCCCCATCCATCTACCAGAAGGGCTTAAAGAAATATCCAGGAAATTAAACTCCCATCAATCCTGCTTCTGTCCCTGGGAAAATTATGGAATGAATCCTCCTTGGGCGCTATCACAAGTCAAATGAAACACGTTATTGGGAGAAGCCAGCAGAGATTCCCCTCAGGCAAATTGTGCTTGACAAACCTGCTTGCCTTCTACAACAAAGCACCCTGCCTTGTTGACGTGGGACAAGCAGTGGACACTGTTTACCTGGATTTCTCCAAGGCTTTTGATAGAGTTTCCCACAGCCTCCTCCTAGAGAAATGGATGTGTTTCAGTCTAGACAAGTCATTGGAATAATCTACTCAGGGAACTGGTGTATTCCTCAACATGATCCTTGTGGGTCCCTTCCAACTCTGAATATTCTGTGATTCTGTGATTGGGCAGTTCTGAGGTTCATCTCAGCAGGGTACTGGGCCATTTTTTCTAGACTGTACTTTTGCCAAGAAAAGTTGGACCAGGTGATCCTTGAGGTCCCTTCCAACCTAACATTCTGTGATTCTCTGGAACACAACAAATCCATTTTGGATCTTGTACCTGGTAATACTGTACTCTACCAAGGTCATCACCTGTGTTTCTAAGATCCTCCTTTATTAAAGGGAAAAATACCTTTGCCTTACAGTAATGGTTGAAGAGTTAGCAGAGACAGGGCTAAAATGCTTTTACCTTCCTACAGCAAAAGTCTGCATATATGCATATAACTGACAGAAGAAATATGTTTGATAGAATTTGTGCTCAGCCTTCAATACAGTCTCAGCAGATGGCATCACTGCTGGAGCTAAAAAAGGGAATGAGTGCCTGTTCCTGCAAGGATTATTTTTTAGTTAACAGTCACATATCTTTGGTCAGTGTGAAACCAGCAGCTGGGTTTTGGTGGTGTTCTCTTCCTGCCTTTCCTCCTGCCTACAACACTGCTTGGGTGCTTGGCCATCCCTGGGGATGGGTGGCTTTGACCAGAATGAGGCATCTCTCACATACCCCATCCTGTGTGACTTTGGACCATGAAAGTTTCTAAGGAGTTTGGTTTGAATACTGTATTTTTTTTTTAAAAAGAGCTTCAGCTATGTGTTTACATGAAGCACATAGAAAACAAACAAGATTGTATAAATATGTGGATGGAGGTATCCACACCAGGATAAAAATTTCATGGAAGTTACTGTACCTGAACCAAATGTCCATTTCTTTTCCTGGGAAATTAGCAAATAACTATTGTGACAAGCCATAGCCAAGAGAAGGGGATGCAAAACCTCAGATCACTGCTTGCAGTGCTTTTCCTTGGGATTATTTGGTTGAAGTTTTGTGCTGTTTCCTGCACCCAGTGAGCATCACTGATGGTGTGAGGGCTGACCCCATTAGGTGCAGCAAAAGCTCACTTCTCTGGAAACATCCCACACGATCAGTATGCACAACACATCTGCCTGCAATGTTAACTTTGTTGCTAGAAAGTAGGTTTACAATAACCTTTGCAAAAAAAAAAAAAAGTGTCTTTGTCCTGGTTTGAGTGCGTTTTTTTCCTCTGGCAGTGGCAGGAGGCAAACTAGCAGAGCTAACACCAGACAGCTGCTGCCTGGGCCTCTGCTGCCAGCCAAGGTCAGAAGCAGATGGAGGCGCCTCTGTGATAACATATTTAAGAAAGGAGAAAAAAAGTACAGAAACAGAAAAAGAAGATGGCTGGAGAAGAGCCTGTGAGAGGTTGAGCAGCCATGAAGGCACCATGGCCAGGCCGGCCAGAGGAGGGGTAGGAAGGGTTCCAGGCGTCTCACTGCTGCTTGTAGAATGGACCATAGTGAAGCAGACTGTCTGCCTGCTTACCTAGGGAATAGAGAGAGAGAACCCAGAGATGCAGAATCCACCTGAGGCCACGCTGAAGATGGAGGATCATGCTGNCTTTTGTCTCCTGGAGGAAAAAAGTGAATATGAGATCTGTTGTAAGAAGAAGGAGGGTGCCGGGAGAAGGTTGCCTTTGAAATTATGCTTCTCACATTAAGCTCTGATCCTGCTGCTTAATAAATAAATCCTTTATATTCCCCACTTGTAGCTTGTCTTGCTTTGCCTGTGATAAACCTTTTTCCAGTTTCTTTTCTCCTGGAGAGGTTGTGGGTGAATCTCTGGCATCCAGCCAGGGTCAAACCACGACAGTCTTATTAGGAAAAAAGAAAACAGGAAAAAAAAGTTAAGCTCAGGATGGAACTCCTCCTCTGCAATAGTCCATCTAGGGCTGCCAAGAGCATGAAGGTGTGAGCAGCTGGTGGTGCTGAATCAGAAAAAGGCAGGAAAGAATCTGCTGAGGGGGCAGGAGAGCAGCCTCATGCCAGCAGCCACTGTGGTTGAGAGAGTTTCCTGTCTGTCTGTCTGTCCATCTGTCCATCATGCGGTCGAAGGCACCGCGTGGCTTTTGAAGTCCAGAGAGCTCAGACTAAGGGAGCCTGTCTTATGCAGGTTCTCATGTTCCTGTTGTTCTTGTATGGTTCTGCTTATGCAAGGGAGGAAGGCCAAAAGGTTGCCCTGAGTCCTTCAAGAGGAAGAGTCATGGTGAAATACTACACCAGCCCTGAATATCTTAATTGCTGAAACCTGGGCCTTGTTAAGCTTTGCAGGGAACAGCCTTCTGGAGGCAAAAACTCTCTGAAGGAGTCTCATGTGTGCCTGTTCTCTCGATGGAAAGCCAGCCCAGAGGGGCAGAGCCTGCTGGACTGTGAGCAAATGGAGAAAAGAAGGCTCTGGGAAGACCTTATGGTGCTTTCCAGTAACAAAGGGGCTACAGGAGAACTGGAGAGGGACCTTTTGTGATTGGACAAGGAGAAATTACTTTAAACTGAGAGAGGGCAGGTTTAGATTAGATATTAGGAGGAAATTCTTTGCTACGGGGGTTCTGAGACATTGGAAGAGGTTGCCCAGAGGAGCTGTGGATGTCCCACCCTTGGAAGTGCTCAAGGCCAGGCTGGATGGGGCTCTGAGTAACTTGATCTTGGGGAAGGTGACCCTATCAAGGGCAGTGAGGTAGGAACTAGATGGTCTTTAAGGTTCCTTCCAATCCAAACCCTTCTGTGATTTTTTTTTTTGTGCAAAATAGGATTACACACAAATGAATTTCACCTGCATTAATTTGCCGGACATCTGTAACCTTTTCAGGATTCTAGCACAGTTTAGCAGCTTTTCTATGTGCTCCTGGATGCAAATATCAGTTGAGCACTGCTTGTGCTTGCTAGAAATAGGAACACTTCTAGAGGTTCTCCTATACTGATTAGAAGTACAGCAAAATGGTTTAAATTAATATCATTGAGAAATACTCCCTCCCTAGGAAAGAGACCCTGAGCTTCACAATAACCCAGCGTTGATAAGCTGAGTCAAGTACAACACCTACACAAACCCCTGGGCTCACAGGACACTTAGGACAGCAGGGAGCAGCTGCAAAAGTCTTTATTTCCTATGGGTTTCATGGCACTAGGAAAAGAAAGATGTGTCCATTAATTAAGGGAGAGGCTGCATCTGAGTTCAGCCCACACTAGAATGGAGAAAAGGCTTTGTCATGAACGCTTCAAGCACAGGAAAGGACCAATTAGTCCTGCTGCTCACGGGGTGACTTGTTTTTCCTGTCAATGCCCAGAAGACTCCTAACACAGAGTGACAGGAGTGATTTGTAAAGGTCGGATAAAACCTGCAGGCGGGTTAGTCTCCAGCGACAGACCCAGCCCTGCAGTCCCAGGTAAGCCCTGCATTTCACAGGGGGTAGTCCAGAGGTGGTGTGGTCTCTGGCATCAGTGAGTGGGGGAAATGGATGTGTTTTTGGCAGATTGTGGCAGCAGGTAAAGCTCTTGAAGTCTCTAGGTATTTCCTGGCCACCTGTTTGGTAAGAAAAGCAGGAACGTGACAGGGGATGCGACTCCTGGGGAACCCACACGGGAAAGAAAGGGGCATCTTATCTCACCTCCTCTGGCAGATGTGCTGGGTGCCATTTTAGCTCACACCAAAGAAATTTAAAGTTGAATTCTGGGGCTAAAATCTTGATGTCCTGCAGCTCAAACAAGTATGACGAGGCTAGAGATGATGCCTTTTTTTTCACTGGCACAGGAAGGGTTTTGTGTGACATGCTCAGAATTCAATGCCATAAACTGCCAATTACATGAGGTCTAATGTGACCCTTCATTGGTTTTGCCAATTAATTAAATAAACTACATTAATAGCTGCTTCTGCCACCGGTTTATAATCCATTTGCTGTGTGGAATGTCATCTCTAATATAACGACACAAGTTCAGTAAGGTTATATTTTTGTGAATGAGAATTATGCAGGTAATGACAGATAATACACCTCTAAGCTTTCAACCCTAGTAATTCCTGAGTCCTAAAAATGGTTCCAGCTAAGAACTAACAGAGATATACACTCAAGGCTTCCAGTATCCATCACTTGTCCCACGAGTAATACAGCTGGTTAACTGCCTGACAGGCCTTAGGTGAATAAATCCTGTGGAAAAGGTTTTAAGCCGAATACTCTTTCATTCCTGAGTCGCGAAGTGCTTCCTGAGAGCCAGGCAAAAAGCTCAGTCACCATAGGAACCTGCCCTTGGGCTTTGACAGTGCAGGGGTTGCCTGGAAAACAATCTGCCCACCCCCCCCATTCACACCATGGCTGAAGCTATACAAGACATGAAGGTGTTTAGTGAAGAGTAAATAGCCAAATAATGGTCTCTGGTGGCTTTATTTCTTCCTGAAAATGTATCAAGTTTATCTACTCTTGTTGAAGAAAACCTTGTGGTCCTTCAGCGTTGGAGGATGTGGATTAGCTTTCCTGTTCTCCAGGATGCTGACAAGGTCACTTAGGAAAATTAAAAGGAAAAAAAAATAGAAGTGTGTGATTCTGTAGGGTGAAACCATCCTTGGCAAGTTTACACACCTTAACACTCTGCTTGACCATAGCCATGAGTTGAAAATTAATGATTAATAAAATCATGATGCAAATGAAATAAAAATTTCAACTTTTCCCAGGAACTGGGGTGGGCACACTTGAGCACAAGCACAGCGGGGGTAAATAAATGTTAAGAACACAAAGCTCCAGAGCCATCCCCTCATTTAGTGGCTGGATTAATGAAAGGCCAGTCCCTGGCAGAGCAGGCTGTGGAGCACTGCAGTGCCCTGTCCTCTGCTGCGGTGATGGGGCAGCAGCTGGAGGGTGGCACAGATTCCCACTGCAGTCCCCACTGCATTTCTTATCTCTGGCAGGAGGAAATTTCCAGGGATATTTCCAGGACACACCCACCCTGGCTCAGGAGTTCAGGGGCATTGCCAGATACCTGAAGCCAGAGTGATCGAGGGAACATTGAGAGAATCAGTAAGGTTAAGATAGAGTTCCCTTTTTAAAAAAGGCAGTCCACTGGCTCCTGTGATGGCTGTTGTGGGACATTTTATTTGTATCACAGAATCACAGAATCAGTAAGGTTGGAAAAGACCATAGAGATCATCAAGTCCAACCTATCACCTGTTACCTAATCTAATCTAGTCAAACCTGTTCCCTAACCTGTTGCCGTCCTACTACCAACACACCATCCTACCTATAACACACTACCCTAATATCTAGGTCATGCCACCAAGTACATCATCCAACCTTTTCTTAAAGACCTCTAGGGACGGTGACTCCACCACCTCCTTGGGCAGCCCATTCCACTGAGAGATCACCCTCTCTGTGAAAAAGTTCCTTCCCTTGTACTTCAATAAAGCAGCCAGACTGCCAAACACATGCTGAGCTTGTTTATCTGCCCTTGTATCTTCCTTAATAAATGCGAGCCTCCTCTTTCCAGCACGTTCAGAAGAGGATTTTCCTTCACAAAATCCAGTGAAACACCTTTCAGCTGAGCATCTTCCCACAGAATGAGTTTTGTCCCTCAATCTGAGCAACTAGGAAAAGATGTGCCTTCAGTCTGTGCCAGCAGATAGATGGGTGTTTAGCAGGTGGGAAGGCCAAGAACATCTGAAAACCTGAAGGGGGAAATGTTTGCCCAGGCAATTTTAGTAAGGCTAAAGGCTTAAGAGGAAGGAAAATAGTTTATTCTTTTTTCATGCACTTCCATCTCTCCAGAATTCAGAGGGAATTGAACAGTCAGAGTCCAAGAAGCATTTCCACAATATTTTCAGGCACGTGGTGTGATTCTTGTGTTGGTCCCTGTGCATCTGTCCAGGCTGGGGTTCCAAACCATCGTGCAGCAGGAGATCTGAGATCATATCTTGTGCTATTTTATGGGCCACATCATGAATCTCTGTATCATCCTCGTGGGGTTCAGGCCCCTGGGGTGTTTGTGCTGCAGCTAGGTCAGTTTGCAAAAACACAGCCCAAAGGGCTCCCAGAGTGGATGTCAGTAACCACTGAGCCTTGGCAGCACTTTGTTCTCAGAAAGTTGCAAAACCTGCCTGGGAAGACAGGCGAGTAACCAGGCTCCAGGCAGCTCAAGATCTTCCTTAAAAGGCTTCTGGAGGTGATCCATGAGTGGTGTCACACACGGGATCATCTCCATCCCTGAGCCTGCTCCTCTTGCAGTCACCAGTGAGATGTCATTGAGGATGGCAATCCCCAGAAGTGAATCACACACACAGAGAAAGTCCTGTACATAAAATTTCTTGGCCTGTTATTATATGGCCCAGGTGTCCCTGTAGCCTGAAGAAGCCTCAGAGCTCCCTGGAGGGCTCCTTGTCTCAAGGCAGAACAGGGAGCAAGTCTTTGCCCTCCAACCCTTCCTCCTCCTCCTCCTCTTCATCCTTTCATCTAACCCACTGAGCGTGGCTCAGGGTGAAGATCTCTCAGAAATGGCATCTGTTGTCAAACAGCAAATAACAGCCTATTATTATTTATTTATTTGGTTGGTTATTTATTGTTAACCTGCTGTTTGTCTAGGGTAGTCAGGTAATGAGCTGTTAATGGACTTGGTCAGTGATATTCAGTTAACACAGGTTTGCACAGTCTTTTTATTTTAAGAATAAAATAAAGGGTACAAGATATATTGCCAGTGGCCTTCTGTCAGTGTATGGGCTGCATTATTTTATGTGTGGTGTAACAGAATAGAAAGGATGCTGCACTCTATGGTATGTGTGGAGGCAGGATTGAGGCAGGACTTCCAAGCTCACCGTTGCATTTTCAGATCAAGAAATCTCCACCCTCCTGCTGCATTATTTAGAGCTGTGTGTTAGAGATGGACATCAGAAATCATTCTGACCATCGAGAAACAGCACCTCTTTCGGAAATGCAGCCAAGTCCTGAATTGAAAAGCAAACATCAGCAGTGTACAATCAGGCTCCTAGCAGTTCAGGAGAGGAAGTAATAAATATCTTGCTGACCTGGAACTGCAGGAGGAGCCCAGCAGGTTGCATGCAAGGACCCGTTGGGGCACTAGGAAGGACGTTTGAGCACTTTCTCTCGGTGCAAAAAATAGGCTTGGGTGCTCCTACAACCATAGAACTTGGGTGTAGTTTCCATGTTTCATTCCCAAACCTTTCCTGTTGATCCCAGGAAATCTCACACCCCAGGACTGTGTATCTATATTACAACTTTTTAAAAGATTTTAAACTGCCTGCCAACTGTGGTAGAACCTCAATGATGGGAGCTTGCCACTCCCAAATGTACATTCCAACTTTAGATGGTGTGTAAATGTGCCTCAGTTTCATTCTCAGTTTAATGTCTTATGCTTCATTGTCACCTCATCTTTAATAACGTATTTATTGCCCATAATGATACCGAGTCTGCAACGTGAATGAGCATTACATGACTGTTTTATTTCTAACTTTAAATAATGGTGGAACATTTTTAATAACATATACATTACATTCCTATGTACTGCATACCCTATGCTCACCTTTAAAATGTGTCTTAATTTGGACAGTGTACACATTTTTGTTGGAAGTTGGCCGGTTACTAAAGATGCTGCAGATCTGTAGTTGTGGCTAATTGGCAGAAACACTCGTGTTCAATGTCTTTAAAGATCATGAAGTGCATTAGTGAAATGATCATCAGATATTGGCCTGCTCTTCTTACTTCAGTGGAAATATGACTGATAAGGGTATAGTCATGTGTCAATGCGTTTCATTGATAAAAAACTTGATGTTCAGAATTCCTTCCTTATTTGTAGCTGGGGGCTCACTTTTTGTATTGTTTGCAGAGCTGAAAAGCAGTGTAGTATCAGAGTGACTCATGAATGGAAGTTAAATAGATTACAGTGGGTGATAATGCAGCCTGAAAAGGCTGGGTAAATATAACCCCCAGTAGGGAAATTTACTGTATTTTTTCCATGAAAGATCAGCTGAACCTTGTGTTTATCAGTCAGGAACAAGTAACAAGTTCTGGCTCGTTCCTATGGTTTAGAAACTTTTCCCCTGGCAATTTTGCTGCTTTATTTCCAAGATCCCTGGGAGAATTTAATTTAAATGTTGACCTAATCTGCATTCTATTATAATTTCTTCACGTGGAACAGAATCAGAACTTTTATTTCAATGTTGTAAAGTTTTCATTTTGGGGTTTTTTTTAATGAAGAAAACACACAATGAAAGTGCAACTCCGAAGTGTTAACTTCTCAAAGCAGTTCAGCACTTCACATCTGTCCTGACTTGCATAACCAACTCTTTGCATTGAACAACAATCTTTAACAAGGGAGCTGTTAAAATGTGCTCTGTGTCTGTAGTGAGAGGTGTTGGCAAGAAAAGGGAAGATTTTCAATTGCCATTAAGAGAAGGCTTCCTCTGCCTTATTGTCTTCCTATATCTTTTAAATTCCGTATAATAAATCTCTTTGGCCGCTCTCAGGGAAAGAGCTCACACACCCAATCCCTGTCATTTTATTTCCACGTCTCTCTATGGTTGCCTGCTTACAAACATCTTCTGAAGGGAGGGAACAAAAGAAACAAATGGATTCCTGCACCCTGCCCACTTTTGGTTAGAGGTTTGTCCCATCCAGAGAATACCCACCACATTTATTTCTCTGTGTGGTCTGTGGTAGTGTGTGAGTTTATCCAGGTATGCTGTCCACAGAAACACCCTTCCCAGGGGAAGGTTTTTACTCTTCAGGAGAAAAGGGCATTTGTATTATCTGTGTGCACCTGTGAAAGTGTTGCATTTATTCTCCCTTTCTGCTGCAGTCAGTCTTGTGTAATCACAGGTTCACAGGTTATTCTGATATTCTGATATTGGAAGGGACCCACAGGATCATCCAGTCCAGTTCCCAAGCAAACGCCCACCCATGGATAAGGTCCACAACCCTGGAACCACGGGCACCACGCTACATCCATCCAAGCCTCCCACCATCTAGACCATGTCATTGAGTTCCTCATCCAGTCTTCTCGTATACACCTCCAGGGATGTCGACTCCACCACNGGAATCTGCCCATTTCTCCAGTCTGTCAAGGTCTCTCTGAAGGGCCCTCCTACCCTCTGGCAGTTCAACATTTGCCCCCAGCTTGGTATCATCTGCAAACTTGCTGATGATGGACTCAATTCTCTCGTCCATATCATCAATAAAGATGTTGAACAGTGCCAGGCCCAACACTGACCCCTGTGGGACTCCACTAGTGACTGGCTGCCAGCTGGATGTGGCACCATTCACCAGCACTCTCTGAGCTCGTCCATCCAACCAGTTCGTAACCCAGTATAAAATGCTTCTATCCAGTCCATGCTCTAAGAGTCTCTCCTGAAGTAATATGTATCTTGGAATCCTCTTTGAATGGATGGGTGGAGAACCTCAACTTGGCAACATGGAAGAGGCTGGAAAATTGGTGCTGTTTACAACTTGCCAGACATTATATACAAAAAAAAATATAAAAAGCAAAATTACCTTGTAAGAAATTAATAATTACATTTGTCTTTCCTGTACATTGGGTTGCAAATAATAAAATTGCCTGTGTAGTCACACCTGGTAAAATGCTGTTTGTCCTTCCTCTTGTGTTACGTTGAGCTTTACGGGAATACAGGTATAATGGCTACAATTCTCATTCCAAGAAGATTTTTCACTCTTTTTGGGGACATAAACCAATTAAAAGTATTCCAAGGTCTTTGTAAGCTGTAGATTCAGGCACGAATGATGTCAATTTTGAAATCAGAGTTCCAGGGAATTATTGCAAAAAAGAATTCGTAAACAATCTTTGGAGATACCTAATCTGAGCCCTGCTTAGGGAAGGGTCAGGTTCAGAGCTAGATGAGATTGCTCACAGGATTTTTCCAGGGAAGTTCTGAAAAAATCTCTGAGACTCTATGGAACCTTCACTTTAGCCAGGTCGTACGTATATGTAACTGATTAACTCTCGTGTGTTCTGTGTATTATTTCCGGCATAATGTGTTTGATTTTTTACAGAAATGTGTTGCATTACATTCTGTTGATGCTTCATAAAGCTAAATGCATGCAAAACACCAAGAGGTGTGACTTGTGCTTGAGATAAGCTGGCAGACCAGAGGGCACCTGAGCACTTCACCCCACCCAGCAGATGGGTGATGTTTTGAAGGACAGATCTCTGCTTCTTCTTCCTTTCCTCTCTGCTGAGCAAAGCTTGATTTAGATTTTCCCTGAATGCAGGGATTGCTTTAATGACAGCCACAACTACTGGGCTCTGAGCACAGTAATAAAAAAGGGTTAATTTCTCTGTGCATTAAAAAACAGCAGGAAAGGAAGTAACCTGTGCTACTGCATGATCATTTAATTCTAGGGATAATATAAGTGTATTGATGAAAAACAATACAAATCCAAGTGGTTTTATTACAGCATTATGAAGAAAACCTGCTGGGTGAGAATGCAGATATACAATTATTTATCATGCTGAAGAAAGTAGAGATCTACACTCAATTATTTCAGGGTCAAGGGAACAGTTTCAGCCAGAAAGGTTAAGGGAAGGTCATTCCAACCATGCAGGATGATGATGCATTTACCTGAGGGGAAGAGAATAGAGGTTCCGCTGAACAAAGACATTTACCTGTGAAATAAGTTTCCCTGTTCCTTGAAGAGGGACAACTCCCTCACCACTGCACAAGAAGCAGGCACAGCGCCGTTTGGAGATCTTGGGAAAAGTGCTGCCACCATAATCTTCCCATGAGGAGAGCACCTCCAATCCACAGACACATGCATATATAAATATAAATATCTATTTACATATATATTTGTATGCTCTGTAAGCAGACTTCACAGCCTCCCTTTCACAGTAGTCCACTAAGGGTTACTTTGTAAATAATCTTGATATCTTCCACGATAACAAAAAATTCCATTAGTTCCCAGATCCCAATCCACTGCAAACACTTTTCACAATCTCCGAGTACTCAAAACCCTTTCAGGACTTAAAATACATTCCAGCCATTGTAAGTTATTCTTAAATATCACATGCAAATGTTTACATTTGTGGAAACTTTAAAAGTTTATTCTTTTCTCTTTCTCCCCATCTTGCTCTCACAACGACTAAATTCTCGTGAAGTTTTTGTAACATCAACAGTTTTATTGCAAGTCTATGGCTAGAAAACCCCTGATAAATACTGCACTGATCCCTACCTGCCTTCTGTGCTTCAACATGGGCAAGAAGTGCCAAGTTAAGCTCAGCCCACCTGCCTGAGCCGGGCAGGCTAGAGGTGGTTTCGCGGGGTTATTCATAGCGTGGGGCGCAGCTTCAGTGGGCAGCTTTTTTTAATAAAGTAATCCAAAAGTGAAAGGGTAATGTTTACCAAACCTGTTTCAGAATGGCTGATTAATCAAATAAATGAGTGTTTATTGAGGCTGTTGCTAGGTGCTTACTGTTATTGAGATAATTGTGTGACTCAGCTAAGCCAGACAAAGAGCTCTACTGTTGCTCTAAAGCACCGACTTGGCCAAGTTTGCATCTTACACCAGAGACTAAGTGAAGAAACTTTGCTCTTTGCTTTTTAACGAAGCTAATCGCTTAGTTTATCCTCACATCACCCACTTTTACAGCCATTTTAAAAGCCTTCTTGTCATAAACCCCAGAATTGACCCTTCTGCAGAACCCCTTTGCCTGCAGCACGACACTAATGGGTTTTCATTACTGACACCTAGGTGGGGGACAGACCTTTCTTTTCTGTATTTTCTCTCTATATTGTATTATATTATATGTTATTCATGCCTTTTTCTGCTAAATATCTGCATAAACCATAAGGTCATCAACATCCAAAGCACTTGTTTAGTAAAAACCTGGGGCAAGTTTTCCGGGGAGAGGTAATCTTTCATAAAACCTACATTAAAAAAAAAAAAACATGGAAAATGCTGACAAGCTTTGAGGGACACAAGCCCTGCTTCAGGTCAAACTTATTTGAAAACCTCCCTTCTTTTCAAACTAGCCATGTGGTTTTTTCCCTAATAAAAGCTATTGCCTGTCCCCTTGCCACTGCATAAATTCTTAACTCTCACTGCTACAAAGACTATTAGTAACCAACAATACTTGATTAGCAAGCTATTAATAGAGATTTTATGATGGAAATCATAAAATACAACTCATGCCTTATATTTTTCATCTAAAATATGGAGGAAAAAAATTTAAAAGGCAGCTACTAATGTGTATGACTATAGAAAACTCTTCTCACTTCTCATCAAGTCAGATGTACAGGGAGGGGTTTGTATCTGCTGATTTGAGGGGAACACCAACAACATACACCTGCCCTCAAATTAAACTCCATCTCACTTATGTATTCCTTTTATTATTTTAATGTAATAGACTTTTTTCTCATTCTGAAGTAGCAGGTCTGTGTTCTGCTGATGGTAGTTTTGCATAGCTGAATGAGTGATAAAGGATATTTGAAATTACAGAGATAAGTTTTACTTCAACAAAACAAGTCTCATGGTGTAACAGTCCAAATTTGAGGCCATACTATCAGCAGTAGTATTATAATCATATTTACACACATATAGCTGAGAGCAGAGTTTAACTCTGGTTAGTCACATTCTGTAGCAGGTTTGTTGGCTTTTTTTTTAATCTTCACCAAGATAAATTATATATTATAATGAAGCAGTATTTTTGCTTGCTCAAGATTGCAGTTTGATTAGAAAATCTTCTGGTGTGTGTCAGAGAGATTGCTGCTTTTTAGCAACAAACACCTCCACTGTCTGTAAATGTTCAGCATTTATTTAAAATGTTCCATTAACATCTTCTTTACTGCAACATCCAGAGAAAATTAGGTCTTCCCTTTTAGCAAATTCTGGAGGTTTATAGATCAAGGTCTGAGCCACTCTTTGAACCTGGAAGCAGGCTCTGTTTGAACTGCCTAACCCTTTCTTTTGATTTCTTGAATTAATGTTTTACTAGAAGAGTTTTCACTGAAGGGAGAGAATGATCCTGCTGCTGATCTAACAGCTGTTACACTCTCAAATATGTTAGTGAAAAAAAAAAATGTAATGCCTGAGATGGATTTTTTTTGCTTTTACTGGTCACGAGCATAAATCATATTAAGCAAGTCCTGGAGTCTGGAGCCAGCGTCTTATACATGGCTCTTTCTTGATGGTCTTTGTGGATACCCAGAATGATAAAGTTGGGAGAAATATCATCAAAATGAGCCACTGTACCAGGGGAGGTTTGTGAGAGACTAGTGAGTGTTAAAGGTAGAGCAGAAATCACCTCCCAGATGCTGCATGTAGCCCAGTGGAGAATAAATGATAACCTGGCCCCAACCCTCTCTCTACAACCTCCAGCCTTTGGGATATTACCTCTAGCTGTTGCACTGTTACAATCAAACAATCAGTATTTTTTTCCTCACATATTCATTTTCTGAAGTGAGGGGGGTATTGCCTGGATTGCTTGTGCTGGGATTTTTGGCGGCAGTGCGGCATAAAGCACAGTGGGAAAACTAGAAGAGGGTCAAGATCCAAAGTCCAATATTTATCTGATTTTTTCCAGAGGTCAGAAGGACTTTTCAAGCCCCTAGCTACCTCAAACGATTCAGGAGACTCTTTTGCAAGCACGTGTAAAGTGGCCACCAGTGGAAGATGATAATGGTGTTAATCCGAAAATAAGAGGCAGCAGCTGTCCCTTATCATGTCTCAGAATTGGGCGGCTCAGCTCCCTGCTGGGAGGACAGCAAGTGTCTTTCCTGCTCCATTATTCTGTGTCCCCGTTGTGAGCAGCAGCAACCATGAGCTCCTTTCTCCCTGCGGCTTTGGGAAGGAGAGAAAAAAAATTCAGTCTATTTGTTATCAAATTATTTTACAGACCAGATGCTAAAGATATGTAACCTGCCTGCCGGGTGGCTGCTAACAACCTTTTTTGACAATGCAATTTACTGGCAAGTTCAGCAGCAACAACTTCAAAACACTTTCCCTCAGGTAGAAATTTGAATTTTTAACCTAATTATTCTTGGGTTGTTTCTCTCCTCTTTTTTAATTTTTTTTTTTACTACAGATTTTTATTACATCGCATTTTCGCTGAAAACAGTAGGAAGCATATTTGGTGAAAGGAGTCTGGATATTGAAAATATTCCGTTTTTCAGCCCCTTGAGACATGGGAAAAAACCCAACTTCAGTTTATAGCTGATTCCTCATCTAAATTCCCAAAGTAACCTTTGGGTTCGTTTTTTTTCTTCCTTTTTTCTTTTTCCTCACGTTTTTTCCTGTTTGCAAACAGAATGAAAGCGATTTTTTTTTTAAATAAAAAGTTTCAATTCTCCCAGCTAAATACTTTCATTCCCCTCCTACATCGCCCAGCCAGACCTCGCTTACAGACTGCGAATCCTCAAGAGATTAATTCTACCAGAAGACACTGATTCCATTCATTCCTTTCACATTACCAGCTCCTCAGACAAGGCTAAACAGAGCGGGAATGCTGATCCACACCCTTGGTCCTCTTAATCTACGGTTTTCCCAAGGGAGAAACAGCNTGCCCTCAAATTAAACTCCATCTCACTTATATATTCCTTTTATTATTTTAATGTAATAGACTTTTTTCTCATTCTGAAGTAGCAGGTCTGTGTTCTGCTGATGGTAGTTTTGCATAGCTGAATGAGTGATAAAGGATATTTGAAATTACAGAGATAAGTTTTACTTCAACAAAACAAGTCTCATGGTGTAACAGTCCAAATTTGAGGCCATACTATCAGCAGTAGTATTATAATCATATTTACACACATATAGCTGAGAGCAGAGTTTAACTCTGGTTAGTCACATTCTGTAGCAGGTTTGTTGGCTTTTTTTTAATCTTCACCAAGATAAATTATATATTATAATGAAGCAGTATTTTTGCTTGCTCAAGATTGCAGTTTGATTAGAAAATCTTCTGGTGTGTGTCAGAGAGATTGCTGCTTTTTAGCAACAAACACCTCCACTGTCTGTAAATGTTCAGCATTTATTTAAAATGTTCCATTAACATTTTCTTTACTGCAACATCCAGAGAAAATTAGGTCTTCCCTTTTAGCAAATTCTGGAGGTTTATAGATCAAGGTCTGAGCCACTCTTTGAACCTGGAAGCAGGCTCTGTTTGAACTGCCTAACCCTTTCTTTTGATTTCTTGAATTAATGTTTTACTAGAAGAGTTTTCACTGAAGGGAGAGAATGATCCTGCTGCTGATCTAACAGCTGTTACACTCTCAAATATGTTAGTGAAAAAAAAAAATGTAATGCCTGAGATGGATTTTTTTTGCTTTTACTGGTCACGAGCATAAATCATATTAAGCAAGTCCTGGAGTCTGGAGCCAGCCTCTTATACATGGCTCTTTCTTGATGGTCTTTGTGGATACCCAGAATGATAAAGTTGGGAGAAATATCATCAAAATGAGCCACTGTACCAGGGGAGGTTTGTGAGAGACTAGTGAGTGTTAAAGGTAGAGCAGAAATCACCTCCCAGATGCTGCATGTAGCCCAGTGGAGAATAAATGATAACCTGGCCCCAACCCTCTCTCAACAACCTCCAGCCGTTGGGATATTACCTCTAGCTGTTGTACTGTTACAATCAAAAAATCAGTATTTTTTCCTCACATATTCGTTTTCTGAAGTGAGGGGGGTATTGCCTGGATTGCTTGTGCTGGGATTTTTGGCGGCAGTGCGGCATAAAGCACAGTGGGAAAACTAGAAGAGGGTCAAGATCCAAAGTCCAATATTTATCTGATTTTTTCCAGAGGTCAGAAGGACTTTTCAAGCCCCTAGCTACCTCAAACGATTCAGGAGACTCTTTTGCAAGCACGTGTAAAGTGGCCACCAGTGGAAGATGATAATGGTGTTAATCCGAAAATAAGAGGCAGCAGCTGTCCCTTATCATGTCTCAGAATTGGGCGGCTCAGCTCCCTGCTGGGAGGACAGCAAGTGTCTTTCCTGCTCCATTATTCTGTGTCCCCGTTGTGAGCAGCAGCAACCATGAGCTCCTTTCTCCCTGCGGCTTTGGGAAGGAGAGAAAAAAAATTCAGTCTTTTTGTTATCAAATTATTTTACAGACCAGATGCTAAAGATATGTAACCTGCCTGCCCGGTGGCTGCTAACAACCTTTTTTGACAATGCAATTTACTGGCAAGTTCAGCAGCAACAACTTCAAAACACTTTCCCTCAGGTAGAAATTTGAATTTTTAACCTAATTATTCTTGGGTTGTTTCTCTCCTCTTTTTTAATTTTTTTTTTTACTACAGATTTTTATTACATCGCATTTTCGCTGAAAACAGTAGGAAGCATATTTGGTGAAAGGAGTCTGGATATTGAAAATATTCCGTTTTTCAGCCCCTTGAGACATGGGAAAAAACCCAACTTCAGTTTATAGCTGATTCCTCATCTAAATTCCCAAAGTAACCTTTGGGTTCGTTTTTTTTCTTCCTTTTTTCTTTTTCCTCACGTTTTTTCCTGTTTGCAAACAGAATGAAAGCGATTTTTTTTTTAAATAAAAAGTTTCAATTCTCCCAGCTAAATACTTTCATTCCCCTCCTACATCGCCCAGCCAGACCTCGCTTACAGACTGCGAATCCTCAAGAGATTAATTCTACCAGAAGACACTGATTCCATTCATTCCTTTCACATTACCAGCTCCTCAGACAAGGCTAAACAGAGCGGGAATGCTGATCCACACCCTTGGTCCTCTTAATCTACGGTTTTCCCAAGGGAGAAACAGCTCAGTTTTCCAGTGGTAGAAGTGCTGCCACCTTCAATCCGAGCAAGCACGACTGGCTGGACTGGTGAAATTGTTCTGGATTCGTGTTGCCTTGTAGCGGCCTCGTTACGCCACACCTAGGTCATGTGCAATATGAACTGTCTTGATGAAGGACAGATTGTTTATTTTTGTTTCAGCTCTGTAATCTGTTAATGTATTTGCACAATTTCAAACGGTGGGTGGGAAGGACGGACCGTATGAAGGGAAAGATGTGTCTGAACTTTACCGTGGATGAGTTGCCTGGTGAATGAAATTACCAGAAATTACAGGAGTCACAGGGAAACAAAAGCCAAAAGATCTGGCACTTACAGTATCACAGTATCACGGCAGTAGCAAGGTTAGAAGAGGCCTTGGAGATCATCAAATCCAACCTGTAACCCAACACCAACCCTTCATCTAGACCATGGCACTAAGTGCCTCATCCAGCCTACCCTTAAACACCTCCAGGGATGGCAACTCCACCACCTCCCTGGGCAGCCCATTCCAATGGCAGATCCCCCTTTCAGTGAAGAATTTCTTCCTAATATCGAGCCTAAACCTCTCCTGATGGAGCCTTGATGCTATCTGATCCATAAAGTTGTAAAGACAATTCCCTGCTTTTCTCTCAAGGCAGTGCAACAGGACTTCTGCACCCATTTCTCCTTCTGCAGTGCAAAGTGATGCCCTGAGCTAACATATTGTGCAATGTGCATGTCCTTCACTGGGACGGTGACTTTGTTTGCAGCTCCAAGCTGCTCTGTCTGGCTGTATTCTCATGTCTCTCTGCAGTTGCATCAGTTCAGCTTTTCTAACTCTCACCTATGATTAAAAGTCTGAGCTGCCATGCAGAGTACGTAGCACAGTGAACTGTGCGGTGAAGTTTGCAAGATGTCCTCGTTTCAACTTTAGAATACTAACCTCTTAAATAAAACCAGCTGCACAGAGAATTAGCAGCCATGAAAATTAAAAAGAGAGGAAAAAAAGAGCTTAACAATTCAATTCAATTCAGGAAGCCTCTGAAGTGTCTGTGCTCTTCTCCCTAGGAAATACAGCCCTTACAAGTTCAGTAAATAAAGGACCTAGTGGTTTTTCCACATCCAGGCACAGAAGAAATTTTCTTTTCAATATGAAGATTTAAAAATAAATGTTAAAAAGTCATGTATGCATGCACAGAGGCACACACGTGCTTACACGTGTCCCAGTTGAGCTGCTGTGGCTGCAGGTACATTTTGAAACTGGAGAGTCTGTTTTGCTAAAGAGATATGGGAAACACTTCAGGAAAGCGTTAAAGAGCACATAAGGTACATGTTGGAGCAATATATTGCCAAGGTACTTTCCTGTAACAGAACTGGTGTCACTTTATTAATGATGTCAGTGCTTCCAGATCGTATTAAAGAGACTGGTGGGTTTGTAGGTAACTTGAAGAAGTCATGCAAAGAGAGTCCTCCATGGGAATTTCACTGGATTTCCTTTTCCCTTCCAGAGGCAAACCCCATCTCCTGATGCCTCCAGTCAGTGCTGAAGGAGCATGCTGAGGCAACCTGATCACCTTCCAATGCATCAGAGGGGTTTTCTAGATCCAGGACTTGACACCGCTGCTGTGAGCACTGTTGCTTCTACACCACCTTTTCTGTCCCTGTGGAGGTGTCACCCTGTCCTTGCCCCCAAAGTCTGGTCAAGGACATTGGGGCCAAGGCTGTCCACCAGTTTCCCACCACTGATCCACAGATTCACAGAATATTCTGAGTTGGAAGGGACCCACAAGGATCATTGAGTCCAACTCTTAACCACGCCTCACTGTGTGTTCCATCATGGAGAATTTGGGGGTGGATACAGGGACAGGCTGGTGGTGCTACTCTGTCTTTATTCCCTCCTCGCTTTTTTTTTTTCTCTTAAATTAAAAAATAGGAGTGGTGGACCTAAGCAGACACTTAGGGGAGAGCAAAAACTGCATGAGTGCATAAAATGCCTGTCCAAGTATTTTCCCAGCCTCCCGCTCCTCCAAAATCAGGAATTTTCTGAGCCTGTTCAACAAAGCCCAGTTTTAAGCCTCTCCATGAAGTTACACAGCACATCAAACTAACTGTGATGAAATAACTAAGTGATGAAATCCTCCTGGAAGAGCTGTTTCCCAATCCAGACAGGCCAGACTCACCCGCCGGAAGGTTCCTCACACAAGTATGCAGACACCTGGGAAACCAAATGACATCTCCATCTTGGTGGCAACTGGCACTTACCAAGGTCCACGGAAGAAGCCTGAGGGTTGGAAACCAGCTGCAATTTTGGGGAATGTCCAGTCCACCGCCTGGCCCCAGTGGAGCACCAGGGCTTTGCCTCTGCCCCAGAAGAAGCAACCACAGAAACCTCCCTCCCAGCTGCTGCTCCCACAGCTCTGAGTCCTCTGAGCTCTCCAAAACTGCCATTTGCTCTCCCAAACTACCTCCAACACCTCAGTTTATGCTGGGTGGCTTATGGTGAGCCTGCATCACCTTAACCCCTCCTGCCAGTGGGGCAGGCTCAGCTCTGCAGAAGGATGAGCCACGTTTCAGCACAGGCCTCTTTGCTGCAGACCCTCCTCAGCAGAAACCTGCCTCTTCCCGTGTTTAATTTCTCCCCCATGCTCCTTTGCCCCATAGCTCCAGGCTACAATTACTAATAGTAACTAATAAAGCAGCAGAGCAGCTCCAGACGAACTGGGAGAGGTCAACCTGAAAGCAACGGTTTTAAGAGCAGCCAAAAAGCAATCGTCCGAGAGCAGCCTGAAAGCAATTATACTCCAGCTAACACTACCCCTCCACATAAATAACTCCCCCTGACCTCTCCAGGCCTTTGATTTGCTCCGTTTGAGAAGCTATGCTGCTGCTGTCCCCCTGGCAGGTCTCACCTTTCTCTCTCTCTCTGCACAGACGTCTGAGATGGAGTTTCACCTCTGCCCACAACACTTGGCCTCGGGCAAACACCCTGAGCAGTGTCTGCTCTCCCGTGGGCTCCTGGCAGCTCCATGTGATGGTATCAAGTGGGCTCCTCAAGGCGCTCTGCAGCGTCCCTTCAATACTCCTTGAGTTATTTTTCGTGGCGATCGTAAATGTACAAATCACGTCTTGACACTTTTATTTGGTATCTAAAAAGAGGAGGTTTTCCTGATTTTCTCCAGGAATACTGTAGATTTGGAAGGAGCTGCTCAGCTGGGAGTGGAACAAGGAGCCTTCAAGTCAAAAAAACTCAACCCTTTCCCCATTACCTTATGGATGTTAAGCCTTCACATGATTTCAAACAAGTAGTTGAGCCAATTTGTACAAGACAAAAGCCCGAGTGAGTATGAAATGCAAATTCCCTCCTCCTGGTGCAGAAGGCCCTGAGCCAAGAGTGAGAGGAGCTGGGAGACCACTGTGGACAGTCCCAGTCCCATGGCCTGCCCAGACCAGATGGGACAGTGCCAGGGGTGAGACACTGGGCTGGGTGGGTGTCTGATCCTTGTGCAGCCATCCTTGTGCTCTCCTGTAGTGTGCAGCGTGACTGCAAGGGCAAAAACTTTAGCTGGTTTTACATGATAATTAATGTATTCGTAAGGGAAATCGCATCATGTGGTGATTACAGAGCAGCCTCCTGTGTTTGCTCGTCTTTTAGACTGCATCCAGTCCTTTCCTTTACCAAATGTCAGATTTGAAGGCTTGATCCGTATCATATCAAATAAAAGCTCGAATCCCTTGTTTTTCCAAGAGCTGGGCCAAAAGTGAAACGCCTCTGTTTAGTCTGGATTCAACTCCAGTCTCTTTCTGAGATTAGAGATCCTGAAATTTGGCCTACATGGTTTAAAAATCTTAGTGGCCTTGAAGAAAGTGGGGAGACAATGTCTTATTTTTGACAACAATATATTCTGGGGGAAAAAACGTCAGGTTTTAGTTGAAGTCCACAGAGTTATCCCTGTTCTGGATGAATCATAACAAATCCTTTATCCCGATTCTACTATCCCAGAGCTCTCTGCTGAGATTATGACATAAGAAGAGGAAGAGGAAAAGGAAAAGGGTTGCAAGATGTGGGAAATGCAAAAGAGACTTTTGCATATAATTAGGAATGAACCAGCAATGAATTATGTATCTGTAACAATGAACCAGCCCTATCCAGGTCCCCAGTAAATATTCAGAGAATTTCATAAACAGAAGAAGGTTTGGGATTTAATGAGAACACAATACTTAGGTGTTGCAAAGCATTTGCACTAATTAGATGAGCATCTTTTGCCCCAACACAAAGATGAGATGTGACATAAAGGAAGTAGCAATGAGAATTTTGCAAATGAATGCCTAAACATAAATTTTTCATCCACAGCAAGAACCAAAGTCTGTAATTTGGTCTTCAGAAAAGATGTCATTAAGCAATGCTGTTGTCAGGCGTGTTTGAAATTCAGAACGCTGTTTAAATACCTCACTCTGGAATTAAGTCTATTTAAGGTCTTGCTATTGATGTCTCACCTGGTAAATATTTGAGGAATTTGCTATAAATATTTTTTTCCCCCACATTTTTCTCACTTAAGTATAAATCAACAAGCCCTGTGAATTTTCAAGGGCAGATATGTTTTACTCCCTGCTGTGCAATATATAGGAACTCCATTACTTTACAGAAATATGTAGAAACTATAGAGACTTGCACATGAGTTGCTGGTTTATGCTCAAACATGTTAGTTAGGTGTTGATGTTCTGCTCTTGCAAGTGTTTGTGCCAATAAATAACTTGAGTCAAAGGGGAAGCATTACTAATGTGTGACATTATTTGCAATCACAAAAATGTGCACGAGTTTTCATCTTGTAAACCTTCACTTGCTGAAATTAAAATCATAAAAGGCCACAATATTATTAACAGTATCCATTTGGACAACATCTTTTGAATATCTTATCTCACAGAGAACCATCCATAATTTAATGGCTTATTAGTGGAGTGGCTCTGCTGCAATCAGGTATCAGGACTCTTTGTACCTTCTACATGAAGGAATATAAGATCACACGTCTGACTCAGTCTCCCTTGTGTTTCACTGCTGGTGCCCAGAACTGATCTGGAATCTCAGTGGCAAAAACCTTTTCACCAGGAAATCTCAAACCACAAAAATCCAATAGTTTTTTTCAGAAATATATTTGCTTTGATCAAACGCACGTTGAGAGCTGCTTTTAACAGCACGAAAAAAAAAATCTGATTAAATTTAGAGAGACCCATTACAGACTAGCAGGGCAGACAAGCCTCTGACAGCTTTCAGGAAGCCTCTTTCCTTTAAATGGCTTGGCTTGGGACTTATATTCTCCCACGTATGCAGCCTAACCTTTTGGTTAACTCACTCTTCACTTTCCACATTTCCCAGCCAGTCCCAAGGGTGATGTGTACTCCTGACACATCAGTGCATGCTGGGAAGTGCAGCAGAAGCATCCAGTACTGGGGGCTCTTTAGAAGGGCAGCAGCACCACACCGTGAGTACATCCGTGCCCTGGGATGATGCAGCTAAAGAACAAAACCGTGCAAAATGCAAGGCATTAATAAACGCTTTTACACGCTGGGAACTCCTTGTGAAATGGTGACCTTTTGTTTTCTAGAGCGAATCAATCCAGCTGCCCACCAGGTTGTTACAGCATTGGAGTTGCATCACTCCCAAGTACAACTACAGAGAGCACCGATGTAAAGGCATCAGAACAATGAGAGACGACTGTGACAATTATTGTGTGGGATGGAGCTCTTGCCTTATGAAGCAATCTGTTTCCCCCTCCTTTAGGGCAACCTGAGTATGCTTCCAGCAGTCTTGCTTCATTCCCTGGCAGGACAAAGATTACAAGGCTTGTAGAAAACAGCCTGAGATGGGGGAACCCTTTTTAAAACTATTTAGAGACTGGTTCAGTCCCTGGTAAAAATTTGTTTTAGGTAAAGACAACATAAAACCAGATCAGCAGGAAATTCTTGTCAAGGACTTAGAAACAAACAACTGCCGCACAAAGCATCCTAACTTCAAACACCTTAATGCAATAATTTGTTTTTAATCATCCGTGAGATGGAAAATATGAGGGAAATGCAATATGAGTGTCCAAGAATAACAGCGGTTAGTTGTTTGGATTTAAAATCAAAGGCAGTTCCCATGCTGCTGAGGGTTTCCATACCAATGGGCCTAAGGAAACTCGGGGTGTGTCGGCTTCCATCTGCTGAGGACAGGGATGTCCCAATATCCTCCTGCAGCTCCGTGTGCTGGGATAGCACCGCTGCGCTAACGGCTCCGGAACTCAGAGGGGCAGCAAGTCTAGAGACAAAGAAGCAAGAGATCCACCTTAGAAAGATATCTTTTATTGCCACGATGGTAAAAATAAAAAGGTCCTAGCCCCGTTTTGCAGGGGCTCTCTCAAGCCTGGTTTGGGATAGAAAGGAAATAAATTTTTATCGTGGGGAAATGGAACACAGAAAATCTCTCCCACACACCTGTCTGCTTCTTTTGGTGCCTAAATACCTTTGAAAGTCCCGCCTTGAGTGCCAAAGCGATGATGGATCACACAGTATTTCCTTTTTATTATTGCACTGCATCCTTTGGGCCTCACATTAACATAATTAGGGCCAGATGGCACTAGAATCTCTGTTGGTTCAAACTAATGCAGCTTCTTTGAAGTCGGAGGGCCTGTGCCAGTTTATACCCGCTGAAGATTTGGTTTATGGTCTGGGAAATAAGATGGAGAGGGGGAGAGAAAAAGAGACCCAGGCACTTTTTGCAGTTAATTAAGAAACACATAGATGTATTCGTGCCCTGCTGCTGTTGTCCACCAGGAGCAGTGCCTGAAATGCCCTCGCTGCTGTAATATCTTTTCTGTGATTATCTCTCACTGTCAGCTGCTGTGTCTCTCCTTGTGACTCAGGCTGTTTCAGTGACTAGGTAAAACTGCAGGCAGTGAGTCAGAGCCAGCCGGCCACCTCCAGATAGCAATCAAAACCAGCCCATTCTCTTTCACTTGGTTGTAAGGAAACAAAGAGACGCCTGACTGTAGCCTCTGTGCGAAGAAATTAAACTCTCATTTTTTTCCCCCTTGAATTCATTGTGAAAACACTTGACGGTTATAAATAAATAAATTCTTATAAAAATGTCTTGTGGGTAACAGCAAAAAAAGATATCAAAATGTAGAGAAAATAAACAGTGTAAACACAAAGCATCAGGCCATGGAATTAGAGCCAGGGAGCAAAGAAATATTGTGACTGGATGAAGCCTCAAAGTCCAGAGCCAAAACTTACACTCCTGAAACCTTATTCAAGGCGCCCGGATAAAAGTGGCTTACACTGTCAGAAATGTTGTAATGAACAAATGCAACTAGAGTCACTGGAAGATTTGAGCTGTCAGCACATGAAAAACTCTGGAAAGTAGGGACGTTGTCTTTCGGGCAACTGATCCAATTCCAAACACTTCCCAGTTTTGAGGCAGCCTCATATTCACGTGTAACCCAAGGTCTCTGTGGGTCAGACACCCACAGCCTGAGCCAGGGGGCTGATGTCCCCAGCCCTGCACCCCACAAAATGCATTCCTGGAAGTCCAGTTAGCACCAAAATGGGCCAAATAAAGAGTTTTCTGTTTTGCAGTGCTGTACTTCACATGGAGAATACGATAATCTAAGTGCTCAGCTGTGGACCGCAAATACCTGAGCTAAGTCAGGAGCCCAAACATGCCTTGGTCATTTTGCAAATGCCACCCCGTACCTGTCAGCTGAACCACTCTGTGACCACTGCCTTTTGAATAATCCCTTGTAGTCATAGATTCATAGAATATGCTGAGATGGAAGGGACCCATCAGAATGATCGATTCCACCTCCTAAGGAAGGCAGGCAAGTATTTTGTCTCAGAAGGTCCTTGGGAGGAATAACAAAGGAGATCTGATATTGTACTGTCTGTCTGCTTTTTCCAGCTCTCTCAGTTTGCCTAAGAATATGTATCACCACTTCATGCAACATATGCTCTTCCCGTATCCTTGGGTGAGAACAGCAGCCCTGCAGCCTCTCTGTGCTGTCAGGCACCAGGATGATTGAGTGAGAATTTATATCACAGGCACAGTGGAAGGTGTCCCTGCTCATGGCAGGAGGGTTGGAACTGGAGGAGCTCTAAGGTCCCTTCCAACCCAAACCATTCCATGATTCTGTGATTCAATCAGATATAAAGGCAACTCCTGAGAAAATGAGAGAGCACCAGCACAACAAGGTGCAGAGATGCCAGGCAGAGCCTTTGACAGCCAGGCACTGCTGGAGCCAGAGATGTTGTACAGTTTCTGTTTGCTCTAGGTGTAGCTGGTTTTCTAGATCACATCTGCTCTTAATCTTCTGCTACCATGCACAGTTAAACATTTCACAGCACTTTTACCAGCCAGCTCTCAGCTGGGACTGGGATCTGGCTATTCTGAGGAATTTCCTGCTTCTAAATTAGACCATGGCAGAGCAGAAAGGGCTCATCTCTGCCTGCAGCTTCAGCGTGTGAGGAGTCCTTCCATATTTCACTGGATGGCAAACTGATTTATGTGACCACTGCCCCTTGGTAGCGATGATGAAAATCAGCAATCTTTTTTTAAAAAGATGTTTAGGTAACCAACAGGTAACAATCAGACTAAAGAATGTGGATTTAGACATTGAGACCATAATTTGGACTATTACCTGTGTGAGGGAGTTCATTTCCAAAAAAGAAATTTAAAAAAAACTTCCATCATCTCGTATCTCATCAATGCAAATTGATCTAATCAAAATACCAAAAATCTGTGCCATTGAGATGAACAGACTGCAAAAGGCTAGTTGTGAGAATTGCTAATTAAGGGAGAAGTGTAGGTCATCTGGGATAACTGATTAGTCAGTCAGGTGATATGGGGTCATTCAGTCCCTCATTTGTGGGGAAGAGGGGAAATTCTGGCTCAGATCGGCAGAGTGAGGGATGGTACTTTTCTCCATCCTGTTCCTCTCCGTGATGCAGAATAAGTGTAGAATCATGTCCCGAGGAGTCAGGTACACCTTTCTGAGGTAAATAGCAACACACAGAGTAATTATCAAGCTGTAGCGACTGTTTCATCACAGAAATCAGCAGTTGTTTCCTTTTCTTCTGCATATGCAGTAATGTGGGTGAGGATGTTGAATTCTTAGCACTTTCTGACTATCCCAGCCTGGAAGATCCTAGCTTATCTTCAATGTTTTTGTGTTGATGCTACTGTTTTAATGTGGTTACATAACTCACAGCAATTAAAAGCATTTCATTAAACTTGTTTTGCCGGTTACGTCTCACTTTATACTTCACAAGTGCCCTCCATCAAATCATCCTTGTGCTTTTGGTAAGCATTCATTATATCCTGTGCCACTCCAGCAGGGTCTGGCAGCAGTGTCACAGCCAAATTGATTTGGCAGAGCAGAGTCAAACACTTGCAGGTGCTGGAAGAGATCAAGAAGATTGTTTCTGGGAGCTCAAAACTGCATAATTCAGAGCTTTTTAGCCCTATCCCAAACCCTTCTAAAGTCTTGGTGTGTTCAGATTTCAGAGAAGGGCATTTCAATGAACGTGGATAAGTAATGGAACAGGGATAATGCTGGTCTAAATGTAGGTGTTGGAGAAACCAGGGGAGAGAGAAGTGTTTAGTCTGACTGCAACAGGCCAGAAGATTGGGGCTCAACCTTCCCCTCTCCTCTCCAGAGGAGTCTCAAACTTAGAGCAGCCCACTGCTGCCAGGCAGGAGATGTTCTGCACCAGCAGCTGCTGGACACTGTGGGACACTGGAAAAAGAGGAGGCTCAGGGGTGATCTTATCGCTGTCTATAACTCCCTAAAAGGGGGTTTTAGACAGGCAGGGGTCGGTCTTTTCTCTCTGGCCATTGGAGATAGCACGAGAAGTCATGGTCTTAAGCTCCAACAAGGGAGGTTTAGACTTGACATTAGGAAAAAGTTTTTCACTGAAAGAGTGATCCGGCGTTGGAATGCGTTGCCCACAGAGGTGGTTGAATCGCCGTCCCTGGAGGTGTTTAAGGGAAGACTGGATGAGGTGTTGAGGGCCATGATATAAATGTTATAGCTGTTAGGTTTTAGTTGGATTATAGGTTGGACTAGATGATCTTCAAGATCTTTTCCAACCTTATCAACACTGTGAGACTGTGACACACCACTGCAGGCAAGAAGAACCTGGGTTCACCTTCTTCATCTAGCTTTATGTTTTGCCTAATGCTGGGATGACACAAAATGGGAAGGATGACACACAAGGGGAATACATGAGTTTCCATCTGCCCCTGTTGAGGACAAGGTCAGACCTAGACTGGTTACCTCTTGCTGGCAGCACTGCCAGCCCCTTCCCGAGATGTAGTGATTCCACACTCACTCCAGTGTTGAGGAAGCCACCAATACTGTGGTGTGACTTCTCTGAACTGTCTCTCTTTGGCCTTTGTGCCCTGTGTTAGTGGCAGACAAATCACCAAACCCTTAAGCAGACTATGGCTGGAGAGAAGGTTGCTGAGCAAGAGGAGGGAAGCCAGGACATGGCATTAGAAATGGTTGACGATAAGAAACGATGAACATGTAGGTAACCATTTTCATAATCCCATATAAAGCTTTGCCTGGCTGACAAGGGAACAGGTTTATCTTGGAGCATATCACATTGTTGGTGCCTGTGCCAGACTGGCAGCACTCACAGCTGCCTGCCAGTTCATCACACCCTAATTCTGCCCAAGTCCATCACAGATACCATCACCAGCAGTCCCAACTCTGCCCTGTGCTGTTTGATCTTGCTCCCACTCCCATTTTCTGTCTTATACCAGGTAAACATAAATACACGAGTGTTTCTGAAGTGCATCAAGGACCAGCAGTGTCCACCTCCAAGTGCCCAGAAATCCCAAATATCAACTGTTCAAACCCATTTCTTGCTTGAGTCCAAACACACACATCACTGTTGACTCTTTTAGTATAACTTGGTCACCTTCCTCCTAGGCCCAGCTCCCTGCCATTTATCTTTAGCACCAGGCAGAGCTGCGCAAGGTTGGAGCATGGCCACCTTTGCTTCCTCTGGGAGTGACAGGAGGGGAAACTCTCAAACCCCCTTGGACCTCAAATGCCTGGTGTAATACCATTAACTGACTTGGCAGGAGTAGCATAAGGCTTAATTGCCATTTGTAAAGAGCATAAAGATAATTTGAAGTGCAAGATGATACATTAACCTGAAAATTTAGTCTAATTAAATGCTTGAAATTGCAATTAGATACTTAACATTATTAGAGCAGAGGGATTATATCAATATTTTAATACGACCACCGTTTGATTGTCTGTTTTGAAAAATATTGCCATAAATTTAGTTACGGGCTGGTTAATTACCTTATCCCCATTAACAGTAATCATATGTGAAAATAATGTTGATTTCTCCACGTCTCTCATGTAGCTAAAACTAACAATGGTCTTTTCTAAGAAATAAATGTCTATGTTGAAAACACAGAAGATTTTTTACAAAATCATCTTTCAAAGGACTACATTACTCAAACTTCACTCAGCTGGGAAGTGGTATGGACAGAAGTGTTAACTCTCCATCCAGACAGAGATGAGGGTGAGTCAGCAGCCAAACAAAGAGAAAACAATTTCCTCTTTCCCTGTCCGTGCAGTGCCACACACAAGTAGGTCGACGGCCTGTGTTTGACGGTGTAGGACTGACGAGCAGACGTGCACCTACACCTCACAAGAATAGAAAACATCTCCAACCAAAGGCTCAGCCAGCCTGTAATAATGTTGCCAGCAGGGACCAAAAATGGACACCTAGGGAAAAATAAAAGGGAAAGGCAAATAAACCGTGACACTTTCCCATGTAGCCTGTCAGCCTGCACATGCTCATAGCTCAGGGGCTCAGGCTCGGTATAAAGAAGCATTTCATTCTGTGAGTTTTGAATTTGCATTTCTAGTCTCTGTTTTCATCTTCTAGTGACAGTAAAAACAGACAGTTCTCAGCTGGCCCTCTGCATGGTTTTGCAGACATATATCTCAAAGTCTTCTGTTGACTTCCTTGGCAGATGAATTGAGGCACACATGGGTCTTCCTCATGTAGTGACCATCCTCTCCCTTCTCTCCTCCCTGCTGGCCTTCTTGGGTATTCCCTTTCTGTGTAGGATCCTAGATGGGTGGGAGAAAAGATAATATTCTACAAGGTGTAAGGTGATAAGCAAAACATAAAAAGAGGAAAGCAAATACCAGAAAGAATATGGGTCGTTCAACACCCAGAGTTGATGCAAGTGAGAAAACTGGGGATCCTACACATGTTCCTTTACTGTATCAAGGTCTGTCAGTGAGCTGTCCGTCAACCTCCAAAGGAAAATTCCTGTTAGCTTTTTCCTGGTATAAGACTATTTAAGGAAAATTCTCCTGCTGCTTTTATTAGCCAGATACTTTGAAGACTTTCCATACAGTCAGGATTAGTCACTCCTGATGCAGCTCATTTACATACTCTTAGAGCTGCACACCATGCCCACTGTATGACCTCTAAGGGAATTGTTTAAAACATATTTTAAGTGGCCTACAAGCTGAAGTTATTTTTAAGATGTACTCCGTGTGCTTAAGGTCAGATGTTTTAAGGACCTAAAGGTATAGGTAGAGATTTACCAGAATTTAAATTTAAGGCCATCACACACTTAAGCCATACAGAAAATCACACTAGAGGTGAAATATCCATGAAAGTCAGATTACACCCCTAAAATACTGTGAGGAGTTTGGAAATCACAGTCTATGATTTATCTTATAAGTATTTGTATTTTTACTTTTCCTATTATTTCCTTAGTGAATCCATCACATAAGATAAAGCAAAAAAAGCAAAAATACATGTAATAGGACATTTAAGAGAGAGAAGTGGGACACATTGAGTGAAGCATTGTCAGCAAACAAAAAAATTTGAAATTCAGTCATCCCTTGAATCATGCAAAGCTTTGATAAAACCCCATTTGGTCATCCTAAGGTCAGGAAAGAAGGATTCAAACTGGAACCAATTCGGAGAAGAGTAGCTTGAATGGCTGGAAGAACAGGGAGTCTATTAGACACGGAGAAACCAAAACACTTTGGCTGCTTAACTGATCACATCAAAGACTGTGTTGAATAATATGGGTGTTATACAACATGTGAGGCATGGAAAAGATGCTCAAGGAAAAGGAAAATGTTGGTGCAGCAAATTATTTGTACGCCAGCCATGGATATGGTTAGGCTGGAAATTGGAAGGAAGTTTCTTCCAGAGGAGTGACATTATCTGAACCTTTCCCAGAGAAACAAACAACCCAGTCCCTTCTGAGCTTAAGTAGTTTGTGAAAGGGATTATATCATGAGGCCACAAGATTATATCACAGCAAGTCTCTGCCAGTCCTATTTGCCAACATCCTTATACCCAGATAGAGCTGAGCCAGACAAAAACAGCCTACACCAACAGGGAACTTGGCACAGGGGCCAGACTGCAAAACTTCCTTGAAAAATGCAAGAAACCTCCTTTTGGGAGACCCACAGAAGAAAGTGAAACCATTCAATAAGGACTTGTGTACTGGCAAGAAAGAGAACAGTAGCTTTCTATGGCTTCCCAGTCCATTAGCAGCACAGCAGTGAACATGTTGGAGAATCAGAGGGTCCAGGTAACTTGTACTACAGAAACATTAAGGAGTTAGGGGAAGGAGGCCTATCACACTGAAAATAAATCTTGGAAAAACTGGAAGGTACAAGAGGGCTGAAAATGGGCCCATGTGAAGGCATTTCACACATGGAAATCAAGATTATTTGCATAACTACAGGCCAGATATCCTGCCACTATCAGACAAGATAACATAATTCCATCAGCAAGATTCATTTCACAAAGAAGGCACCAACAAGAACCTAATTCATGGCTGATGCATAGTTCACTGTTTTATTCAGACTAGTTTGATTTAATTATTGGGGGAATTTTAGAGTTGAGTGGTGATGGTAAATACAGCTTTTCAGAGCTTGGTACTCCTGTAGCATTGGAATGAAGAAGACCAGCATACACTGCCAGTAAAGCACACGTTATTTGGACTGTGAAAACTCTAATTGATAGGTCTCAAACAGTGACTGTCAGTGGGGAATCATCTAATGATGAACTGCAGTGATCAGTGATACTCAATGATACTCGTTGTTTTCTGCACTGTTCTGGGAGCAAATATAGGAAACATTGCTGAGATACCTTGTAGAAGGTGACATAAATTTTGACAGAATGATAAATAATGACGAAGCTAAGGCTGTCATCCAGAATCATCCAGAAACAGAGCTAAATTGAGCCAATTCAAACAACCTGTGTCTTCAGTTAGAGATGGAAAGTGACATATTTCATAGCAGACAGAGCTGACCATCTGCTACCTCAGTCTACCAATTTTCAAAGTGAAGCTACCTCTGAAAAGACATAACACGGGAAGGATTGAGGGGTCCTGTCTGACAACTGACACAACATGAGCTTCCACAGGGACAGAAGAGGATAATGCAATTGTCTGCACAAGCAAGGAGCTTGTTTATTGGTAGCAGGGAAGACATTTTGTCTCTCTAATTGCCTAAAGTTGATGCTTGAAAAATTTCTCCAGTTCTGATGTTCTAATGTTCTCTGGCAAACTGGAGAAACCAAGAAAAGTGTCATGGGCATTAGTTAAGCAAAACATTTCCAGTGAGAAATATGGACTCAACCTCCTCAAATGAGCAAAAACAGGGGTGAAAGGAGTCTGACTATAGTATATGCATTTGTTTGGTAAAGTTGAAATAATTAAAAAAAAAGGATAATAAAAGTCATGGCTGCACACTGTAACCAGGTGAATTTTGAGAGGAAAAAAAGCTCCATTTCTAACAGTATGTGTGCTGCAGCCTTGGAAACCAAAACCTATGGTTAATGCACCAGTGGGCACTGCGCACCTCAGCAGCCACACTTGTGCTGCAGGGCTCCGAGGAGGATAAATGTGCTTTTGAGTTCTATTTTTCTACTACAGTTTGGAGAATATTGCTGCTGTGTATAATGGGACAGGACCCTTCACTGGACTGATGATGGATGCTGTGGGATATCCATAACCCATGGTGTCCATGATTCCATTGAGCATGTACCTTCATACACTCATGAAATTGTACTTACTTCGAGCTAAAAACCATTGTGGGATGCAAAGAAACAATTTGTGAGTTGGGTCAAAGAGCAAGGCAATGCATAACGGTAATAATTGAGTCTGACAGCACAACACTCCAAATGTTGATTAATTCATGGTTTTTAAAGTGTTGGCCAAGATCCTCCTTACAGTATCACAGTATCACAGCATAGATAAGGCTGTAAAGGACCTTGAAGATCATCTAGTCCAACCTATAGCATCAACATCAAGATCATATAGCTCAAAATTACAGCAGAGCTCAGGGCTGTTCTGACGTTTCGTGCTCCTGGAGTGCTCTTGGCTCTGGGCATCCCTTTCAGCCCCCATGGAGGGAGCAGAAATTGTTTAGTCCAAGCCACATTATCAGAGGCTTGTGTCAGATCTGCCTCTTGTGACAGTGGCCTCTACCCAGCCCCAAAATAGCCGAGGCTGACAGCGTTTAATTAGAAACTGTAATTTCAGCTGCAATAAATGGGAGAGCAGGTGTAAAAGAGTCTTTTGGGCAACTCCAGAATGGTCAGAACCGACCACAGGGTGACAGGATGCTGGAGGACACGTGGCGACAGACTCTCCAGCAAATTCCCAACACAACAAGAGGATGACCCTGCACAGCTTGGCTGCAAAATTTCCTGGCCAGCACATCTTCCCCAGTATTTGTTTAATTTAAATGTGAGATGGTCTTTTAGGAAAGCAGGAGTCTCAAAAGCCCAGTGTAAACACAGGGAAAGGCACTGATAACGCAGGAATTTGATAGATCCCAGTAAAGACATTTTTCCAGGAATCATTTGGAGCCTGGATGTGTAAATGGAGCAATGAGTGAGCCAAGGCTGAGGGGCAGAGACACCCAGCTCTGAAGCTGCAGGGAAGGCAGATAAACAGCCTGCAAAATCAAAGCCACGTGTTGTTGGGCAGAGAGAGCAGGAGCAAAAACCTGGGTAATCTCACATACTTTGGAAGCTGTGATTCAAAGAAAGCCTGTTGTGCATGAATAGTAACTTGCTGCTCCTGACTTCAGGGAAGCAGGACTTTGTACTTTCTTACAGAGCAGCAATCAGTATAAAAATGTTTGACTCGTCTTCAGCTTTCCCCTGTAACTGAATTTCTTTCACAAAATTCTGAATTTTAGTGAGCTGCTTGGGTTAGAAAGTTTAATGGACATTTGAGAGTTTTAACTCTATCTGTGTGTATGAATGTGAGTTTAAGCACTTCGAATTATATTTCAGCTTCCAATCAAGGGCAGCAACTTTCTTTGCAATGTCAGCAGCCTGACTGGAAGAGCATGTTTCTGATGAGAGAAATGCAAAGTATAGCCAGAGAGAATTTAGGAGATAGACTAGAAAAAGACAACTTCAAAATACTGTTAGAAACGAGCTCATTAAATGTGCTTGTTTTGATCTCTGCATCCCACGCAGTACAAAGAGTCCACTGGCTGCATATTAGGGGGGCTGGAAAGATCAATTCCTATCAAGGACATCAGCAGAAGTGCACAGAGATATCGGTGTCTTGTTTCACTTGTTGTTTTTTAGCTTTCTGCCTATGACTGCATTTAATTTTAAACTTTGAACCCAAGAGCAGAGGTGCACTGGGCGGTAGATGTTGCAAGGCAAAACCAGAGACAGGCAGAAGGGCTTTGGATGTCAAGAGTGTGTAAATACAGGCCATGGAACATAAACATGGCAGGGTCACAGGCAGTAAACATGGGCTGTGCAAGGAGATCCTGTATAAACATGGTATGGCTAGCAGGGGATGCTCCTGGCAGAAAAACTGAAGGATTTAGATCCTTCTCCTCAGAGAAGATTCAGGGGAAATCTCATTGCAGTGCTCCAGCACAAAGGACAAAGAAGGTGTGAAAAGCATCCCTTCCTTCTCAAGGTTGTGTGCATCATTTGCCATAACAAGCAGCATGAGACAAGCTGCCTTTCCACAGGGAGAGAGACATTTCGGAGATAAAGTCAATACAGAGGTAAAAAGGAGATCCTCTACTGAAGGAAACTGCTCTGTGGAGAAAAATCAACACTGTTAACTGAGTAACAGGTGCTTTACTGGTTAAACTGGAATGAATCTCTCGTGCTTCTACTTCTGATCTCATTGTTTCCACAGGATTTCATTGGGCTGACCGTGGGAATCTCAGTTCCGTCACCACACCCATGAAGATGATCCCTGCTGTGAAGATGATCCCCTGTGCCTTCGCTTCCTTCAGTCACCACATTTACAGTGAAGCTGTTCCGGTACCAGAGTCGCAGGGAGTGACATGGGAAAAACAAACATGTCGCTCTTGGATTAACCCAAGTGGATGGAGAAAGAGACTGAGTAATTAGGAGTATAGCTAGAGCACCTCAGTTATTTGGCAGGAATTCCTTCCTTCCTTGTTTCATCACACGTGACACAAACCCAAGAGCTCTGCGTACGTGTCTTGTCTGCACCCCATCCATGGAAATCGTTGAGCAAGAGGTGATGTGAACCAGTCTATGCTAAATCAGGACAGAGCTGCTAACGGGGCACAAAACCCATCATGGTAATTTCATTGTCCCACCCACAAACAACTACACTCTGTATGTCTATTTATATAATAAGAAAAAGAAGTTATAAAATAAGGTTCCAGCTGCAGATGTACTTGTTTGTCATAACGAAGGTCATTGACACGGAGTTAAATCAAGGAAGATGACTGAGAATGTAAGAAATCTGGGCATTTATGGAAAGAGAGGCTCAGCAAGGAGCTGTGTGGCAATTTCTGGGGGTGGAAAGACTCATGGTGTCTGGGTAAGGAACATTTTGTGTAATCTGTCTAGGAAGGGAGAAGCCATCTGATTTAAGGAGGAAAGTATATAGATAACTAAAACAACTGCAGGGACTGGGGCACCAAAGCTTTCAGTGAGGAATGGGAGAAACATTAGGATGTGTCTTGGTAAACATGAAGGGTCTGGAAAGCATTGAGCACGCAGAAGGGTGTGCAGTTTCTTTTAAAGACTGTGTTCATCACAGTTGAGGGCAAAGCCCAGTAAACATATGAGGCATCATCAGAAATCCAGCAAAATGGCATTTTAAAAATGCAGATATTATGCAGCAAATAGAGGTAATCCTTGATTGTAACTTGCTGGATCCTGAAATAGCAACTGCTTAAAATGCTAGGGCAGCTGGTTTGGTAGAAAAAATGTAGGTGGGTTCTTGACTGGTTTATAATGAGCTTTTTTCCTGACCAGCAGCTTAGTCTACAGCTTAGTCTTCCTGGCCATGGTAGAAAATCTGGCATTGGAACTTTTTCTAAAACCTGAACTGTTAGAAAAATGTGGATTCTTAAAATTCTTCAGGGCTTTTTTACCCCAATTTCTAAGGACCTGTGCTTATTCATGGGCTTGAGTAGTTGCTCCTCAACAGGTTTTGGTAGCAGCAATCTAAGAGTTTAAACCATGGGACAGCAGCATGTTGTCTCATTCTCATCAAAACCTTTCAGTGAGCAAGCACATGTTACACAGGGGTAGCAGAAGTAAGTGCAGACCTCAGCCAGAGCTTCCAGGTCTGCCCCATCCTCAGGAGCAGGAGGAGATGGAGGATTCAGCCCTGAAAAAGCAGAGGAGCTCTGAAACACAAGGACCAGCAAAGGCTCGGAGAGCAAAGTACCTCCCGTGTGCCTTGGGGAACAATCCCTGCGAGGGGTAGGTTGGCAGTGAGGACAATTTAACAGTTCTGTTTCCTTCTCCACCTTCCTGGTTTTAGGGTGGGAACCCCATTTGGCAGAGCTTTGTTTAATCTCCTGCTGTTTTAGCGTGACCCCGTCTCCCTCAGGTCCTCAGTTCTTCCCTCAGCCTTCAGCCTCGCCGTTGCCTCACCCCCTGGCAGGAGTTCAGGGATAATATAAACGCAAACTGAATTTGGTGGATTTAAGTCCAGCCTGCCTATCACTTTACAAACAGACATATCAATGTCACGGGAAAACTGGAAAGAAACTTAAAATACAGAGCCTTTGGAGTAGGCCTATTCCAGAAAAAGTTTGAATCGGATCATATTTTGTGGTTTAACTGTAAATTCTTTTAAGGGGAAAAAGAAAAGCCAATAAACAAAAGAGATAGTGTAATGGAAATAACGTTTTCCTGCCCAGAACGGAGCTGCCAGCCTGAGCCCTGGCTGACATTCCCACAGAGCTGCCTCACACCTACTGGGTGAGGACCAGGCCCCACAGCCACATTTTATTGACACACTGATGTAGCGTAAATAAAGTAGGACTGGAGCTGTGGCTGCTACAGGCAAGAGAAAAGGAAATGAGCCAACTATGATGTCTTTGTATACTTGCAGGCTATAGGAATGTGTTTTGCTGTCCTTATGGTAATTCAGACTTTGAACTCCCGTTCGTTCCCGTTCTTCTCTCCCATGACATACAATAATTCCTCGGGACTGTCTGTAGCCCCTAAACTCCTCAGAGCTTGCCCTGTGTGATGTTACACCACTGGGGCTCCTCAGACTATTGTGTAATGGGGTGAGATCACAGACGAGCTCAGTCCGTGTGGCTTGCACTATCTTGCCTGCTGATAGTTAGCTTCATTTTAAAAACTAAAGAACCGTTCCTGTAGGATTACAACCATAATTTGTAATAACATCAGGAAATACAGACATGCAAGTGATCCAGACAAGCAAGAAATCCATTGATGTGGAGAAGTTTCTCACTTATGTCTATAAGTTCATTGACTCTGCTGTGGCTGCAGTTTGGGAAATTCAGCTTTTATTTGTCTGAAGTGCTTTGCAAACAGATGTTAATTGTGTAGGCTGGTACGGGGGCAAGGACAACAGCAGTGTCATGTTTTCAGATATGAGGTTTGGCCTCTGAATGTTAAATAGAAACCTGAACAGTATTTAAGGATTTAACCCCTCAGCAGATGCACCATGATACTCGGATTAAAGAGTGTCTGACTATCAGGAGCTACCATTCCATGATGGGATTTGCCTTTGAAGTGAGTCATTGGCTTTTTCAAAATCTCGTGTTAAAAGGCCATCGACATGTGAGGCACAGAGACCAAGCACTGCAGCTTCCCGGGGTTTGCCCTCATGGAAGTGTTGGGAACAGTCAGGGGGCTTTCACAGCCTTTTTATTTACACAGAGCCTCTGGAAAATGCAGTAGGGAAACGAGCTTGGTATGGATTGCTGGGGTGTATCCTGACCAGGAGATATGAGCAACAGGGATGTGACTCAAAGCTGTAGAGTCATTTAGATTTCTAATCACAATGGAAATCACAGTGCAGCATAGAGTAAATAGTGAGTGCATTTGATCAAAAATAGTCTTTGGAAGCTTCGGACAGTGGTCAGATGGTTTTCATAGAATCCTAAAGTGGTTTGGGTTGGGAGAAACCTTAAATAGCATCCAGTTCTAACACCCCAACTTTGGTTGCTCAAAGCCCCATCCAACCTGGCCTTGAACATTTCCAGGAATGGGACATCCACCACTTCTCTGGGTAACCTGTATACATGTTATAAATTTATTATTCGCTAGTATTAAAAGAACTAAAATTTAATGAGCTTTCCACCCGGACACTGATGCAGGATGAGAAAGTAAGACACAATGTGGCCACTAAAAATTACTTAGATCCTCTGAGGAGTGCAAAATCTGCCTTAGCTGAAGGGACAGGATCAGCAGCTCGTGGGATGTTTTGGTCTCCTGCAGGGCCAGGGTGCCTGTTCATCTACCCTGCTGATGCTTCCCTGTTGTCTGTTCCCTCCTTCTTCACTGTTGACTAAGTGCAGTTAATGAATAATGAAAATACCCTTTGGGAGAGATTAATATGTACATCCGTATTTTATCACCAGGCCATTTACTGCCGGCCTGTGTGGCTGTAAACTGGAGGGAATCGATGTCCTTTAAATAGGTCCTTTGGTCAGAAAGGATGAGCTGTGGTTGCAAAATGCCATTCACTGCGTAGGACAGGATGAGAGGAGAAGTTGTGAATGCCCAAGAGCTTAAACATTTATGTTTGGAGGTAAAACTATGACACGCAGTCACTCTGAGCCTGGTGTTGGCATTGGCATCTTGCCCTTGGATTATTCTCTGGGCTGGTTTTCTCCTGGTTAGAGGCCAACCCCAAGCCAGAGAGAGGACAGTGCCTGTTGGTCTAGCCTGAGGGCCAGAAAATGAAGATTTGACAAGTTTCCTGTTTGTTTGATTAAACACAACCATAAAATTAAGATAAAATATATCCACAGCCTGCTGGAGGTGTGCTGTGAGGACACACCGCTTGTGAAGTGGTGTGGAAATGAAAAATGCTGCCATAATGCAAAGTCCTGCTCTTGTGAAAGAAAGATGATAGCTTCTTTTAAAAGATAACAAAGTCCAGAAAAGTAGAGTGGAAATCTGCATGTCTCCAGATCTCTGGCAGCAGTCCTATCCTGTCCCTGGCTCATGACAGCAGCTACAGCTCCAATACAACATGGTGTTGCAATCTTCTGGAGAGAAGAAAGCTCTTTAGCACTCAGTAATTTCAGGATGCCTTCAGAGTCACTGTTGTTTATTTATTCAGAGGGGTACTGCTGCAACCCCTAACTCAGGAATTCAGGCCTGGATCCAGCTGCCATCACAGGGCTTGAGAAAAATCTCACCATCCCTTTATCAGCAAATCTGCAGCGTTTCTGACTCAAGGCCTGTGTGAGTGAATGCTTCTTTAAAAAAAGCTGGCAAGTGGTACCCAGTGCAAAACTGTATGATGGCAGAACAAACATGGCTCTTGAATTTTTGGAAGGATTTGTACAATGAGGATCAGTGTATGTGTACATTTGTGAGCCTATGGGGTGTGGGACCGTGAATCTCTTGGAGGAGCAAGGTTACGTACAGTGCCTGTCAGTAGTTCTTTAGAAGAAGGTCAAATCCTTCATTTTATTGGGGGACCTCTGTAGGATGTACATACTGCCATGGAGACTGGTAACTCTAGAGCATAGCGTGAGCAGTTTATAGCTCCATGCTGAGAAGTCTTGCTCTGTGATGAGGGACACAAGATCTTCTTATGCCCTCATGACCAATATCCAGTTGCCCACCATATTATTTGAAGCTTTTGTCTTCACTGAAAGATCGTTGCAAGGATCTACTAAAAATGTGGAATGGTTCAGAACACTGGGAACAGAAGTCAGGCAACCTCTGTGCCAGTCCTGGCTCTTCTACCCTGTAGGACCACCAAGACCACAGGAAAAAGTGGTGGGCAAAGAGATTATAAAAGTCAGCACCTTCCCAAAGCCATTCCCTTCATCATAAATGCTTCATTACTTCCACATGTAAAGCTGGAATAGCATTATTGACCCACTTCCTAAGGTGTTGGTTTCAGCAAGGAAGTTGGCTTCAGTTCCTGGTTTAAACTTGCATTTCAGGATCATCACAAACTTGTGAAGAGCAAAAAGCCTTCCATCTCCTTCTCCTCCCCATCCTGTAAACAAGAGGCAAAATGGGGTTTTAGGAAAGCTGTGTAATTCTTGCCTGAAATTAGAGTGTTGGGTCTTTTTGGTTCCTCCAAGCTATTTTTTTAACAGTTTCTTAAGGCAAGGGTGAGAAGGGGAAAAAAAAGCACAACAAAAATCCAATTAAGCGAAAGCCTTGGGAAAGAGAAAAGTGCTTGTTGTTTAAATGTGAGCTGTAAAGTCAGCCAGGAAAGGTGGGTTAAATGCAGAGCCTAAATATCCAGCAGCCATAATTGTTATCTGAGCCTTTTCACCACGAGCGATGCAGCAATACTGGTTTGGGTTTTCCCCTCTCTTCTCCAGGTTCAGCATGTGAGCAGGTCTCCACAAGCTCCTCGCTTATTGGTTTGATGAAAAATTGATTTGAAAAACAAAATGCTGTTAAGAAAAAGAAAATCTACGAAGAGGCAAAGTAACGATCTTTGAGCTCTGGGAAAAAAATCTTGGCTCCAAATTATTCTACACGGGGAAAATTCATCAAGTGCCAAGAGGAAAAAAAAGCAAACCTAACAACCTTGTTTTGATTTCCACCCATTCCAGCTGATCATTAGTCTCCAGGCTGAACTTATTTTTTAAAGAGAGCTTTTTTCAGTGACTGCAGGGAGAAAGCACAGCCCAGTTCCATGTAGGATGTTCCTGCTGCCAATAACAAGGTGCTTCCTTCCCTGAATGCCACGAAACCTACGCCACCAAACTGTGCCATAAGTGACATGCATTGCAACAGGATTTCCTTGTACTCCATTAAATATAGACGACCTGAGACCCACTTACCCCACTTACCCGTGGAAAAGGAAACGAGACAAAGAAGTAGAAGGGACATTGATTCCTCACCTGACTTTTGTATAGGCTCTTTCTTCAGCTCTTTGACCTTCACGTTTGAAACTGCTCTGGAGGGCTTCTGCCTTCTTCAGTTTGCTGGCACTGGTGGAGGGAAAAGCTCTGATTTACTGATTTAAACTAACTGGCAAAAGGCTTGTTTTCTCAGATTGGTTGTACAGATGCAGAAGGCCGTAGACTGAGCAATGATAATCCTCAGGGTAAAATGCAGCCACGGTTTTGTGGGAAGGAGAGGAGTTTTATGCAGGTAAGTGACTGAATCTGCAACCAGAAAAGACAAGAAGAAAATAAGCCAGCTCACTTTATGGGCTAAATTCTGCCAGTGGCACTGAAAGAGAGCACAGCTGTGCTAAGGGCGGTAGTGAACTGTGTGTGTATGTATAGATTTTTCTGTTTGTATATACATACTGCTCAGGTAAGTGTGTGTGCAGATACGTACAAACATCTGCATATTCCAAGTGATGTATTTCCACATGAACTCATCCATCCTGAGAGGAAGGCAAGGAGCAGTCTCTAGAGCAGATTTCTGCTGGAAAGACTCTGACTAAGAGTGATCACCCTTTGTTCATTTAATAAGTGGTGGGGTCAGATTGAGATCTCTGAGGCTTTCAACATTTAGCCCTCTTTCTTCAACCTATTTGTCTTTCTTTCTCATATTATGCAAGAGATGAGATGCGCTGATAAAAGGTCTTGTGGGAGAACATGACTCAGTTTTCACAAGTGGATACCCCAAGAAACATAGCCAGCATCCCCTCACAAGTATTCATATAACCAAAATAATATCAGAAGTGGAGGCAGGAGAGAAGCAGGGTCAGAGGGGTGAAGTGGAGGAGGAAGTCATAAACTTCCTTATGTATTCTCTGCACCCTGCTCCTGCAGCCTCTGAATCTCAGCTGTGAGCACAAATAACTCACAGCCATCCCCAGGAGATCGCCACAATTGTAATCATCACCCTTTTTATTCCAGAATTTTCAGGGTTAAAATGTTAGAGACATATTATATTTGTACATATCTAAATTATACCTCTGTAATGTGGGGTCTCATTCCTCTAATCTCATTCGACTGCCAGACATCTCTTGAATGAGACTGGGAAGAAAATCTAATGGAACAAACCAGACCTTTATCCACCCAGGGAGATGAAAACTCATCGCTCCTTCAGACCCAAGACTGGACATACCTAATCCAACCACAAATTGCTGAGTTGAGCAGGGCTCATGGCACAGCCAGGAATTCTAATTCCTTCCCGTGCACGAATTACCATGTTAAACTCCCTGACCTGAGTTACACAGGAGGTCACATTAGGTTATCACTGTCCCAAATTCTGGTCTCAGAAACCAGTTTCCAGTGTCCATCTGGCTGCAATCCCAGGTAAACATCTCAAAAAAAAAAAAAAAAGTAGCACAAGGGCATGGTCAGGGTGTCTCATTTCTGTGTGCTGTGGTTGGAAGGGTTCTCACTGCTGTCGGTAAGAAGGCAGCAGACCTTCCTGGTAATAAGAAAAACTTTAGCAGATGTCAGTGGGGGCTTTTTAGGGTCAGCTTTGGTTAGAATGGTGCCCTCCCAGCCGTGTATGCACACAGGCAGTCCCTGCTGCTGGCACAGGGTTCCCAAATGCCTTGAACTTGGTTGAAAACAGAAACTCCGCCGTGGCATGGTGAGTCCTGGAGCTGCAAACCATTGCAAAGGGAAATGCTGGCACTTTGCTCTGTTCTGGGACTCCCTGTCGAGTGATTTGGTCCCTGCTGAAGACGGGAATGTCACCTCAGCCTGTGCAGCCATTCCATAAGTGTTTCTGTCCATACAAGCCCCAGTGAGAGAGCCAACTGTCTTGTCTCCCAGCCCACAGAGCACACACACGGAGTGACGTTTTCCTGTGCCATGGGTGCCCACAGCTATGCCAACCCCACACGTCTGAAGGACACAACACCCAGAGGCAGCAGTTCTCTCCAGTCAGCCTAAGCAGCAGAACTTCATTTCTCAAAGGGCTGCATGAACGTCTGCTCAGTGGCTGCTCACCTGCCAACACAGGCAGCAGAGCCTGTTTCCCTGGTCTGTCGGTGCTTTTGTCCAACTCACACTTGTTCCTACAGCTCCAGGATCACTCTCTAGCACCTCCTGTGTGAGATGCTTAGGCAGATGGTACCAGAAAGGCTTAAGCTTTCTTTTGAGGCACCATGAAATCACCTGCCCACCCCTGATTACCAAACACTCGCCTCCATCCCCTTGTCCTTTCCCCACCCCGGGAAGGCTGGTGAACTAACAGCAGGGCTGTGACTAACGGCAGCGTGAGCAAGCGACGAAGGCATCGGCCACCTAAATCAGCTGAATCAGAAGGAGCAGGGGAAAGGACATAAAAAAAAAAAAAAGCTACGTGAACAAGCACTAATCGCTTGCAAGCCACAGCATGAACATCAGGCATATTAGTGACTCACGGGTGAAATGTGTGACAGCGACTTTGGTGAGGGGTGGGAAGGGCTTCACGCCAGGGCGGTGGGAGCGGAGGGCGTGCGGCGGAGCCAGGAGCCCAGCCAGCCAAGTGTTTCCCACGCACATTCCTCTACTCCATGCACTATGAAATTTGGTCAGAAGATAAAGCATGGAAGCAGAAAGAGATTCCTAGGAGGAAAAGTGAAACAAACAGAAAAGCAAAACAGCATGGTAATTTCTTGCTTGCAAAGAGCGGGATTTCCATGTGCGGGCTTGCTCCACCTGCAATTTTACATGTGTACAGTGATTTCTGATAGATGCCTCTGGTAAGAAGCTTGATCTGTCTCAGGAAAATCCCTTTCTTGTTAATTTATTATTTGATATATATGTAAAACAGGATATAATATAGCCTCGATCCACAGAGACTCATGCCTTCAGGGCTGTGGGTAAAGGGAAGAGCACACAAGCGATGAGCCAAAGAGAGAAATAAGCTAACAACTGAGCACACTGGGCTCAGAGCAGCCCCTGGTGTTATTTTTGCCACGATTACCAGCACTGTGGTAGCACCCAGAAGCTCAGCAGAGCATGCTGCTGTACCTACACACAGCTGGTGCCTGTTGGTCAGCATCCCTCAGTGGTCCATCTCTACTGCTGGGCAAACACAGAACAATCCACCTTAGGGATTTTCAGGGTAGTGGGAGCCAGACCCTTTTGTGATGCTGAACATGGTAAGTCATTGAACTGGAAGTGTTCAAGGCCAGGTTGGACAGGGCTTTGAGCAAGCTGCTGTAGTGGAAGGTGACCCTGCTCATGGCAGGAGGGTTGGAACAGAATGGTCCTTAAGGTCTCAACCCAAACAGTGCTGTGATTCTGTAACTCTAGAAGTCCCTCTATGAATCCCTCAGTTTTGATTCTTTGCAGCAGGAGAGCATTTCTGAGGGAGTGTTGCCTGTCCAAAGGTCCGTACACTCTAGATGTCGCCTCAGAAGGCATTTGTGCATGATAGATAAATAGGTAAAAAACCCTCACCCTTTAATGAGAAAAGTACTGTTTCTGAGTGGTGACTGACCTAGACACTGTGCCATTTCATCCCTGGGACCGGGCATGTGCTCCCGATGGTATTTCAGTCAGCTGCACCGACATGCAGGTACCCGCCGGGACATCGACCCCACGCCCAGCCCTGGGGTGCTCGGTGCCCTGTAACAACGAAACAAAGGGCTCCTGGAGGAGCCAAACTGAGATTACAAAAGAGATCCGAGGTGCAAACAAACGTGAAATCCTACAGTAGCATCCCTGTGGCCCAGAGCTCCCCGGGCCAAATCCCTCACTGGGTGTTGTACCCAAAAAGCCTTGGAGCAGCCTGGAAGAGACTCCCCTCACCCAGCTCCTACAGGGGAGGCTCAGCCCCTGTCTCAGCATTCCAGAGCAGGCAACGCTTCTGCCAGTGCTGGTACACGGGATGAGCTGTACATGCAGCGAGCTGTGATTGCAACACAATGACTTGCAGTGTATTAAAATTAAGCAAGCAGTTAAATCATTTTCCAAATCAGGTCCTAACATGAGACATGATGCAAAGAGGGTTTAATGGAGGAAGCAAAGGGGGTGGAGGAGGAGAGGAACAGCCCTCCAGATGTGCTGTTAAATAAACCAACAGCGCACCCCTCTTGATGGCTACCAATCCGGGTGGGGTTTTTTTTCAGACATGCCAGATATGGGAGGCAAACACCAGAAGCCCAGGGATACTGAGAACCCACCACAGGCCCACAGGATGACCCATAAGCATCTGCAAGCTTTGTTTCCCCTCAGCACGCGATGGGCAGCCACACCTTGTGGTGGCAGAGCCCCGTGGGTTTTATGTTGTTCAGCATGACCCAACCTGGAAGCCCACGTGTAAAGGGCTGCCTTGCCTGCAGACACTGCCAAGGCAAGCCCATGGTGCTTAGGGCTCCCTGCTCCCCTCCTTGATGACTGCCTGAGGAATTTTCTGGTGGTTCAGCACATATTCTGTATTTTTGTACAGAAAACAGCCTCTGTCTTTCGCCCTGAAGAGGACACTTGCTAAGGTCTGACAGGTACTTCACTGCCTCTTGGAGCAGCTTTGGGTGCTAACAGAGTGCTAAACAGCCTTGGGCATCCCTTGTGCCTGTGAGTACCTTTTTATGGATGTGTGAGTGGTAGTTCACACTATCTCATGCCCCTGGAGGGGTTGTAGGAGAGGCGTGACAGCCCTTCACAGACCCTTTCCTTAAGTGTTAATGAGTTACCATGACCCTGGCTTCCAGGTCTCCCTTCAATTCACACCAGTTTCTCTCAGTCAGTGTAATTTCTGCACCTCTGCTATTAGTAACAGCACCTGGAGCATCTGGCCACTGCTCTACAACAAATATACACTCATTTTTATAGCAGAGATGGAACCTTCTTCCACCCTAGTATGAAACTAAAAGTACCCACTGTTCTTTTCTCAGGCTTGCCTCTGGTCTCTCCACCATCATTATAGGGCAACAAGGACTTCTTATACTGTAGCTTAGGTACTCTGAAATATCTTTTGACTCCCAAAAATGTGTTTTTCTAACTATGCTGTTACCTTGCTCCTCCTGAAACATTCTCTTCCTTTATTTTTTGTTTTTTTAATGTGAGTTAGAGGGTGGCTGGGACACACTTGGAAGGGGCAAGGCTCTTCCTTTCCATAATTTCCATGGGGCAGAGGACAGCCACAGTCCTAGCCTGGCCCCAGACTTAAATGCACAAACACGATGAGGGGAGAGCCTGGCCAACACCTGCTGCAGCCCTACCATGCCTGGCAGATGTTGGAGAGGCTTAGGAGGAGAGACACCCTCTTCCTGATGAAATGGGGTGATAAGATCCGATGTCAAATGAAGCTATTGCTAACACAAGCTGTATCTGGAGCTGCCGTGATGAAAACTGCACTGAGCACTGAGATTCTGGTGCCATTGAAGCTCTCTGCCTTCCCCAAACTTCCTGGGAAGTGTTTTGCACTTTATTTTTAAAAGTGCAATTAATCACAGAAGCAGAAACTGAAATGAGTCCAAGCGCAATAAAAGCAGCCAAGCAGAGCCTGCTCAGCCCAGTGAACATTGTTCACCACGGCCTGACTTCAGGCATCAGGAAACTTCCAGATGTGTTAACTTTGCTGCTCCTGGCTCCTGCAGGAATCTTAACTGCTTCCATCTGTACAGGGGAAAGGCTTCGGAAAAGCAGCTCTTCCTCTCCTTTTACTTACATTCCTCTGAGCACCAGGAGTTGTTACCCCACAGCTTTTGCCATTTCTGCTGGCTTCACCCTCATCAGCTAAATACTGCACCCTGCAAAGGTGCCATTTCTTGCTGCTCCCATCCCTGGGCAGGGATCATCCTGGCCCTCCATGGGGCAGAGCAAAGGCCCCTCCATCTGCTCCTGTTCTGCATGTGGTTTACAATACGCTACAGGAAGGCATTTTCTCACGCTATTAAGTTTTCACTGGATGTGGAGGGCGAATGCCTCGGATGGCGTAAAAATTCCCTTCTTGGTTTGGTTATTAGGATCTCGCGGCAGCAGCAGGCAAAGTTATAGCCTGCATGAAATCTGAGTCTGCTGCTCTGCCACGGGCGAGGGGTGCAGCCCGTCCCCATTCCCGTCCCCATTCCAGGTGTTTTTTTACAACTTCTGGGCCAGGCCCAGAGTCTCTTCATTCTCCTCAGGCCTGCAAACACAGGAGTAATTCGGACTTTTGTGAGCTCCCGTGTTTGTGCCCAGAGTATGAGGGTCAGGCAGCTTTGTGGCTGAAAGGCCCCCAAATGACACTTCTGATTTAGTTTTCTTTCGCTCAGTCTTCCTTTTTTTTTTTCTTTTTTATCCCAAGAAGAGGCTGCTTTTTGCTGCGTATTGGTCACCTTTTCCTCGCTCCAAAAGACGTTCAAGCAACAACACCGTCCACAATTGTTCTAATCATCCACTCATACTTAGCACTTATGAGGCAGTCTGTGCATAAAACGTATCTCACAAATGTAAATTCATTGCTTTTTTTCACCAGGAGGGGATCACCTTTTTGCAGAGGGGGAGGCTGACACAGGAGCCCAGGGCCACACACGGGGTTAGGAGCCCAGCTAGGATCAGAAAGGTCTGGCTCTTAAACTGTGCTCAAACCACCAAACGTCGTGGCAGAGGCAAACGGGAAGGACTGGGTCCAGACCAGAAGTGAACAGTGCCCAGGACTATAAATAATTTCGTGAGACGCAGCTTTTGTGAAGCTTGTGTAAAACACAGAAAAGGCCGGTGTTGTCCCGGGGTTTATGACTGTGTTTCCTTCCAAAACCCCTCAGATCACTCAGCCCCCCCTCAGTACCCAGATGAGTCCTGGAAATGAAAACCCAGTGAACCAGTCTGTGACCGCAGAGACCTTGTCTGTGGCCTGGGGTTTGGGTGCTGTTACAACAAAATCAGTTACAAAGTCCAGCTGCTCCAAAGCAAACCTACACACCAGGGCTTGCAATAGTGGAGCAGCAAGTGAGAAACAAGGAGGAGCAGGGGAGAGAGGAAAGGAGATGGTCGACAAGAGGGGCTTTGGTAACTCAGGATCTCTTTGGGGAAAGCTAAAACGGGGCACTGGCTACTTGCCTGGTTGCAATATGACTAGATGTGTTTGCATCCCAAGTTGAAGCTGTGTCCAGAGATGTAACTTTGCCTGCCTTAATCCTCCTGGGAATAAACCAAATTGCCCTGCTGCTTGGAGGAGGGGGGAATGTGACTCAGCATGCAGGGAGCTCCAGTTATCCTGCCATCAGCCCTCAGGCTATACGTGCCCCAGGGCCATGTCTGCTGAGAGGAGGGATGTTTTCCTAGACACTGAGCCAAAGCAGAGGCAGGATGCAGAGACATTCCAGTTACTCATCCTGGCTAAACCCCACAGGACGTCTCGAGTGGCTGAAGGGTAGGCTGAAATACGGACTGAAACTGTGTAAATCTGTGGATGTTGGCGTGAAGTCACTGTCCACAGGGAGGGTTAACATGAGATGACCAAGTAGATAACCCCAAATGGCAGCAGAAAAAGACAAAATCGTCTGTTCCCGGGGGATTTTGGCGTCACTAGTAGCAGTGGATGCCCAGGCTCTATTATGACAATATCAGAGCAGAGAAATTGTGGTCATAGGGGGAACAATACCTATTTTTGGCTCATCTGTTTTGTTTTGGGGTTTTTTTAGCTGTTTAAAAAAATGTGAAATCAAGAAGTTTCTGTCCATTTTTCTGCCACTGCAGTTTCTATTTTTGAGAGCGGGCCCCAGATGGTGAGCACTGGAAATGAGATGTGAAATGAGAATTCAGATTTCACATCAGAATCATTAATTGTGAAGGGCAGTTGGTTCACCCTCTCCACTTCCCTCACAGGACAAATTCACTCCTTCAAATTTTCAGTGTTTTCAGTGTTATTTGCTTAATCTAATGGAATAAATCTCTTATATGAAATTAAAATGTTGTCGGTTGATTCATCAGGAAGTCGACAAAATATATTTAAAGAAATATGTTACAGTATTACATGTCAAAGCATGTAAAACAAAACAAAGATTGTATTATCCAATCCATACAGGTTGAAAAAGATTTATCTGTGCAGACATTCTAATGCAGGTTAATAGTGGGTGTACTAATAACAGACGTGTGAAGCAAACTGGAAGACAACACCTGTGACAGTTGTGACATAGTGGAAATAATTCAACACCACTCATTAAGGCTGAGCAAAGGGTTAGGAGAGGAAACTGAGAAGTCAGGAAGATGATACAGCACAAGAAGAGAACGAGCTGTTGCTCCTTCAGAATCACACATGGTTTCTGTCCTTGCCATTTCTTAGCTCATTACCCACAAAACAGGCTCCAGCTGTATTACATTGACCCAGCAGAGTCAGCCATGGCTACTTCACAATTACTTTCTCATCAAGTCTTGCACTAAAAACAAAATCAAACCCGCTCGTGATGGCTCTGTTAACTGCCAGTGATCTGCTGACTGGATTTGGAAGCCATCACCCTCAAACACCTTCCCAGCTGGAAAGTTTTCTTAATTTCTTCATTTGTTTGCCCTTTTCCTTGAATTCTTGCTCTGTTTTCACCCGTATGTCCAGCAGTATCACAGTCATCAGATTCTCCACAGTTGCACAGACTACAGTCCCAAGTGGGCTCACTAATATCTGTGCAGGGTAGGCAGGATTATTGTGTTTTGGATGCTTTCTAGTGCTGGTTTTATTTACAGTGCTCCTCATTTCAAGGATCGCTTGTGATTCCTTGTGACTGATAGCGCTACAGATGTTGCACCAGAGCCGTGACGGCAGCTGGAGCACACGATATAACAACTGAAATTCTGTCTAAAGCTTCTGCAGTAACACAGGAAAATAATATCAATTCGTCTTCCATCCCATTGAAATACACATGTGTGGACACTATGGCCAGATGGCGGCCTGTACAGCGTTTATTTCTGCAGCTCTTTGATTTGCTTTGGAGGAGATTTTCTTGAGGATCCACATGGAATGGTGTTTGCTAGCCTAAACCTGCTCAGCTGGCCTGATTCACTCTGATCAGATGTGGAAGGGTATATTTCAATCTTTTTCTTTTTCATGAGAAAAAGTAAATACAAAAAGATAAGTACGCGCCAGCTTATTGCTGCATTCTGCAAAGGTCTGTGCTCTTCACTGGGGTTTATTTTGGCAGACCAGAGTGTGCAGATCAGCAGATCTGGTTATGGGTGTCATTTCCAAACATGTTTTCAGTTGAAATGATTGGCATCTGATCCATTCCTACACAGAAGTCAGATTCCCAGTATCTTTTCAGAAGTGGGAGTGAAATAAAAACTCGACCCAAACATCACTGTGCCTTGTATAAATGCACCTTACAGCCACTCAGACTCCTTTAAGGACTCATGGCATCCCTACCCAGTAAATTTAAGTGAGGGGAAAAGGAGGAGAAGGCAATCCTTTGCTTAGAGACCTTGAGGGACTCGAGGTATTACAGGGTGACAACTACTGAGGATCCAGACAGGAGTGAACAAGAGATCTTGACTTCACAACCTGGAATTCTACTGTTATGGCAAAAATAAATAAAAGCAGCAACCATAATAAAAGTTGTGAGCAGGAGAAGAGTGATTCATGCCAACATCCTCAGGATGTGTATGTATATATACATATATATATATATGTATGTATATATACTAATATACATACACACACACACATAAATACAGTCTTGAGCCCAAAGTTGTCACACTCCTTCTACTTATGTAGCACTTTCCTTTCAAGGATCTCAAGGATCCTTTGTAGACATCAATGAACAGATGAAGCAAATAAACCCTGAACCTGCAGCTCCAGTGAGGAAATCCTGACACTGTTCTGAAACAAATGGTCTCCAGAGAACCATTCCATCCCTAATGATTCTGTAAAACAGCCTAAAACAACAAAAAATTCTGGGTTAGGATCTGATCTCTTGAGTCAGCTCTGAGCCACTGTCACCTTGTAATTGTAAAATTGTAAAAAAATTACAGTATCACAGTATCACAGTATAGATAAGGCTGGAAAGGACCTTGAAGATCATCTAGTCCAACCTATAATCCAACTAACCTATCCTCTACATCTAGATCATATCACTCAGCACCTCCAGGGCTGGCGAGTCAACCACCTCTGCAGGCAACCCATTCCAAATCTGGATCACTCTTTCAGTGAAAAACCTTTTCCTAATATCAAGCCTAAACTTTCCCTGTTGAAGCTTAAGACTATGACCTCTCGTCCTGTCCCCAAAGACCAAGGAGAAAAGACCAACCCCTCCCTGACTGCAACCTCCTTTTAGATAGTTATANAGCCAGGCATCATCACAATAGAATATTCTTACCTGGAAATAGCCAGCTACAACACTGACCTGTGCCCTGCCTTAGCTCAGTAATGGGTAAGGTCTGAGATGAGAGTTACATGGCTGAAACTGTCTTGGGAATAAAATGGGACTGAGCACACCATTCATCAGACCATTTCTTAGGACTTGGATGGAAGAAGTGCTTCCTCTTCAGGAGTGCTGACATCAAGATTTTTATGCTGATCCCATCTACTTCCTTCTAAGGAAACTGGACTTCACTGTTCTGTGTGTCGCTTCTTACTCAAGACATTCTATGGTTCTAAGGCTGGTGGAACTTCATCTTTTTTCAAAGTCTTCGAAAAGTTATTCTCAACAAAGCAAAATTCCTTCTTTGGAGGAGTGTTTCCAAAGATCTGAGGTCTTGAGTGGCTTCTAGTTGAATCCATGAGGAAAAAAAGAAACATTAATTCCATGGGAGTGGAGTTAGGTTGGTGCAGGGAAGATTCAATGAATCTAATTAACAATAATCACTTTTCTCTTTTTGTACAATGGCGTGCTCAGGGCAGATGATTTATAACAATTATGGTAACAGTTGTAACAGAAGTATGCCCAGTGCTAGGTCAAATGGTTCTGGATGAACAGCCATTTTTCCTTTGTACTCCAAATGGCAGCCCACAAATCCCTTGCACACAGGGACAGACAGACATCCATATGCCTGTAGCCCAACATGACTTGAGCCCATCAACATCCAAGCAGCACCAGGCCCTGCTGTTGCATGAGATTGTTCATGTTCTCCTCTCTGTCTCATTTTTTGGGAGCTTCTTCATTTCAACTTCTTGTACATTCCACACCTTCTGCAGATAAGATATTCATATTTGGGTATCCTAGTCATCTGTTATGGTTATTTAGCTCCAAAGGACCTTCTGGTGAGACAAACCAAACTGATTGTCTGAGTGGTTTGGTTTATCCCTGTTATAAACCATGTGTGGGACACTGGGACAAGCCAGTTGGGAAGATGCAGAGTGGGAGAGGGATGCTGGTGTTGAGAACATCTCATCCACCATTCCTGGGGAGAAAATGTCACTGGGAGAGAGCCATAAAGTGGGTGAATTGCACAGGCAAGATGTATGGACACCAAAGGTTGTACATTAAGTATGACACTTTTTATGAAACAAATTTAATGGGGGGTCCTGTGTATCTTAAATTTTATTTTTCTTTTGACACGGGAAAATTCCCTTAGGCTCCCAGCATCAGCTGTTCTCTGTTATGCTGCCATCTGTTATGTAAAATAACTAGAATTCCTTTTTTTCTCTGTCCCCAGTGGCTTTCCTGTTTTTCAGCTTTGGTCAGCTCTGGTTAGTTTTGTCTTTTGTCTTTCTTTTATGATGCAAAATATCCTTTTACTTGTTAAATAAATAAAATATTGCAAAATAAGCTAAAATTATTTTTCTTTACATAAAAAATGAATCAATTTTGTGTACATTAATCATTTGAAAAATATCCTTTGCTTCGCTTTCTAGTTGCTGGTTTAAATCACAGTATATCTCAAAGTGTATGTGGCATTCATGCTGGGAGTTGAGGCAAGTCCAGCCTGGTGATATGGTGGTGTCTTCAGATCTGAATCCAGATTCAGATTTTTAAACATTTTTGAAATGCGGGTGTGATTGAATTAAAGGTTTTGACTTAGAATTTTTAAGATCTAATGCTCCAATTAGCGTGCCAGGAACTAAATATCTGTAATATTTATACTGCCAGTCCTTAACAGGGTACACCTTAGATGGCTCTGAAGACTTTGGAGACTTGTTAGGTTCCCATGGACTTTAAAAATACATAAAATGTACTGTAAATCAAGCTGAACTATTGTGTTGCTATCTTATTTTATTTATTTTTTTAACATTAAAATTTTTTTTTGTGCCCCTCAGATAAGTTTTTAAGGTGAGCTCTCAGCACATCTTCATGTGTAATCTATGCATTTACTGTTTCTTTAAACTCTAATCAGGGACTGTTGTGTCTGCTGGCCTCCAGCAGATGAGCTGGTGAAAATAGCACAGCATTCATGAAGTTTATTGATTCCTAAAGCATCCAACCTAATTTTTTTTAGTCTTTGAGGTGGAAAGCCCAAAAACCCATGCCTGCCTGCCTATCTCTGTGTGTGAGTGGTAACTTGACACCTATTCCCGTAGGTAGGTATTTACTGTGGCTCCACAAATTCACTCCCTTCCGTGGATATCTCTGTATTTAAATGTTCAATATGTCCTGCTCAGGAGCTGAGTGTCCTAAGGGCCAGTGGTCCTCTGGGCCTCTTCTTCCATGGAGGAAGGGTCGGTGTTGGGTCTGGTCCTGTTCAACATCTTCATTGATGATATTGATGATGGGATCGAGTCCATCGTGAGCAAATNCACCTTAGATGGCTCTGAAGACTTTGGAGACTTGTTAGGTTCCCATGGACTTTAAAAATACATAAAATGTACTGTAAATCAAGCTGAACTATTGTGTTGCTATCTTATTTTATTTATTTTTTTAACATTAAAATTTTTTTTTGTGCCCCTCAGATAAGTTTTTAAGGTGAGCTCTCAGCACATCTTCATGTGTAATCTATGCATTTACTGTTTCTTTAAACTCTAATCAGGGACTGTTGTGTCTGCTGGCCTCCAGCAGATGAGCTGGTGAAAATAGCACAGCATTCATGAAGTTTATTGATTCCTAAAGCATCCAACCTAATTTTTTTTAGTCTTTGAGGTGGAAAGCCAAAAAACCCATGTAAAACCTGCCTATCTCTGTGTGTGAGTGGTAACTTGACACCTATTCCCGTAGGTACATATTTACTGTGGCTCCACAAATTCACTTCCTTCCATGGTTATCTCTGTATTTAAATGTTCAATATGTCCTGCTCAGGAGCTGAGTGTCCTAAGGGCCAGTGGTCCTCTGGGCCTCTTCTTCCATGGAGGAAGGGTCGGTGTTGGGTCTGGTCCTGTTCAACATCTTCATTGATGATATTGATGATGGGATCGAGTCCATCGTGAGCAAATTTGCAGGTGACACCAAGCTTGGAGCCCATGTTGATCTGTTAGAGGGTAGGAAGGCCTGGACAGAGTGGAGAGATGGGCAGACTCCAATAGAATGAAATCTAAGTCCAAATGTCGGGTTCTGCATTTTGGTTATAATAANCTTGTACCATTTCAGATATGTAAATTATGCCACTTAGGTTTCAGCCCTTTTCTGGGGATCCTTTAAAGTCATTAGAGACAAAACAGGAAGTTGGAGGAAGCTCTTCTTACCTAACTCGGACATTTCCCTTTGGATGGGAAAAATACCTCCTCAGAGTGCTCCTTTCATATTATAAAAGGCAAAAAGAACCTAAACCCATCATTTGAAGGTTGAAATTTAAGTGAAGCTGGAGTCTGTGTGTGACGTCCCAGAAGGAATCTGAGTGAGCTGGTGAGCAATGAGCTGAGACTGAGCAGGGTGGACTGGGAGGTGTCCATGGGGATATTGGCCAGACCAATGGCACCACCACAGAGGTTCCTCTGCTGGAGTATCCAGCATGGAGGTGTGCTCGCTGTGTGGGAATTGCCCAGACTTCAGTTCATCAGTAGACTGAAGAACACTTTCCTCTTTTGTAAGAAATCATGCTTTTTTTGAATGAATCGGGCAATTCGGCAAGAAATAATAGCTTTGGCCATTGCACCTTCAAGGCTACAAGATAGATGGAAAATTACAAATATACAGTTTTTGTTCTATGCAAGCCCTCTAAGAAACGGCTGCATATCACATATTTACTGGATAATTTTACAGGAATCCCCCAGTTAGGAAACTGCAGGATGGCTGCAACTAGTAAGTTACCCAAACCACAGGTCAGTGGATTTTGTTCCATGGGATGTGTCCTTTGGGGGGTTTTAAAGGGAGTCGAGAAAGATTTGTATATTAAGAAATTTGAGCCGGGCCATGAAGATAAACCTTTCTGTCACATGATGGACACACTGAGCACCAGGATGAGTTGCTAAAACTCCCCAGTCATGACAGCATAGCATGTTCAGTATCACTAACAGGGACAAGGGATTTGTCCGTGGAAAAATCCCCAATAACTCACCCCGTCTGCCACTTCAGAATGATATATCCTCGGATTGCTTCCTCCTCCACTGACTTGCAGCCACCTTCAGGGATGGGACAAGTGCAGCTGTTCAAACATCACGCAGCAATCCTAAACCATTCAAGGAAGGGGAGAGAATTATCGCTACTCTCCATCTCCAAGGAATTCTGGGAAGACAGTTGAAATGACTTTACACCTCTAAAATATTGTGTCTCTTCTGACAAAAAATATGCCAAGGTCTCTTTAGTGTCCAAACGCATTTGAGTTCTTTGTTTTATGCCCACCAAAACAAGGGTCCACCATTGAAAGTTTGATGGAAGAAGCAATATTTCATTTTCAGCTCAATTTTGATAAATTTAGAAGAAGTGAGTGTTGTGACTGAGAAAGCATAATTTAATGGGAGTACTGAAAACCACATGCTCCGAATTTTATTTTTTCTGATCTCTCTGAAAATGCAGAGAATGCGAAAGAGTTTGGGTGGCATTCTGGGCAAAACTCTTTTTGTTTATGGCCATTTTTGACTCTCATGTTGACACAATAATTGATCACCTTCTCTGCAACCAATTTTTTGCCTCCTAATAGAAGGTGGAATAGTCATTACCATGTGATTATTTTCAGGAAATATTCCCAACTTGATGATACCTTAGGAGTATTTATCTCACCATGTTCTTCTAGTTGTGTTAAAAATCTACTGAAAAGTGCACTACAAAGGACAATGGAGATAACACATCTGGCATTGTACTGGAAACATTTGCAGTTAATTTAATTAAAACTCAGACACTGGTCTGGGCTGGCAGTGCTTCACTGATTTGTTCAGGATGCAGGAATGGCTACAGAGCCCTCAAAGCACAAAGGAAATCACAAGCAGGGTGGCTCTTTGCTGTATCTGCATGACCCAGACATGTACCAGTGATACCTATCATACATATTACACAAGTAGAGGGTATGACTTACAGCTGGGCTTTGCATCTCTCACACGGGCCATCCAACACTGGAGCAGAGCAGCTGAAAGTGAAAAGCTATCTGAGGCTTCATGCATCTGTAATTTTGTACAATGAAGCCTCCCTCTCTGCTTGACAGATCCAATGTTGCTCCTGGCATGGGTTTAAGCAGCTGTAATGTCAAGGATTTACAAAAATTCAAGCGGTGGAGTATAGCCCAGGGCTTCAGCAAGCACAGTTTAAATGATATAATTAAGCATTTATTGGGATGTTTCTTGCTGCAAATTGTATTACCCAGTCCTCACACAGCCTTTGTTAGTAGAGGCATAAGGTACCATCGTAAATCCTATTGAAATGTTTAACCTGCATTTAATGCTGGATTGGTAAACTCAGAAATTCCAGCATTTATTAAAATTGCCATTTTCAGACCTTTACGTGGAGCCAGCTGTTTATTACTAACCAGGTCCACTGGACCTCGTGTGTTCTTCAGGCGTGGGCTACAGAAATCCAGTCTGGGAGTGCAGGAAAGCAGGTTGTCCTGGCTGACTGCACATCACTTTCCTGGTGACTTTGCTTCCTCCCTCAGCCTTTACCCCTCTTGTCCATCTGGAGTGCAAGTTCTCCCCTTGGTGTGGCCCTGTCACTCACACCAAGCAGTCCCAATGTAGATTGAGGTCTGTGGGTAGTCCTTTAACATGTACATGTACAGAGTTTTCAGAGGAATAATGAGATTTTTGGAAGTGGGAATTATTTACTTTTCCTCTTTGACCTCCCTGGAATGGGAGATGTTTACCAATCAGCCAGGAACTATTGTCATCCTTTTCCCCCCCCTCTCACCCTGACCTTGGTACAGCTCTAAAATGTCAAGATATAATATCCCTAGTTGTGCTGAGCCTCACTTTTTCAGAGACAAAAAAGTCTGGGTACTCTCCCTTTGAAAGTGTAACTCACAGGGCAAAATACTTCACAGGAGTTCTACTCTTCCAGAATAATTCCGCTTCATTCTTCTAGTTCTTGAGGTCAGGAAATTATATCAGGAAATTATATGTATAACAAAAACAAAACATGGTTTAAAGGGGAAAGGGGATACTTAGATTGAACAAATGCCTTTCCTGTTAGTAGGCTCATGATGAGAACCACAAATGTCTGCCAAGGGCAGCCCTTCAGCCAACGTTGTGCTTTCTTTCCTGGCCTGAGTACTCTTCTCCTAAAAAATAGTTCACCTACAACCTTACAATAGATGCAGAATCTGAAGAAGGAAGGAAGGAACTATGTAGTTGCCCCACAAACGTGCCTTGAGATTTTTAAAACTATTGCTGGCAGATATTTCTACAAAGAGCTGCTGGAGAGTTAAGTGCTGGATGTTAACCCTGCAGATCCGAAGCGTGCAAGTCAAGAATAATTCATTCCCAGTTACTGTGACAGTCTAAAGATGCTAAAAAGGAAATCTAAGTCGTTTCAATCCTTTCAGTGCAATTTGCTCAGCTTCAGAAAGGAGGGAAACGTGCAGGAGCAAGTCTGACCGTGAATGTTTTTAGGGAGGGTGAAGCTGTGGGTGTAACCATGTCATCCCGTGTACCCAGGTTCAAAAAACAGACCTGTGAGCCTGAGATAAAAGGGCACAGAAATGAAGAGACAGAGAGAAAGAGAGAATAAAAGAGAGAGCGAAGAGAGCAAAGAGGGAAACAGAGAAGGAAAGATAAAGAAAAAAAGAAAGAAGGAAATAAAGAAAAAATAAAGACATACAAAAAAGAAAAAAGAGAAAAGAAAGAAGAGAGAAAGGGAGGGAAATTTGTATGTACATCTTGTTTATAAATTATTACTTTCCTCATAGTTTAATTTTAATCAAAATATGAAATTTAACATTAAAAATGTACTTAGGAAGTGGAATACAACAAATACCATAATGATGGAAATAAAATCAAAACCACCAGTAAACTAAAATGGCTCAAGGGCAGGGAGACCAGCTCTGCACACCAGCACCAAACAACTCTCAATCCCCAAATAAAGGAAAATTAATATCTCGGAATTATTTATTTCTCTCTAACTGTTCAAATCCATATCTGACCTCTGCTGGCCAGGTTTTCCTGTCTCTTGACATGGTCCATTTACAGAACACCACATGCCAGCTTCCCAGGAATGACTAAGGCTGGGAGATCGTATTTTGCATATGGCTATTGTGATCCTCAGCGGACTTTTTAAGCAACCGAGGAATCCAACCACAGCTTCTAACTGTTTCCAAACCCTGAGCAGACACCAGGAGGATGGCACCTGGTACTGTGAGGTGTGTGACTGGTCTCCTGACAGGCACCCAGGCAGCGTGGCCTTGTTTCACTCCTCTGCCTGGGAACTCCCCAGGTCAGGTTTCCCACGAGCCAACACACCTTCCTGCCACCCAGCCACTGCGACAGCCGCCAACGACTGCGCGGACAGAGAGATCCCACCCTCGGCGCGCAGACTGCTTTGTGGTCAGACTGTTATTAACACATGGATTTTTGTGTTCATCCTCTTGCTGTGTTTATATAAAATAAAATTGAATTTACTCGCTTGTTTAAGACTTTTAGGGAGGGCAGAGGGAATGTGAGTGCATGGGAACGTGCTGGGCTGGCCATCAAAGAGGGATGGGTTTTCCTCTTTGACTGCAAACTGCATCTGAAATGCATGTGATGGGTAGTTGATTAGTTTAATACATCACTGAGAGGCATTCACACACTGGATGTGCTACCGGGACCCGGGAGAGCACAAACAAACCACGGTGAAATGTGCATTGCAGAGGTCCAAGTCTCCACAAACATCCCAACCTGGTGCTCAGCCCTCACCGAGGGGGAAATTGTCCTTCCTCCTGAGAGCTGCAGGGAGCATCCTGGCTCTTCAGAAATAATAAGCATATAATTTCATGTGAGCATCTGACAATGACAGATCCATGAGCACTCATCACATGTAGGCTCTAAAAGTAGCTTCAGACACAAATTGTAGCATTCCTCAGAATTACCAGCCCCTGTTTTAATGGTGTTTTGTGAGCTCTTGAGCTTTAATATGAAGTGTATTGTGCATGGAAATTGGTAGCTTCACATGAACTTAAATGTACTTTGTTCTTTCATGCATTAATATGTTGGGTTTGTGCTGTAATGCTAGCCACAAAAACCTATCGAGTTCTAGATGCTTGCCCCCTGTTAATAAGCCCCCAAGACTGGTTTCTTGTTGTTATGACATCAATGTGACCTCATATTTAAAGGTAAAAAATCAGTGGCAGAAAGTATCAGTACCAGTCAAATCCTGAAATCCTTTCCTGACCAGAAACCTCATCAAAATCTGCAGGACAGAAGATGTAAAGATTGCTCATGTAAAAGTTTCAGGGCTGTTTTTCCAATCTACATGTCTAAAAAATACCTGTTAAAATGCATCAGATCAGTTTGCTTTGTGTCTTTTCTTGCCAGCATGAAAAATGCCTTGATGATTGCGCAGTCACAATCCTTCAAAGAATAGCTCTGATTTGACATAAAAAATCCTTCATAATGCTGGCTTTGCCACATAGACTACACTTGCCTTTGGTACTTTCTGCCTATCAAGTTGAAATCCATGCAGCAGCGCTCAGACTTTAATGAGCAGAAAATCTTAGTTGGAAAGACAGGTTAGACTTGATTTTTATTTTTTTTTAAGAAGAGAAAATATTGTCAGTAGCAGTGGGAACGAGTCAACGTGTGTTCGATGGTTACAGCAGTTACAAGCTCTTGTACATGAAAAAGGATTAGAGCAGCATGGATTAAAATCCATTAAAATTCCATGCAGAGCTGGAAAATTTAAGTACAGATTCATACCATGAGCTGTTCCCATTCCTATTGACATGAAGAGGAAATTCGTCATTCGTTTCCTCAGGAACAATTTTGGTTTATTCTCTTTATTCCATACCCAGGAATGTTAACTGAGCAGCGCAGATTTAACTTCACAACGCGCTCTCAGGACATTACAACACAGACAGCGCAGAATATCTGATTTTAAAGATATGTATTAGTACAGACATTGCTATATGAGCAGGGAATGAGCTTATTGTGCAGACAGCAGGCAGCCATGGAAATCAAGGACCGCAGACTGAATTTAAGCGAGTTCCTACTGTAAAGCAAGAAGGGATAATGTAATTCATGGATGCACGAACAAGGAAGCAGTGAGTAGGAGTGAGGACCTGATCTTATCTCTCCCCACTGCTCTGGTAAGACTAATATTGGCATAGTGCATAAAGTTCTGGGGCTCGTATTTTAAACTGAAAAAGTTGGAGACAGGTCAGAGAGAGAATGAGAGAAAAATGTCTCTCTCTAGCGAAAGCCTGGAAGGGTTTTCTCTGCTCACCTTATCAAAAAGACGGAGACATGACTTGATTAAAGCATACAAGTACCACCACAACAAGATAATACCATATGCAAAAGATCTCCTTCATCTAGTGGAGAGAGCATAGCAGGAATCAACGGCTGGAAGCCGAAGCCAAACAAAGAAACCCAGGCATGCATTATTAATAGTAAGAGCAATTAATCCTGGGAACTGCTTACCAAAAGTAGGGCTGGATTCTCTGTCTCTTGATGTTTTCAGATCAAGATTGGATGTCTTCCTAGTAGAGATGCCCCAGGCAAACCCCTATGAAAGGGAAGCAAGGTGAGACATAATAGTCGGTGATACACCATCAGACCAGTTGACTGGATGATCCTGTTGTTGCTACCCACTGGCTCCTTCTCTGGCAGTAAATTAAAGTGTCAGGACCCAGGCCCAGACTCCAGAGCATGATCACCTATGCTATTAAATTGTTAGGATGATCCCTCACATGCTGCTGACCATCAACGAGCCCCCTACCAGACACAATGAGCACAGTTTGGGAACAAGCACAGTCCAAGACTGCAGGAAATTTGGATGTGGGCATTCTGTTTTGGAGAGAGAAAAAGATAACAGTTGAACATGCTGACCAGACCACCCCTGGGTTGGAAAAATCCATTTCTGCCTGGATTACTTCAAAAGGTAGTGTGTTATAGGTAGGATGGTGTGTTGGTAGCAGGATGGCAACAGGTTAGGTAACAGGTTTGGCTAGGTTAGGTAATAGGTGATAGGTTGGACTCGATGATCTCTAAGGTCTTTTCCAACCTTACTGATTCTGTGATTCTGTGATTCTGTGAAAAGACTTGATTCAGCTATGGCAGCTCAAGGTTCAACACCAACCGACAGAAAAGTCTGTGAATCAAATACTCCAGAGCCGCCTCTGAGTAGGTGGAATGATGTTGACACACTCACAGCTTTGATGAGCTCCAAAAGGGAAAAATGAAGAATGTTTTGACATATTTTGAATATTCAGAAAGGATAATTGTTTCCTGAAGTAACTGACATTCCTTAGGAGTAGTGTATTCCTGCCAGTCATGTCCATACTAGATAGAGACATTGGAGCTGCGCTTCCCACACATCCCTTGCAATTAGGCAACATGGAGCCTGATAACTGGGATCTTTTAAATGTCAACACAGCTTCCAATTCCAGTGTTCACTCGATGCTCATTAGCAGCCTTGAGTTAATGTGTTTTGTTGCTGCTGGTAATGATGTGCAGGGACACAACTGCTGCCCCTCAATGTTTGCTGTAATAGGAAAACAAGGACTTCAAATTCATTACAAGATTTAGTATCTCAGCCCAGGGATCCCAGAAGGATGCTTTTCACTGTTTCTGAGTGATGCAAGCATTTCTTGCCCACTGAATATTAAACAGACACTCACCCTCAGGCTCTTTATAGAAGAAAAAAAATCCCATTTACTCTGACTAAAGCTTTGGTAGGCTCTAAACAATTTCTACAGTGAAATTGCATCTAGAACTAATTTTTTCCAGCACTGTTGAACCTGGCAGCACAGTAAATATTGTACGGAGCACAAAGACAGCTGGGCAGTAGTTGCTGGGCTACCACAGTGCACATCAGATGCCCCTAATGCATAGTTTGGTCTATTGGGACACAAAGGACAAAGGACTGACATTACAACAAGCCTCTTCATAAAGACTTCCAGATTTCATCCCCGTTTATAAAACAACCAACACAGAACCCCCGAGAGAAAACAAAATGCTGCTATCATTTCTTCCAGTGGAATAAATGAAGACAGAAAGGTCAGGTGCTTTCAGTCCCTGAGATGTATAAAGATAACAGAAGGGCCCACAGGTCTCCACCACAGGTCATTGTGCTGAGACACCATGTAGCTTTCCAGGTGATGGACACCTCCAAAACAAATGTCTTCCTCCATGCTGAAGGACTACACAGACAGTACCTGAATGAGAGAGTCTAAGATCAGTTCCCATATGTGCTCTGTGTGTATCACAAGACTTTCTTGCTCAAGAAAACTGAGCAAAATTGAGTCTCTCTGAGCCTCTCTGACCCTCTCAGAAAGAGCACTGCAGCTGCAGCAAGGGAATGCAAAAAAGACCCTTTCCAGTCCTTTTCTGCAAGCCTAAAGATCCTATGCTGACAACAAGGTCATCTCTCTCTGATCAAGCTTTATTATTTTTGTGAAGCTCAGATCACTCAACACCTGGAGGCAATTTCCTAAGCATCTGCACTTTTACAATGTGAACCTAAGATGGGATGAAAGGCCAAAACCCAGCCAGCTCTCACAAAACGTTGCACTCCTGGGCTTTGCAAGTTTGCCTTAGCTGAGGAAAGTTGCCATTTGCAGGATATCCGTGAAAAGCTTCTGGACTAAGTGAAGAAACCCTGTGGTTGTGATTTTCACTTCATTACAGAGAATGCATTCACGAAAACGTCATTCACGTTTCATCCTGGCCTTTAAATATTGTATTATCATAGAAGTACAACACGGACAAGCAGCACTCTGGAAAGATGACCCAGACACATGAGCAAGGTGTAGAGAGGCCCATGGGTTGGCCATCACTCCTCCTCATCCCAGGCCAGCTTCACTCCTGCAGTCACAGCTCACGGATGGCTCAGGAGCTGAAGTGCTGCCAACAGGCATTCAGTTCTGGGGAGAAAGTTCTTTACCTGTGTGGCCATGATGCACGCCACAACTCTAGACCCAGTCCTTGAACTATTTTTTTACTCAGAGAGGTGTCATTTTAGGATTTATCTTGCCAGGACATGAGAGCAAAGGAGCATAGGAAGCTCCCAGAAGCAATTCAGACATCATGACTTCACAGAAAACAGTGAGTTACTGGAAAAAATGAAATTCATTATACCTTTCATTAACTTAAAAAGACAGACAAATAAAATAATGATCTTTTAGCTAAGATGATTGTAAAGAAAAAAGCCACAATACTACTTTTCCTTGTTCTATATAAATTACAGAGAGGTATCACAGATATTAAAGGCTACCAGTGTGGATTTCCTACATTGTAGGTGCTGAAGTTTTGCCCGTGTGAGATGGCCTTGCCTTTTTAGAGACGGTCGTGGATGGATCACACCTATGGATGCAGCACTGGTCTCTAATGTTTTTTAGTATTTTCATAGAGCATAGAAAGCAAAGGTTCCCAGGACACATTTATCCTGCTACTGCCCCTCTATGACAAGGACAGTTGGAGGCTCTCCAGTGTGAGAATTTCCAAGCAACTCTGGCTCGACATCACATTCAGCAACTTGGGACACCAAGTGACTCTGTTGACCTTGAATTAAGCAGCGTTTCACTAGGCACAGCAGCAGGCTCTAACAAAGTGTTTTAAATGAACAGAACTTTATTAGAGGGAAGGGAGGGAAGGAAAACAGAAGGAAGCATTAGTCTGGGTGATCTGAATTAACACTGAGCAAGCCCCAGCCTTGTCCCTCGGCGCAGTTATTAAGGAATTAGTGAGCTAAGGAAAGTAGCATGTTAAACAAACTGGTGAAGCACTGGTCACTTTTCAATGGAGCATGTGAATGATACCCATCAGCCCTCTGATGCCCAAAAAGAGGGATGTGTGCTCAGTTACAGGGAGAGGGTAAGAGAAGAAAGCTCAGGAAACAACACAGAAAAAGGGTGAGCAGATGGCAGGACGTGAGACAGGTGAGAAGAGCACGATGAGGCAAAGAAACAGCCGATCTGAGACCTGGTGCAGCTGTTTCCTATGTACAATGTTCCATCTTCCCTAAGGACACCCCAGCACTCTTCTTTCTCCCCCTACAAATCTTCACTACTGGCACACTCTTGTTTCTATGGGGCTGCAGACCAGGAGACCTCCTTTCCTGGACAGCCACCTCCATACTACACAAACAGTGCTAGTGACATCCAAAAAAGCCTGGAAATCCTTGTCTCTACCCTCAGCCTACTTTAGCACTATTAGCTTTGAATATCCTTACGTCAGGGATGAATTGCATTTGGTTCAGGTTTGTCAAGTGCTACTGTAATCCATATTTGTACTTCTCCAGGGCCTTCCTAGCAGATCCCAGGATATATTCTCACTTTTACTACGTGCTACAGAAATTCCCTTTGAGTCATGTCCCCTCCCAGTGCACACAGAGCAGCATGTTGAGGGTTAAATGAGTTCTTCACCACACTCAAACTTTTGTAAAATGGGTCACTGTAGCTTTCAGAGTGTTCCCTCCCGCGTGGAGCTGCAGAGCTGGAAGGTGCCGTGGGTGTCAGATGTGAGGGACACGGTACAAAGTTCAGGCTGGTCTAACTCAGTGGAAGCTGCAGCTGGATTATTGTGAGTGGTCTCAGCCCAGGAGCGGAGACATGGCACTGTTGGGTACGATAAGGGGGTGTGAGAGATGCTGGGGGGTGAAAGTCCTGGCAGATCAAGGTGGCAGCAGGACCCTGTGAACACTCTCTCTCAATGCCCCCAAGCCAGGCTGCCTCACTCCTGAGGATGTGATTCATGGGAGATACAGTAATCAAGGGAAATGTGAAATACTTGACATTCCCCACACCCTCTCACGGCAAAACACGCATTGGGTTTCATGCCCTGCAGGCACCTCACTCAGGTATGTCCTCCTTCCTCCAAGCAAGAAAACGACCTGTGGTGTTTCACCAGAGAAGACAAACACCTGAGTGGTGCCAAGGATGGTGTGGGATGAGGGGGAGAGAAGCAAAGAGCCCTCAGCACCCCGTGATGGGTGAGGCCATTCTTGAGCCAGGGACGTGCTGGCAGCCCCAAGGGCATCAGGATGCAATGACAATGCCAAGTTCTTTGTAGCCAACAGTGGAGAGTTGTGATGAAATGGAGACTTTCCCTGTGGAAGAGCCCTGATTAACATTAAATTAAAAAAAAAAAAATCAATCTGCTGCCACATGCATAGCTTGGCCCTATTACAATTTGTGTGGGATTTTTGAGCAGGCCTCTCTGTGGCTGGGCAGGCATCTGCCATTTTGTGCTAGGTACAAATTAAAGGATGTCTTGCCTTTTTTTCCCCATTGTCTGTCCTCTCTGTGCCACATAGAGCTGATCTTTATTCATCCCTCCTCTATAGGGAAGGGCAAAGCATTCAAGAATTCACTTGTATTGCATCAAACAGAATGTTTTTTTAAAAAAACCCAACAACCAAACCACAAACTTCCCACTCTTCCTCCCTCACTCCCTCACATAGAGAAGAGATTTGGGGACTTTGCAACATCAGTCTGGCAGTTTGGGCTCCTCTTTCAATGCAGTGACTTCAATAACTCTTACTGAAATCTGCTTCTCCATCACCAGAAGAACCACCCTGGACAAATCCCACCTTCTGTAAATGGCTGTGAAGGTTTCATTCGTGTGCACTAGATCTGCATGGCTTAAAGTTAGTAACAACACAGCAAAATAAAACTGGCATTTTCATCATTTATTTCTCAGACACTCGTTTCCCGATTTCTCCTTCTTTCCAACATAGGAGGAAAGTCTTTCTGGCTGCAAGATAATTAATTCCTCTTTCTAATTACGAGTGTGCGTTGCCATAAATGGTTTAACTTCTACCCAGGTTGTCTTCTGCATCCCCCACTGCTTCTCAAAACCTTTAAGAGACACAAAGTGTTATTTCTTCATGGGCTCCCTGAGTCACACATTGTGTTGCCTCTGGAATATGCTCCCACGGGGATATCTATTAAGTCAAGCATTTTAACAATGATAGGGGCTTGAAGCATTCCTGCTCCCTCCCAGTCCTCATTGTCAGTGATTTTTTGCTTAACACAGGAGAAAATTATTCCCCAAAGGTAACTAACAGGTCAGTGTCAAGGACCTTTGCCCAGACCAGAGTTCAAATGTCCTCTCTACAAATAGCTGGACGTGAGAATAGGGATTTGACCTTTCCTCTACCATCTAGATCTGAGTATAAAAACAACATTTCCTGTTTAGGCAGAGACTGAACTAACAGTTAAGGGGAAATTTTGCCTTGTGTTGAACCAAGAAACAGAAGTTTGGGGTTTTTGAAGATGAGAAATACTTTTGTTACCATCTAAGATGTTTTTTATTTAAACCAAGGTGCCTTTTGGACAAGATAGAACTTAACCCTTCAAAGGCTCTGTTTTGCAAATTTAAGATAATTTAAAAATTCAATACAGTTTTCTGCAGTGAAAAGTGACAATTTTTGTTTGGCAAATGCCAGGAAGGAGTACCAAAGTAATATTTTCAAAAAATATGCCTCCATTTTGAGGTCAATATTTTTGGCCAAACTTAACCAAAATTTATAAATAGATTTAGTCTTCCTAAAGGTGTTTTGGCAGTTTTTTTAGGGTTTGGGTTGTCATTGGTTCCCCCCCCCTCCCCAACTTACTGTTTGTATAACGTTGTTTAAAAATCTCCCACATTCTCTCACCACACCTGTAACAAGGATTGTGACCATTTGGCTATGCTGGAGCAGGTGTGGGACATCTCCTCACTCATTTTTTCATCTCTAAAAATAGGGGGGTTCTCCCATGGTGAAACAAATAATCATTTTTCTAGCCAGATTTTTTTGCTGGGCTGTGACCTGTCTCCCAGAGGGGTGAACTCCACTGCAAACCTTCTTTCCCATTTAGTGCCTGGCCAAGGCACGGGAGCAGTTTAGGAACACGAACACTTTCAGCAGGCACTTTGGAGTCCTCTGACATCTACCAGGCCACAGACAGAGAAAGTGCAAATAAATATCCCAGGCAGTGGTGAAGTCTCTTGGCAACTACGTAATTCCTGAGGGAAGCAAGAGAAAGGGTGTCCTCAGGTTTGAGGCTCTTGCTGTCCGAGGAAGAGTGGAATTCCACCAATGAACTTACTTTTGGTGTATCAGTTACACTATTGTGAGTAATATCAGCTGTGCCATGGCGATTGTGCCACTCCTGCAGAGTCAGAGGATGGCAAGCTGAAATCGCCGCCCTTATCTGTTCTGCCTGTTTGCTCTTGTGAAAACCTAGGGACTGGTTTTCATGTGGGACAGGTTTGTGAGGGCTTTCAGCACAGCTCACACCCAGAGGCAGGTCAGCGAGTGTTACTGTCACTTCCCTTGGAAATGTACTGAGGGATGCTGGGGGTGTGATTTTATGGAATGGTACAGAACTCTGCGGGCAATTCACTGGGCCTTACACAGGGNGAGCACTCAAGATGTGGTCTGACTACGATCCAGACTAGCGTGAAGAGGCAAGGTTACTTCGTTAAAAGTTCTCCCCTGGCTCTATGGTATCATGGAGCAAAAAGTTTTACACCACCTCAGCATCAGCGTGGTACACTGATGCACATGGGAACTCTGGTTTCACAGCCAATGTACATGCCAGAAATTCACACCCCCAACAAAACAAAACAAAACAAAACAAATTGGCTTTCCCTTTGTTGCCATGCACACAACTGTATCTTCGTAGTTTACAAGTTTCCTTCTGCGGGCAGAAATCTTACTGCTCCCCCAAATAAATATGTTTATGAAAACAAAATAAATGCCAAGGGAATAAGGGCTGAAGTATAAACTGCCTAAACTCTGACTCCTTAACCAGTACTTTGCTTGTATAATGACCAGAGTATGACCCTGAACTCTCAGTTGTTCCTTCCACTGGTGCCATGGGGAAAGCAGAGGCTCTTCCCCTCACCTGCTGATTCTCGAAAGTGCAAAGTGAAATACAACATCTGAAAGGGCAGGACTAAGCTTTACATCACTTTTTAATTCAATGGCTCGTGCATTCAAATAAGATTTACAAAGGCATTATGCAATTTTGCTGTACACAGTTATCAGGGGCAGGTAATGAATGTCTAACTCGCAGCCCAAGGGCTTTAATTGGATGTAGATCATCTTATGACCAAAGCAAACAGGGGCTGAGCACCAAGTAACAAAATGTGTTGAAGTATCTGACTCAGTTGTTGTCAAAAGAGAAATGCTAGAGAATTGTGAAACCTTGTGAGTTATGCAAGGAAGGAGTTTAATTGCTTTTATTGAATTTATACATTTTTTATGCTGCTAGTAACTTTAATTGCACGTTACGTTTTGAGCACTTGACAGTCAGAAATTAGAACTGCAGGCAAATTTGTTCTTGATACTGCTTTTAGATTAATGGAAAATCAAACCTATATATCTCTACAGATTATTTTATGGAGATATTTTAATTCATACATTTTATAATGAAAGAGCAAAGCTAACAAAAAAAAAAAAATCTTATTTACTCACTTTTTCCTGAGAACTTGCCAAAGAGATTAAATAAACATTTCTCTGCAGTCATGTAAGAGGTGAAAAAGAGGTTTACTAAAAAGGTTGTCCCACCTTGAAAAACTCCAAAAGTATTTATTTATTTATGTTACAAAAAAACACTTAATGAAATTTTAACATATATGCATCTATTTTCCAGCCTGCAGTTTATTGGGAATGCTGACATTGTTTCTCACAAATAAAAGGTTTTCACAAGGTAAAAATACAGTATTTATTGCCAAACATATAAAAATCTAATAATAAAAATTTGACACATTAATTAATTGGAAGAAAAAGCTGTGTATTTCACATTTAAAAATCATAAATATGTCATCAAGAGGGAAACCCAGAAACTTAAGTATGCCTCATCATCTTCCAAAGCTGTTCAGGGCTAATGGAGTGAAAGACACAATTATGCATTTGAATTTTTTTTGCATAGACATCTGCAACCATTCATTTTATGGAAAATACCAGCAGAAAAACAAGTGAAAATGTATCTGATAGTGAGTCATGCTTGCATTTGTAAACATGGCACAAGCACTCAACACAAGGAAATGGAAGTCAGCTCTTGGTGGTTATGAAAAGACACACGACGTACTTTAGCCCAGAAAAATTATGATTATTCCAAGTAACAGTGACCCCAGTCTCCCTTGCCCCTTAACATAGTCACTGTGCTCCTGGCAGGGACTGTCACTGGTCTTAACTGAATTCCAGTTACATTTGTGTTGCTGCTGTTGGATTTCATTTACTTACTTGGTTTTTTAGGTAGTTCACTACTTGTGTGAATTCAAGTGTCTGTGATGATCAATTCCAGTGTTGCACAACACCTGGTTTTGAGTCTCCATTAATTTTATTAAGCAGCAGGGAGTAGAGAGCCTGAATTATGGTAACGGGGGGAAAAAGTATCACATTGGTGTCCCTGTGCTTTTACAGTTATCAATTAGTCTGTATCAAATACATCCTCAGATTTGCAGAAATTAATTTTGGTGGCTGATATCAGTTCAGCAATTTAATTTCTTTGTTTCTCGTGGAACTGAGTGATGACATATAGGAACAAAGCATGTCAATTCCATTTGAGTATTTGGACATCTCCTCTTTACAGCATAACCACAACAACGATAAACCACCACCACCACTATTTGTTATTTGCACCCAAAAGCCTCTCCCAAGCTCAGGAGATGACTGCAATAACTTATTTCTGCATAAAAGTGATGATTAGGTCTCTGCCTTAAAGATGCAAGGTGGTTGATAATTGAGTCACCACCCTCAGAGGTATTTAAAAGAAAGATGTGCAGATGTGGCATCCAGGGATGTGGTTTAGTGGGAGACTTGGCAGTGCTGGTTAATGGTTGGACTTGGTGACCTTGGAGGTCTTTTCCACCCTTAGTGATTCTATGAATTAGCACAACTTCAAGGTTTATTCCCATAGCCAAGTTTTCTCGGTAGCCAAGAAGGTGTGACCAGATGTGGAGGGTGTTTTGGGGCCAGATGTGCCCAGGTGCCACAGGGGATGGCACAGTGACCCAGGCCAACATCACGATGTGGGTACCAGTCCTGTGCTTGGACCTGCTCCCTGCAGGGTGGAGTTTGCCATTGCCAACACGCTCAACAAGGTTGGACTTCCAGCTCCAGCCACCTACCCCCAGTTGTCACAAGAAGCTCATTCGTCCCACCACCGGATATTTATTTAGCCCTGCCATTCCTCAGCAAAGTTTTCAGCTGGGTGGTGAAGGATTTGATGGTAAATGCTGAAGCACAAAGCCCCAGAGGCTGAGAAGCAGCGTGAGGCCAGGGGGATGTGGGAGTCTGTGCCAGGCAGTCTGTGGTGGCCCTGGCTCCCCTGCCCCTGATTTAGGTTACACAGTGTGGGTGACTCAGCCAGCGAGAGGGAGTGGTCAGAAATAAATGTGTTCTGAGGAGAAAACTGAAGAAAGAAAAGTGTTTTCTGTTTTCTGTAGGAGAGTAGAGTGATGGAAATCCAACATAAGCCTGGCACAAGCCTAACTGCTATGATCCCCACGATTGTCTTCTCATTCCTTAAGTAATTGAGTCTTCTGCTCAGCAAATTATTAAAGCTTAGGCTTTATTTTATGATGTCAGTAAGTGCTTTGCTGAACAGGGGCTTAAAGTATCAAGCTCACTGCAAGGGATTTATCCCACCTAATATTAGACATTTCCAGTACAGGTATTTACGCCAGAGCGAGTGACCCCAGGCTCCCCTCATTACAAATGGGGAGAAATCAGCATTTCTGGCATGCTGTTCATTAGGTCTGCCCTACCTTAGAATGAGAAATACCATTCAAAAAAAGCAATTGCAAGCAGAGCTCGAAATAGGTAGATCAGATGTAAACATCTATAATCCAGGTACCTACATTCATACATCTGAACCACCACAACAGCCTCTGATGGGTAGGAAAAAAAACCACACCAATTGGGAAGAAAATGCAAACTGAATTTTAACTGAGAAAGGAAGCTGAAGATTATTTGTTCCCTGAGAAAGTTACAGCTGTGATTGTTCTTAAGACAAACAGAGGAAGAACAGAATAGGCCATTGTGTTTCCCCTGTTTAAGGCATTACTTCTTTCACGCTTTCATTGTATGAGATTGCTCCCCTGCCTCCATCAGTTGCCGAGGGTTCCTGCTCACCAGCTTAACTTTTGGAAAGTTGTAGCTAGGTGAGGTTGACCTCCTCTTGTGTCAGACAGATACTTTTGGAGGAGGGATCTCAAACATTTGAGACATTTCTGCAGAGCTATTTGACTCAGAACTCGCGTTTCTCTGAACATTGAAGACCACTGCTCCCCCCAGCTGGGAGGTAAACTTCTGGGAATTACTGCAAATATGGGAATGCCTGGAATCCCTGTGGGAAATAACTGCAAAAACCCTGTTATCTCTGAGAGCACATATTTTCGTTTGCTTGATTAGCAGCGAGAGAGGATGACTGATGGGTGTGTTGGGCAGCAAAGCACTGCGCTGTTTTTCTGCTGCCGCCTCAGGCTGCCTCTGGGAGGATGTTGGTTCCTGGTTAAACACCACCGAGCAGAAGAGCAGCACCAGTGCTCATGTGCAGTGGTGGGAGGCAGGGAACGTGTGGCAGCTGCGAAAACAGCAGCAGCATCTGTAGCTGTTGAAAACGCAACACAGCAGCAAATACGCTCCTGTTAAACTCAGTGAATTGGTGCTTGAGCAGTCACAGAATGGTTTGAGGTGGAAGGGTCCTTAAAGATCATTTGGTTCCAAACGTGGGCAGGGACGAATTCCACTACAACAGGTTAGTCAACCCCATCCAACCTGGCCTTGGACACTTCCAGGGATGGGGCATCCACAGCTTCTCTGGGCAACCTGTGCCAGTGTTTCACTACTCTCACAGTAAAGAGTATTTTCCTGATATCTGACTAAGAAGAATATCTAATTCATGTGGTCTGTATGGCAGGAGTCAAGGATGCCCACCCAAGACAGTAAAGCAGGAGTAAATTTGTTTGACGTTTCCTCCTGTGAACAGTGAAGAGAGCTCCAGAAAACAACTCATCCTATCCCAAGTAAAAGATTTGAAATTTGTGGGTTGAATTCAGTTGATAGAGGATCTGAATTTTCTAATTGCAAGGAAGTCCTCACACCCTTAACAGTGGTGGATAGTCCAGTCCTTAAACATAACTAATACAAACTATGCGCTTCTTAGCACTGGAAAAATCTTTTTCGCTGCATTTTGACCTCTACTGAAATGAGGATGACGCTGAGATTGCTGCTTCTGTGTGCTCTCACAAGGCAGCTGGTGACAGAGCTCTGGGCTCTGTGAAGCTGCAGAGGGAAAGCTCATGGCCAGGACCACAACACTTCTTTCTATTTTGACATCTAGAACTTTCCGGCTCTAATACACCAGAGCTTCCACCACAAGCAACAGCCTGGGAGCTACATGGGTACCAAATCTGGTAAAGGGTTTATTTTACTTGGGAACAGGTTCTGTCTGAGTGCTTTGTGGTACTCGAAGAAGAGGAAATGATTCACTGACAAAGAGGGGAACAGACTTCTTGACTCATTGTTTCCTGCTCTAACCACTAGACGATTCCTCCAGCGATTCCTTAGAGCATCAAAAGGATGGATTAGTTTCTCAATTCCTTAAACATCATGAAATGGTTTTCCTGTATTACACTTCCAGGCTTAATACACTGCCTGCTGGAGGAGGATCTCTAGGTTTTATTCTAAGTTTGTAGAAAGAAAGTACAAAACTAGGTGCATTTGCCTATCCAGATGCTAATTGCTAATAGAGCCAAAGTTCAAGTCTACTGTACGGGTTTTCTCATTTGTGCAGGTCTGGGGGCTTTGGGGTTGATATATCCAAATCTCAGTTCACAAAATTCCAAATGTAACAGAACATACTTTTTGTTCATAATTTGGTAAGATTCTGGACGATGGTTAAGAAACACAAAAGGATTATGTCCACATAAAAGCAAATTAAATCAATTAAATCATTCTGGAGTTTCACTTTCCTTCCACTAAATAAAATTTCTTTGTGCCTACGACCACTGCAAATTGTTTCTAGGTCATACAGGGATGATTAAATGAGCGATTTATGGTGCATGGATGCAAAAATCCTTAAAATCACACTTCAGTCTTCAGCTGTACTTGAGAGTTTTAAACTAAACTCCACTACAACCAGAACGTCTCATATATGCAGTTCCTTTTATAAATTATTTTTTCCTAAAGGGAAAACACACTACTGTTTTCAAAACTGGTTTTCCTCAGGCTGACAAGTCAAGAGACTCACTCCACAGGATCCCCTTCCAGGAGCTTTCAGCTGATTTTAGTTTTAGGACTGTGCCATCTGCTGTTGGAATCGCAGATTTCCCTGGCTCTGCACAGCCTGGTCACACGGGCCTGTAGTTTGTCCCATGTGAGGGACACATGTTGTAGAGCGACTCTCTGCCATCCCCATCAGAGGCTTCAACCTTCCCAGGATCATTTATTTCACTGCGTTGGCACTGACATGAAAGGGCTTCCCTTTGTCTCTCCTGCTTGAATGTATCCAAGGTGGTTTGACACACACAGGATGCAGTTATACCCTGCAATATTAAAATTTTAACAGAAAATTGAACCTACTTTCTGCTTCTCAGTTCTGTGAGCAGAGAAGGTGCATAAACTACTGAGGAATGGGAAATTTCAGCTTTTCAGCCTTGTATTGTACTTCAGTTCCCTTTGTCTATACGCTTGTGGGATCACAGAGCTGTTAAAAATTAGCTCGAACAACACAGATACTATTTTGTTATTGAAACTGGATGACACCCTAAACTATAACCATCTCCTACCTGACAAAATGAAAGTGGCACAGCCTTGAGAAAACTGAAAATGACTGTGTTGGGTAGTCAGAACCCTCACGAGGGTCACCCACATCCGCTGCAGGAGCACTTCTGAGCTCAAACTTTCTACCAGGAAGGACTGGCCAGGGAAATACTCCCAGGGGTATTTTCAGTTTCAAAATCTCTTTCTAGCATCTTTCTAGCAGCTCCTGAAGGACAGGCATGGTGTGCTCCTTGCCTGTCTATGGCAGCTCAGGAAATCAGGTGGCTGGTACATGGGTGAGCTCCCCAAGGGAACAATGTCACAACTGACCTGAAAATTCTTAATCCCACTCCTGGTTCCTGATATAATTACACCCAACTGCCTCACATCAAATGTCTTGTATTTTAGACTGAGAATTATGAGAGCAGGTAGTTAATAGGATTTAGTTACTGAGAGCTGTAGGATCTGGCATCTTTGGCATCTAGACTGTATAATGAGGGGACTGCATATGCCTAAGGATCAAACTGAGAACAGCCAGCACACCATGCAGGAAGCTGTTTAAACAAGCTGGTTAGAAATACCCCAGGGACATACACTTAAAATCCTGTTCTGCTTCAGGATTTAGGCAGTTTTTGAGGCTTGTTTTTCTCTATACAGCAGAGAGATCTCACAGAGCAATGAGCATCATTAATACCCAGAGCTGCCACAATACCAGTGTTCCTCAAAGCAACCATCCCCAGGGCTTTAGGTGTCCATCCCACCACCAACAGGGTCACTGAAATGTCACCCTGCTGGCCATTCTAGCTCAGCCCACTGGCCACACCGGCTGACCCTGCTGGCCACACCAGCCCATGGATCACACAACCTGCATGCACAGGATGTTCAGAAATTAAAACCCAGTTCACAGGTTCAGGTTCACAGGTTATTCTGAGTTGGAAGGGACCCACAGGATCATCCAGTTCAACTCCCAAGCGAACACCCACCCAAGGATCAGGTCCACAAGTGTGGAACCACAGGCACCACGCTCCATCCATCCAAGCTTCTCACCATCCAGACCATGTCACTGAGCTCCTCATCGAGTGTTCTTTTAAACACCTCCAGGGGTGGCGACCCCACCACCTCCTTTTGTAGACTGTGGTCTGGTGGATTTTGGGGAATGCTGACCTGAGGAGACAAAGCAGATGAAGGATGTGAAAGCAAAGCCATTACATATCTCCTGAGCTGAAATGGCTTGGCTGGTGTTACCCAGCAGAGCCTGGGAGTGAACACAGCTCCAGTAAACCAGGTTATGTTTTCTAATTGAGAAGCAAAATGGAAAATATCAAGAACATAAATTAAAAATCCCTGTTGCAGACTGAAAATATGGCCAATATTGCTGTCCCTCCTCCTCTTCATTTAATCATCTTTGAACTTTTTTGCAATAGCAAAATGATTCATTTGCAGACAGACACATGACAAAGGGTCAGCAGAGGCCTTTGACATAACGATGGCCAGCATTTCCTTGCAGGATTTGAGTTTTTCTCACAGGACACGCTGTCCACTCCAAACCTTTTTGCTGTGGGAGCTGCCTTCCCTCAATGCTGCCTGTGACCTGGGCATGGAGTCACCTGCCCCTGTCCCTCTTCTGCCTGTCCCCTGACCAGCACAGCTCTACCCAGCAGCAGCAGCACAATTCAGACAAAAAGTCTGAGCCTTGCTGTGACTGCCCTACCGTTCCCAGCCTGGATTTCCTCCTGAGACACTTTGCTTCCCACAGTTCCTTAGCTAGACTTAAAAATAGGGCTGCCTCTGATCCACACTGGGTAACCAGATTTCATTTTCCTGGTTTGCATGTTTGAATAGAATGTTTTGCGTGGCACCTAAAGACCACTGCAAGCTGCAGGCAGCACAGTTATTGAAAGCTGAGAAAAGAGACATCTCATCTCTGGGGATGCCTCACACGGTGAATTTAAGCTCAATATCCTAAATTTAGAAAAATGTTACATGAAAGGAACCTGAGGCGCAGGGAACAGCTAAAGGACTTGAACTTTGCTGAAACACACTCTCCTACAGACACTCAGAAAATTGCAAGATACTCCCTTCTGAAAAACACCTATCAAACACAGCCTTCCCTTCTGAAATGCTGCATTATTTGTGAAGAAATGTGGAGGAACAAGCAGCCCTCTGCATGGGAGTCTCCAGTAGCACTGCTGCAACAACATGTTGCTGTATTACGCGGCTGGCAGGCTGGTGGGATGTTAAATTATGCCACATTTTAAGAGAGACAACCCCAGAAAAGAACTGTTATCAGTCTAAGTTGCCATTTCGTTGCCATGGCAGTTATAAAATGGGAAATCACTGCTGTCATTTGTTTCATTGTCACATGCCTCATGGTGAAATCATGGCTCCATGGGCTGTGGAAGGAGACAGGGAATGTTGGGTTTATCCCAAGTGGCTGCGTTCCTTCCTGCAGGGTGAGCAGAGGAGCAGCAACCCCAACAAATCCTGACTGGATGGATCCTTGGGGCACAAGTCAGGGACACCAACCTGGGACCTAGACAAAACAGCAGTTTGAAAAAACCTTAGGACTTAGTTATTAACAGAGATTCCTTCTAAAGAGCGAGATCCAGAAGCTTCTTTGTGATTACATGAATCAAACTCCACAAACTCCAGTGACAGGTGAGCTCTGGGTACTTTACTGGGGTCTTTTACAATCAGACTCACAGTTTCTCTGCCTCCAACGTGAAAACACTGAACACCAACAGAAACAGATAATGCAAAGGGTGCAGAAGCAAATTTTAGGCCGCTGGTCAAATCTGCTGCACAGGTAGGTTGGGACAGACCATCAGAAAGCAGCTCTGATGCATCACACATTGCCTGCTAATGTCACCCTGATCACGGCCACCAACCTATGCAACAACCATAAATCTCCTCAGTATCCCCCAAAAATCTAACTACGAGTGCTCCAGATTCCCTGTTGATCACACAAAGACTAAACTTCTTCCCAGCACTGCAATGAGATTAGTCTGAGCTGACAAGATTGACTAAGAGCTGTAGAAACATTATTTCTCCTTTGCAGAGGAGGGAACCAAGCACAGGGCAGCCACCTCCTGGCAACCAACAAGTCCTGCTGGTTTGTAGATATTATTTACTGTATTAATTCAATATATATACATACATAAATGTATTTTTAATTGAAATTAGGAAACTGGCTAGGAAGCAGGAAAAACGTGACCATCCAGCTCCGCTGGTATCCCTGATGTGTCGGTGAGGAGAAAAGAGCTAATGTGATCCTACACTGTGTCTAGGAATGAGTGAATATGTCACAGAGGCTGAACACACCTTTTCATATGACAGTGCAGAGAAAGGGTGTCAAGGAAATACGCAAAATAAGAGAAATTAGACAATTAGAGAAATAGAGTTTTAATATCTTATCAGAAGTGAGTTTAAGAGGTAACGTGTATGTGACACTTGAACACTTGAACACAGCAGCTACAATAAGGATATCTCTGTCAGAGCAAGTCACAGAAATCATTGGCGGGAAACAAAAATTAGATAACATTATTAACCACAAGATGTAGGGCTTTTTCACATGGAGGGTGACTAAACATGAGAAGAAACCATTGGAGGATGTGGTGGATGTGGTCCGTTTTTCAGACCTCCACGTCTCCAGATCAAAGTGGAAGATCCTCTTCAGATACAGAGGTTCTGTGAGCACATCGAAGGAAAACTGTGGCTTTAGATACCCAGATCACATGAGAGTGTGGTGCTTACTGCCTGAACACTGCAGTGCGAGCCACACTTTTATCAGTGCATGCAAATTCATACATTTTTGACACTAAAGCCTCCCTGAGGGTAATGACCCCTTCCCTCCCATGTGTGTTTGTCAGCTGCATCCCTCTGAATGTTGTTTTCCACAGCAATAAACTGTGTGTCATCACTCATTTACTCCACGTTCACTGTGTGTCGTGTGCCAGTTCGAAATAAGGCAAGGAGAGACACTTATCTTGATTTTTGGAGACCTCTTTGTAGGCATCGTGTTCCTGTAAAAATGCACACACGCTGCTGATCGCTGATGAAGGAGCCTAGGAAGTTTTCAAAGCAAGAACTTGAACTGCTTGTCAGGAGAAATGGCAAATTACCAGCTGGTTTCCCAGACAGCTGGATCCGAGACACAGGCTGAACAGCACTCAGAATAAATATGCATGTAAAGAACGTGATAAAACTCTGCCTTCTGCTGCTAAACAAATCCATTTTTAAATTGTATAAAATATTTATAATGCTGTGTTGTAGGTTGCACTCAGCTTTTTTGTTGTTGTTGTTGTTTTGTAGAGTGGAAGAGAATAAATTGTCCCGTTAGTCTCCACAATCACCACTGCTGAGGAGATGTGCAGAAAGCCTAAAAATGCTGCTGGATATTCATGCAGCTCTGCACGGGCTTCCACCCAGGGGAAGAGTGGGTACCAAGGGTGCAAGAGTGACCTGGGGCACTTAACATCTTCTTTCTGAATTGTTTGACAGGGATGCAAACCTCTCCGCCCTCAGGAAAGTCAGTTCCTCATACTTTCATGTCTTCTGCTTTGCTCTCAAGGCCTTTGATTTTTATCTCTAAACCAGCAGTGTTTACGGTTCTCAAGATGATCATGTTCTGCTAAACAAGTTCCTTTGTCCCATAGCGTTGCTGACAAATCTGCCAGTGAAACAATTTTACTATTCACTAACTCCAGTTTTGCCTCCAACGTTTTTCTCCGTCCCCTTTGAAGTGACACTGCTGCATTATTGCCTGCTCTGGCTCTGTCTGCCATGCACGGCCTTGCTGTAGCCCATTAAAAGCAGTTGCAGCCCTGCTTACCACGGGCTTCCTCCTGCCTTTGAAGCCGTTTTCTTTGACTGGTCTTAATTAATGCATAAACTGGGAAAGTGCCTTCTTTCCTCCTTTCAAGAGGTTTTGTTGTTTCTTTGTTTTAATTTCATGTCTTTAGCTGAATAGATGTTTTCCAGTGTGTTCTTTATGAAAATGAAAGGGAAATTGAGGCTTACACAACTCCTTTATTGGTGAAAGAAACACAGGCCATGGGTTTTTTTTCTTTGACTGTGTTACCATTGCGTGCTTTTTTTGACTCCATTTCTTCCCTCTATTCAGGAAAGCCAAGTAACATGATTAAAGTCCTCTTCCAGCTCAAAGACTTTGACAGCAAACAAAGATGGATCACTTACCAACTGAATGAATCATGTACAGGAAACCAAGGCAAGTGTTAAACATATTTACTAGGGGAATCAGCTAGGAATGGTATGCCGAAGATCTGCAATTAATTAACAGCAGTTCCCTGTACTGAAACAAGAGATTGAAAAGCTATTAGATAATTAGTAAAATTCTACAAAGCTGCATTCCACAGATGCCCAAAGGAAATGCCAGACTGCAAGGCCAGATACCAACTTGTGGAGGAATTAATCATCTTATTTCATGGCAAGTACCTGGCCACGTGGGCAGCCATGCAGGAGAGCGGAATAGTCTGAACAGATGGAGCACTCCTCTCTCATTACCGGTTATTGTCACGCTGCTGCCAGGCGTGCAGCGAGTACCTACCTCAGTTTCCTCAGCGAGAGGCTGAGCAGCCTCAGTAGCTCATCAGCTTTAGGCATGGAAAGTCACAAGTGCATCAGGGCTTCAGGGAGGAGGAAGAACGGGAGAAGCTTGTGAATTCTGGGCTCGCCAGTTTCAGAAGGATGTTGAGCTGCTTGAGAGGGTCCAGAGAAGGGTGACAAGGATGGTGAAAGGACTGGAGGACAAGCCCTATGGGGAGCAGCTANGCATTTTTTGTGCAGTTACCCCAAATCCCCACAGCCTCAGAGAGAGTAAAGTGACTTCATGGGAAGAACCACGTTCATGTTCTAAAGAAGCTGGTCAGCACCAATGGCTCCTCGAAGGGAAGACACAGCTCGTTCCCTGTCCTTGCTCGAGGCTTCCTGAGCAGCTGCAAGGAATAAAACTCGCCAGCCTCCTTTCAGATGCAGCTCTCTGAATCCCCAGTTAAGGGAGGATGATTAAAGGGTATTAAATGCTGCTGAGAGATCTCCTCGCTGCTCCTCAATAGGTGCTTTTTGCTGGGGCAGTTTAAAAGCCTCTTCTCTGTGTATCTGACTCGTTTGAAATCACTGATTTTCTCTATTTCATCTGTTGCTGTTGATTAAACACGAGCAGCAAGAGAGCAGGGCATTTCTCTTGGCTTCTGTGGCAAATCCTTAAGTCTACTGCTAATGCATCGGGTCAGAAACGTATAATTTCTGGGAAATGTTATTTAAAAAATTGTTTTCTTCCTTACTTTTAAAGAAAATGCCACCATTTTAGGAATTTAATAGAAAACTATTAAAATATAAATTCAATAGAATTTAGGCTTTAATTTCAGCTAGAAAACTCTGGTTTTGAAAACTGCCCAAACCAATATTCTTGCCTTCTTTTTTTCCCCCTTTTTGTCTAAATCAAACAGCTTTCCTGAAATATTTAAACATTAATAAGACTGCATTTTTCTCCAGAAAACTTTCCAAATCCTACCTTCATAATGTCAGCACCTTGAATGACTAACTCTGCATGCAGAAGGAGACAGGTTAGAACAGGACACATCAGGCATTAGTTGCTGCACTATTCAATCAGTGAACATCCTCCACATTTTGATCTACAACAAATAGGAAGTTCCAGCTCCTGATTATTGGATTTTTCTGTCTGAGTCTGAATGGAGAACAACTCCCCATCTGACATTTGCAATTAGTTTATGTCACTGAAAGAAAAATATCTTTCCAAGCTTGTATTAAAATTTCAGGCTTTCCATATTACATGACATGACAATAATTTGTGCTATTTTCAAAGAGTGATAGTGTGATAAGTCTGTAATATTACTAGAAAAAAAGGTCTAATATGATGATGCTTATCTTTGAAAATAAATGCCACTGGAAGCCAGTCACAGTAATTGCCTTTACTGAAGAAAAAAAAATAGAAAGGAATGGTGCAAAGCAGTAATCTCACAGTCAATTAAGCAATGCTGACTCCTGAAATGTCTTTCAGCTTATGTTTCCCCAGGAAAAGAAAAGCAAATTAATTTAGATGAGCTGAAAGTAGTGAATTTATTTATGATCCAAGGTATAGAGTGCACACTTTTTAACACCTCTGACTTGGAGACGTATTACCTTCATTTTATGAACAGGGAGAGCAAGACAGGAAAAAAAAAAAGACTAATATCTAATCACCTAACTGTAATTTTTAACTTCAGGGGGAGTCCCCCTGCCTCTCACATTTGCACATGACTGAGCTCAGTTACCAGCTCAGGGTTCCAGATGGGTACAAGATAGACATATTCTCACAAGAAATCAGTATCAGACCTAGGAACACAAACACTCAAATTCCTGAGGTTTCAGACCACAAGATTAGTCAGTGCTGACCATTAGAAGATAAGCAGCATGAGACACATGCTGCACAGATAGAAAATGATAACTTGTGGTATCTTGTGTTTAAACAGAAGCTCCCCATCCCAATACCACCATTTAAGTACCACCATACCCCCACAGCTCACTCCTGTGTATTAAGCATTTTTTCCTTCTTCTCAAAACCTTCTTCTCCCCACAAAGCCACTCAGCACATAATTTTATTAACAATTCTCCTGTATTTTTCTGGAAATTTCTAGAGTGCTATAATTCATTATTGTGCTTTCAAAACCTAGACTTGTTTAGGATGAATTGGAAATAGGCCCAGGACATGGGAATAATACATCTTTCCTCCCTGAAGAGTTGGTAATGCAATGGAAGTATGGATTATGAGCCTTCCCCATTGTTATCTTTTCCATGGGTTTGTGTTTGAGTTTCAGCTCCAGGACTTGGATCCAAACTCAGGAGAGAGCAGGCCCTGCTGGGCGTGGAATAAAACCATGACAGATAAAACCCATCCCTTTACCAGCCCCTTCTCTGCGCTGGGTTTACTACAAACGTAACTTTTTTGTTCTGTTCTAGTCAAATAAGTTTTAGTTAATAATAGGATAATATTATTTTAATGTCTTATAATACTGAATCACAGAATCACAGAATCAGTAAGGTTGGAAAAGACCTTAGAGATCATCGAGTCCAACCTATCACCTATTACCTAACCTAACCTAAACTGCCTCGTTTTGTAGTAATGGCCCCTAGCGAGTGCCAGAGTTTGTGACAGGTGGGACCACCCTGAATGAAGGGCTCACTCCTTCCCTTCCCTGCTATTCACTGTTTATTTCTTGCTCAGGGGTTCTCCCTCTAGACTGGCCGAGGTAAAACTCATCTTGTTGCTGAGGCTCGGCGAGTTTGTAAAAAAGACTTTCTGAGAGCATCACCTGCATTGAAATCATCAGGTGGCTGGAGGGATCCCCCATCCGGCACAGCAGAGACGTGCGCGGTTCCAGGCGCTCTGCAAACTCCCTTTTCCCTGAGGATCCGGCGAGACGAGAGCGCATCCCGCGTTACATGGCAGCGCTTGTCATCATCGTCCCAGCGACATGTTTGCATTGCTGCCTGACAACACAAGCGCAGCCCCAGGAACTCTTCTGTCTANGGTGGGTTGAGTGGGGGGGGGGGTTGGTTGGATGGGGGGGGGTCGCGTCTGGCTCGCTCGCATCCTTCCCTCCTTCCTGCCCGGCACCTTTTCATCCTGCCTGTCGTGCAGGGAGCAGCCCTGCGGACAGCCTGGTCTGCTCCCGGCCCCGCCGGGCTGCAGCCATCCCATCATCTCATCTCTCTCATCCCATCATCTCATCTCATCCCATCATCTCATCATCTCATCTCATCCCCATCATCCCATCATCTCATCCCGCCCCACCTCTCCGTGTGATTGAGCGTCCCGAGCCTCTCCGTGTGACTGAGCGGCGAGAGGCTCAGAATTCCCCGCTGAGCCCAGTGGTGCCATCAGGATGACAGTGCCAACCAGGCAGCAGGTTTGCCCGAGCACCTGGCCGGGGGTTTCAGGCACCGGCCTTTCATCCGCCGCTTTGTCTCGTATGGAATCGATCTTCTTTGCAGGGAATTGAGAAAACTCCAGTTAATGTCCCTCTTGCTACATCAGTACTGTGGTGTTAATGCAATGGGCTAATACTGTACACTTCAAATCAAACCTCTGTTGTTATTGCATCAGTACGTCGCTGAGTGTCTGTGAGTGACGACCGCGGGCACCCTGTTGAATATGTGCTGGGAGTTGGGTTTGTTGCCCAGGGTTGAAGTTTCCGTGCGACATTGTCGTGACTGTGTCGCTCTGACGTGCTGTGAGCTGCCTGTAGCAGAAAACCTCGGTGTGAATTACAGGAAAAGATTTCACCAATATGTGACGTACAGCTCTCAGGAGAACATAGCAAACATGAGTATGTGTTTAAAATGAATCCATCAAGCCTTTCTGAACATTTTAATCTGTTCTATCAACTCCTGGGACCTCATTTCTGAGAAGGGCAAAATGAATTTGAGGGGACGTTTTTTAAAGTGTGCTATAAAATAAGTGGTTTTGTACAGAAATGTGTCAGGCTCCCCATCGTAACATTGGTTTTAAGGGTTGTATTTAATGTATTTTGTTCTGGCAGCTTTAACTTTTATTTGTATTATAGTTATGTTTTAATAGGCTATTCCAGTTTACAGCATTTTTTTCTTTCATCGATGAGAGCAGAACCTTGGCCCAACAGCACAGGTATCCCTGGATTAGTAAAGAACCATTAAACCCCAAAGTAATCCAAACAGTGCTGCCCATACTAAGAGATGAAGAGGGACTAAAGTATAAATTTTATTATAGCTTTATAATCATAAATACAAAATAACTTGAGTTGTTGAATGAATGAATGAATGAATGAATGAAAATTTTCCAGAACCAACAGTGCAGGACAGAAAGGATGGACACCCACCTGGACTCATTCCTGAGAAAGACAAACAAAATGAATTTGCAGGGATTTTTTTTTCCCCCAAATGTGTTATAAAATGAGTGGTTTTGTTTCTTGTGAACAGAAATGTGCCAGAGACAGGCCAGGTGCTGTGGTGGTGATGAAGATTATTAGTTCTAGGTGAAGATGTTCATTTGGAGAGATATCTTCTAGTCAGAGATGCTGCCTCTCACAGGCCAGAGTGACAGAAACCAAAGAAGAGGAGGGATAAACTGAAGGGATAAATTTGTTTACAGACATCTGCAGTTTGTGCCATTAATCTCATCTTTGCTGCACTAAGCAATTCCTACTCTTTAGGGGCTGGACTCCAGCAGTCACATTTAGCATCATCCTCTACAGGAGAACCACTGATTATTGTGCAGAATATGGAATAACATGGTCCTGAGGAGGTGGAGGATGAGAAAAATAACTTCAAAGATCCTAAATAGAGATAACCCAGGGAAAACATCTTACATGCTGAAACGAAAAACAGAGGCTCGTCCTCCCACAAACAGTACCCTGCCCTTTCTCTTCTCAGTTTGTCTCTTTTGTTTTCTTTTTCCCATCCCCCCCCCTTCCCCACTGCTCCTTGTCGTTTCCCATCATGTTATCTCTGTCTTTGGAACATCATATCCTAGAGGCAAAAACTTCATCTCCTTACGTAAGTGTAAACCTTCCTGCATGCTGCTTGGGCACTCAGCTAATGCAAGGATGCCAGAGCAGCAAAACACCTTTGATATGCTGCCATTTGCGTATGAAAATCTCCACCAAGGCAGCATCAGAGATATTGGTAACAACCGAGTCCCCCATCCGCAGACATGGCCAATGCCATGGGCTGAGGTGCTGAGGTGTTGCAGGATGGGAGCCCCTCTCTGCTGCCTGCTGAGGGAAGGAGTCAAGAGACGAATTGCCTCCAGTGCTCAGGTGTGTTGATACATCCCAGCAGCCAAACAGCTGCATATCCTGGAGTGCTGGATAAGTCAAGATCGTAATTAAGGGAAACTAGGTGGTTAATTATCTTTTCAGTTTGGGAGTGCAGGTTTGCAAGTGATTCCCAGCCACTGCCCCATGGGTGGGCTGTGAGTCTGCCTTCCCATGGAAGCTGCTCTTACACAGCAGCAGTTGTCTCGTGTAGGACTGATTTTCTTCCCTCTCTATGTCCCTCCTCCCCATAGCAATAGGCAGCCAGCACCCACCCAAGGGCTGGAGGTGCCTTCAGCTTTCTGCAAGGCTCCTTCCCCCTGCAGCTCCCAGGCACAGCCCAGCCACCTCCATCCAAACCACTCCCAGGTCCAAGTCATTGAAATACAACCGTCCATGACCCTGTTACTCTGTCCCAGTGCCAGTGCTTCTGGCAGGAAGTGTTATCTCACTACCTGTCAACTTTGCATGTAGCAGAGTAAGAGGCTGGAGTGATGACGAGCCCCAGAGCAGGCTGTGCTCTGTTAGACCCAGAGCCCACATGAGACAAATTGGACAAACTTCCATAGAACCATAGAATGGTTTCACTGGAAAGGGATGTTGAAGATTATCTAGTTCCAACCCCCTGCCATAGGCAGGGACACCTTTAACTAGACCAGGTTGCTCAGAGACACATCCAGCGTGGCCTTGAACACCTCCAGGGAGGTACCCACAGTGTCCCTGGGCAACCTGTTCCAGTGCCTCACCACGCTCACAATAAATGAATTTTTCCTAAGACGTAATTTAAACCTACTCTCTTTCAATTTGAACCTGTTACCTCTTGTCCTGTCATTACATGCTCTTGTAAGTAGATGGCTCTCTGGCCACTGGAGATAGAACAAGAGGTCATGGTCTTGAGCTCAAACAAGTAGACTTGACATGAGGAAAAAGTTTTTCACCGAAAGAGTGATCCGGCATTGGAATGTGTTGCCCACGGAGGTGGTTGAATCGCCGTCCCTGGAGGTGTTTAAGGGTAGACTGGATGAGGTGACGAGGGTCATGATATAAATGTTATAGCTGTTAGGTTTTAGTTGGATTATAGGTTGGACTTGATGATCTTCAAGGTTTTTTCCAACCTTACCAACATTATGATACTGTGAGTATATATTTTTAGAAGTTCTTAGAAGGAAAAGAAGGTTCTCAGATCATCCATTTGATGGAAGCACTATCCCTTTCTTTTTTATTTGAGGTGCCTTAAGTGAAGGGGAAAATGCCAGGTATTCCTGGTGTGTATTTCTCATATAATTCTGCCTATTCATTGTGTGTGTTTCCCATGTAATTTTCCCTTCCAACAGACTCTTCTTTACCACTTGGAACGCATTTGTCTACAGTGATATTGTCAGGGAAAATTTTACATTAACACATATAATACAATTAACACATGCAATATAATGATCATATAAAATTAATGCAATACAATATAATGTAAATCATATATCATGACACACATAACAATAAGATTATTAGTAATTCCAGGATTGATCACAAGCCAAGATCCTCCTGGCAGGTAGATCTGTGTAGTGTTGCTAGCAGCCATTGCCCAAGGACATTCCTTTATGTTCTTCTGCCATTTATGAAGATCCCTCAGTTTCCTTTGCTAAAGAACCAAATATGTGGCGTTTTCTGGCTTCCCACTGTCACCTTAGCAGAATTTGCCATTGTGTTATCCTTTCTCTAGGTGTTGAAAGCGAATGAGCAATTTTCTTTGAAGCTGATACTTTCCCATCTCTCTGGTCCTTTCTCCTCTGACAAATGCAGGTTTGTCCTTTCCCATTCACCCAGTCCCCATTGGTTTAGGGAATAAGTTTCCCATGGTGAAGTCCACCATCAGCACAAGACCCTGTTACAAAGCCCGACTGGCCAGGATGTCTGCTTCCACTTAAGAAAACCTGAGTCAGAATTAATGAAACCCAGTTCTGCTTTATTTCCCAACACATTTGTCGTGGGCATTGCTCATTGTCTGCGGATGGAGCAGTATGAGCTGCTGTCTGGCCACAGCGGTGCTTGGCTTTGCTCACCCTGGGGGCTGAGCCCCCATTTCTGGGCACAGGAGACAAGAACCCACCTGCAGAGAGCAGGGAGTGGACTGCCAGTGGTGCTGCAAATTCCACAGTGTGGGGTGCAGGGATCAAAGGCCAGATGTCCCAGAGGGTGCTGAGGGAGATGAAGACCTTGTTGAACATCTACTGAAAAAGCTGAAGAGAGCAGTGATACCTTGTTCCATAATAGCACAGCATGTTTCAGGGAGGTTATTTAGTGCCCTGCTTAGAAAGTCCTTTTCCTTTTGTTCTTTTCTCCCCCTCCTTTCTTATTTTTTTTTAATTTAGTGCATTTTGGTGTTACTTTTTTTCATACCAGTGTTGCCTTTTGGCCTAAATCCACCACATTTATTTTGTGTTGTAACATGAAGTGAAAAAAAAAAATCAGTTTCTGCACTGGAAATGAACACTAAGAAACAATTTAATTGAAGTATTTCTTCAATCTGGAAATGGTTTTGTGTTCACAGACCCCCTGCCAGAACGGGGTAGTTTTCCTTCCTTTCATTTCCAGTGTCCAACCCACTTAATTTGAGTTTTCTGAAAGTGGTAGCTGAAAACAATTTTCTGGATCTTTATTCATGTTCTTAAATGAATTCCCTGACTTCCAATGTGTGAAACATATAATAGCTTCCCTTGGGCTTCATAGTCTGAGTTTGTTTTGTCCTGGTATCCCTCTACTGGGCAAACCTTTCCATGCCTTCCTAAGGAAGGCAATTTTAAGCACCTTCCCCAAGAGGGACAGAGGGCAATTAGTGAACCTGAAACTGATATTCGCATAATTTTTAATTAATCCTGTAACCAGCTGGCAGAACTGAGAAGTGAAAGCAGGCTGCCCGATCTGATAGACACCTACAAAGGTGTTGGGTTTTATAAAGATGAACCCAATGATTTGCAGCATTTGAAGATTTATCACTTTGCCTCTTTTCTTTGTGACTTTATGTAGAACTGTGTTAACAGCATAAAATAGCTCAAGAGAATCAATCAGAACTTCTAGTTTGAGAACAACCATCAGAAATATAACCTCAGGTTACAAAAAGAGGAAAAAAAGTCAGGGGGTGGGGGGGAAATCCTGTTCCACTGGGTCACGAAGCAAATGGCCACGAACTAAAAATAATCTTTCTATTGTTCCACAGAATGTGAGTAGAAATTAATATGCTAAGTCTGATTGCACTAGAAGTCCTGATTCTGTTTCTCTGCATGTATTTGATGTATTTGGAATTTCACTAATGACTTTATAAAGTCTCTTAATGTGGTGGGTTTCCACGTGTTCTCCCTGTACAAAACTACATTTTTCGCTGAAGAAAAGAAAATTACCCTGACAATATTCATTTCTCTTAATGATTCCATTAGGTTAAATGTAATAAAATAATGAAAATTCCTTTTTCCTTTTCAGAATGGCCAGACAGCACGATAAAGAGGCATGACTAATCCCCTGCCCTAAGGGCCTCGAAAGGGAAGAATAGTGTAGGGTGGGGCTCCTCAGCCACACAGCCGGTTTACTGCCTGAAAAGGGGTTGGATAAAGGCAGTATTTAATACAAAAGGTCAGGCTAACATAATACCTTTCCACTAAAAAGAAGTAGAACTCAGTCAAAAAATCTTAGTGATGAAAGGAAGGGAGTTGCTGCTATTGCTGGGGGATGGTGGAGAAGCAAGAAATATTTCGGATTTGGAAGAAGAGCATCAGTCAGTGGTCAGGTTTGGGGTTTTTTTTTGCACTCAGGTGCACATTAAGAAGGATGCAAGACAAGTTCCAGGTGGGTACTTCAGGCTGAGCAGCCAGTCAGTCATCATGAAAACTCACGGGATCTAGTAAATGACTGTCAAGAATATAATTTTAACCTCTTAGTCAGCAATGGAGAGAGAGGGGGATGTTCGTCTGGCAGGTGAAATAACATCGAAGTAGCAAATGTTGTGCTTGCCTAGTGAAAGCACACAGCAGTCAGGTTGCCAAAGAGCTAAAACCAAGTGCTGTGATTTTTTTTTTTTCAGCTTCTTGCTTACTGCCATTTACACGGAGAGCAGGTCTTGGAACGTGATCCTGTGCCGGCTGATACAAGTCTGTCGGAGTCAATACGGTTTCCATCTTCCCTAATCATCTGTTGCCCTCAACATTTTCCCTCTGGACTTCTCCCTGCCTGTGTGAGGGCTCTGTAGAGCCTCGGGCTGCGCTCGGCTGTGGCAGCCTGGGGGAGGAACTCATTTGCGATGTTCTTAATCTTGACATCGCCTGTAGTCCCTCATGCTCGCAGAAGCATCTTGATGCGAAGAGAAGCGAGCAGGAAGCGCGATGTCTCTTTTCCTCTAAGTGTGCCTGAAAGAAGGCAAGGGAGCATCCTCCTCCTTGTCTCATCAGTTGGCACTGCTGTTTCTGTGCCCAGGGTGGCAGCCTTGCTCAAAGCGCCTTCATCTGGGAGGTCCATTTACGAAGCCTTCAGAAAACGAAGATTTTGTTATGAAAACTGGGGAATCGCCAGGGTTTGATGAGACTGGAAGGGAATGTCGCACTTAGGCCTTGTTTGGCTTCTCCCCGTCGTCCCTTCTTGCATTTATCACATAAATTTCAGTTTTCCTGAAGTCCTCTGTCACACGGTGGGAGGTCGCCCCCCCTCCCCCCACTTTGAATAGCAATTGTTCTTCACGGAGACATGATCTATTTGTATTTTCATACATTAAAGTGAACAGAAGCATATGCTGAGAAAGAAGGAATAGTGTAAGCCAAATATTCTCTGTATCTGCATGGTTTAAATTTTCACCAAAATGCTGCTGGTTTTGTATTTTATGACTCATATGTGAGAACTCCTTCCCTCCCTGCTGCAGGTAGTGTGGGATTTTTCCCTTGAGCCAAGCAGGAGATGGAAAATGGTTTATTTTTTTGGAGGGGTTAAGGAGTGCCTCCAGTAAATGAACCTGAGAGTCTTGGAAGAGAATGGCTGCCTGTGGGAAAACCCAAAAATGTCCTTGTTAACTGTTACACAATATTGCTGGGTTTTAACACAGAAGTAATTATTTTGCTAGTGAATGTTCAGAAGAATATAATTGTAACAATTATATTGTTCGCAGTTGACAGCTAATGGAGATGGAAGAGACGTGGACCACTTTGGCTTAAGCTGATAATGTGAAGCTGGTGGAGTTAATTACTGATATAACAGGCAGGGATTTTGGCTCCTGTTAAGGTTAACTTGCACTTCAAGCCAGACCTTTCTGAGGCTTGTGAAAATTAGCTCTAAAATCCCCCAAATGCCACAGAGGTGAGTCTGAAGGACCTCAGTGCCACTGGGGACAGGCATGTTGAGTCACCCACAGGATTCACCTGCCAGGAATCCCCTTGCTCCAGGCAGAGGGGGAATATGGATCAAGGTGACAGCCCTGGTCTGGCTATTGCCAGGGAACCAGGGTCTGGCTATTGCCAGGGTCCACTCCAACCAGTAAACAAGAATTAAAATAAGCCTTCTATTGTCTATGCTGTGTTTTTGGTTTTTTTTTAAAGACAGGCTTACTCTATTTGAAAAACAACTTTGATCCTAGACAAATCTTAGGATAAACCACAAATATGTCTGCTTTGGAATAAATCTATTTAAACTGTGGAGTTTCTGGATTTACATTCATAAAGGCTTAGCGAACACTAATTAATTTGGAATAAATTACTCCAGTTGCAACAAGGCCACAAATTCTAGCCCAGAATTGTACAGAGGATTATTTAGCTGTGTCTTTCAGACTATTATATGTTTTATAGGAAGGTGTTGAAATAATTGTATTTATATGTATATGTACACACACACACACACGTGTATATATATTCCATAATGCACTTTTTTTATTGTCCATCTTCTAGGTTCCAGTGAATGGCCAGGTTATCGCATCTGTCAACATCAGAGAGAAAAAGCTCCTCAAGGTACCAGCAAGAGTTTTAGAGTGTAGATATTGTCTTTCAAGAGACAGGGAGTTGTGTTTTTGGCAGGGGTTTCCCACTTTGGAAAAGTCAAAACCGTTGTGTTTAAACTACAACATTCAAAACTAAAGGCTTGGGATTACCTCTACTGTCTCATCAAGCTGTATGAAAATGGCTTCAGCTACTCCTGGATCCTTTGAGATAGTGTTATCTATAGGTACCTTCATTAAAAACAGGCTGTTCCATTGTTTTGGTGTTGTGGGGCTTTGTTTGGATTGGTTTTGTTGGGTTTTCGGGGATTTTTTTGTTATTGTTAAGCATTGGCAGAATCCTAATTCTCGATTTCAGCATTCCTGATTTATAGAGGGGGTAAATGATTTCAGGTTTCCCTCCTTCAGAGGAAGAAAATTAGGAATGATGAATGCGAATCTTACCATAGGGCAGGTGCCCGAATTAAAATGTGAGCTTTCTAATCTAGCAGATAAATTAAGATCTGTAGGCTCAAAGTGGTAGCATTTATTGGTTTGGAGTTTGTTTTGTTTTTTTTTTTTCTATGGCAGGTGTATCATTTAAAGACTCCAGCAACCTCTAGTTCTCTCTGAGTACCATGGGTTTTCTCCCCTTCAAAACTACTGCCACGACTCTTTTTTTTCATGATGAAATATAACAAATACCAATTTTATCTCTCTGCTGTGTATCTCCCATATACTGTAGCCTAAGAAGAAGAGGAAAACCCAGTGCTCAGACAAGGAGGTGCCAAAAGATCTGCTTTCCCTGGAAAAAGACAAACTGCAGGAGGAGGAAGGTAACAAAAAAAATCTGGTTCATCTGTTATCTGATGAATGTTACCAAATAATAACATGGGATGAAGTATGTCAGAAGGGAGGTCTTCCCTACTTTCTATTGGGGAAAGCTGCCAGTTTGAGAGTTATTTCTGTCGTCTTATTACATGTAACTACTTGGACAGGGGCCATTTGCTTTCCTGCCACACTCCTCAGGTCCTGACTGTGTTCGCAGGGATGGCAAATCCACAGGTGAAGGAGCATTTCTGACTTGATCAGAAGCCCACAGGGCAGCAGGCTCCTGTCTTCATGCCCCTCCTCTCCTCCTGTGGGCTCTGCCAGGCAGAGCATTGCTGTGCCCACGATTGAGGCTGGTAAAGGCAGCAGGGCTCAGGCAGATGGAATTTCGTTGCAAAATACGTTGCATCCCATGAGCTTCTCTCTGCCTTCCCCCCCCTACTAAGGGTGATGTTGGAAACAACAATTTCTAAGCTTTTCTGGGCTTAAGAGATTACAATATGATTAGTGTGGTGGTGAGAGCAAGAGAAGCCCTTGCTGCTGTTGGACTGGAGTCCTCCCTGGGGCCCTGTGAGGCTGCTGGGGGACAAGGGGACACAGCAGAGCCTTTCTTCAGGTGGATCTGTAGCTTTTCGAGTGGGTGAGAGAGCTGAACTGTTCCAGGTGTTATCTGGGGATGCTTCAAAGTAAGGTGATGGCTTGGTCAAATCCATGGATGGTGTTTTTTTCCTTTTTTAACTATTTGTTCTGGTTCCTCCTCTGATTTTTGGGGTTGTGGAGAGCATGGATGGAGGCAGAAGGTGGCCCCATTGCTGTGCATGGATTTGTGTGGAAACCAGCTGAGTGGGAGAGGCTGTCCACATAGCAGAGCAAGTCTTAGGGTATGTTCAGGGCAGGAGGAACACGGTAAATGGAAGCCTTATTTAATGGTTGAGATTTTCATTAACTTCTCCCCACTGACAGACGTACAAGGTGGTTGATGCTCTGGGAAAGGGGTGCCACATCAGGCTGACACACAGGACGTGAGAATATATGTGGGTCAGGAGACATGACAGACAGGTTTGTGATGGAGATTTCTTATGAAATAAGTTTCTGTGGAGGTAGTGAAGCTGCACACAGAGGAGCTGCTGCATGAGACCTGATGCTGCTTTTACAGCCAGCATCAGAAGCTGTCAGATAGCTCATTAGCTCGGTGCTAAGCAGTAAAGCCAATAAAGGAAGTTCTTTGGTAGCTCAAAAATGAACTTTGCTCTGTGCTGTAGGAGTCTGGCAGACCAAGATCAGCAGCCGCGAAAAGAGACACTTAAGGAAGGGAAGGCTGAAACAAAAAGGTGAGTGTACAGGCTTAGCTCACACATCTCATCTGGCTGGGCCTCCTCTCTTCCCAGCATCTCTCTGTTTGCTCTGTTCCTCATTTGGCAGCAAAATCTTTGCACTTGCTGAGGCTATTTACCTAAGAAAAGAGCTTTGGGAGCTCTTACTTGGGAGCTTGCCTTTTACTCCAAGCTCTCATTAAAGCACACAGCAATACCCACAGGACTCTGATAACGTCATGTGGATTAGTTACTTTTGCCTGACTTGACAGAAGAAGTTTTCTGGTAATGGATGTATAAAAACCCACATAATTTGCTCAGTTCCAAACAGGTTCTTCAGTCCAGGCCTGCCTAGAGTAAAGAATTGTAACAGAGGGATTTACTCTTATCCTACTGAGATAAAATGAAACAATATTTTGTGCTCATCCTACATTTTTCTCTGGGGATTTCAAGGTGGCTGCCACGCACTTATGCCCATATACATTTCTACTAATCATGTTATATGCAATAACTGCTGTAGGAAAGCAGGTCATGGAATTAAGGCATTTGGAAATGTTTTCATCATCTAAGAGAAAACCATCAAAATAACCTGTAAGTTTAATATGTTAGAGTAATTTAGAAGCTAAGATAGAAATTTGGAATTGGGAGACAGCTGGATGTGTGAATTTGTGCGCTGCCTGCAATAAAAGTGTTTTAAAGTGCTCTCAAATGCTCTATTAAAATTGAAGGATGAGGGAATGGCAAATTTAAATCTGAAAATACACATTTGGGGACCACTTTAATTTTGGTTTATTTATATAAATATTGAGAACTTGGATTTTTAACTCTTGGATTATCAAGAATTAAATACCTGCACGAATCTCTAAGGGATTAGGGTGCTGAGGTCTCTACTTGACCTCCAGCAAAGTGGACGGGTCCACGTTTCTTTCCTCATGGAAGTTGGCGTGTTGGCATCAGTGGAGCCACCAGCTGTACATGGAGAAGGTTAAACATGTAGGGTTTGACCCTGAGGTCATGCAGCCACTGAGTGCTTTGCTGACCCAGGAAAGAGAGTCCAGTACATCAAGTTGTAGCTGAAGCACCAGAAGCCCTTGGTGGAATCCTGGAGCGTGAGTTGTGCAGGGTGCTGAACCAAATGACTGTGTGAGTATGGGCATTTACAGAGCAATGAGATGGGATCTTCCAGAAGAAGCCCCAGCCCTGCTGGGTGCTGGCTGCTGTTCCCCATCAGGGGAGAAGAAGCAGCATTAAGGTGTATGAAGGTGGAGTTGATGCCAGCAATGCTCCTCTCTCCGGTACAGCCCCAGGAAAATGCTTTGCTATGCCGAAGGCTGGAGTCACAAAGTGCTTTAGGAGTCCTTTGGAGTAAAGTATGTTGAAAATAATTGTCATTATTTAAAATATCCATATGCCTGGCGCTGATTTCTCTAGCAACCTTGAACTACCAACATCCAAGAGATTTGCTTCTTTTTCCTTGGAGGTCCAGCTGTTTTCTTTCTCTCCCTTCACTGCTCTGGGTCTCCAGCTGGACTCTGGAGGCTTTGAGCCACCCTTGAACTCAGGGAGGGATGCCCAAGGCCTTTCTTCTCACATGACCTTCATGTTTGCTGCTTCAGTGTCCCACCCCAGGGACTCTGCTTCACTGTAATTGTATCTGTAAATAATTTCAGCTGGAAATAGCCATTACATCTGACGAGTTTAGATCAGGCTTTGCTCGGTCGTTTCCTCTGCACAAACTCTTCCTTGTAATTAAACGTAACTATGCGATGTTCATTCCCCGAGCAGATCCCAGCAGAGCATTCCTGGGTAGCTCGGCAGCTGAGCCAGCCTTTGGCTGGGATGAGAAGGGAGCGGTGTGGCCACTCACAGAGGACACCAGTGGTAGTGGAAAAGGCGCTCTCTTTGCCAAGGCAGAGTGTGGGACGGCGCTGAAGGCCTCAGGGGCCGTACGGGAAGAATCGATGCCCTGCCGGTCAGAAGAGGATGTTTTCTCCAATGTAGGTGAGTGTTCACCTACAAGCGTTGTGGAGGGAAAGCTTCACAAACTGCTGTGTCCATCATTCATCCTGCAAACACAGTGCTGTCCACCTCCCTTGAGCCCAGTTGTTTATTCCCCAGCAATGGAAAAGGAGGGATCCTCGTGGCAGGAGTTTCTTGTGTTGTAGATTTGCCTGCTGGGTGCAAGTTGGTTTTTTGCCACAAACATTCGGTGTTTTGAGCCCTTTGCAACCAAAGCCAAGGGTGTTCACACAAGATCAGAGTTAGACTGCCGTGTTTCAAGGCAGTATGAGGCAGGGTATTCCTCAGTCAAAAGCATTTGATTTCAACTGCATTCTCAATGATTAATCCAGTGTGGTGGCTGGATTGATTGATATACAGGGCCACATGATGACTCTCCTTCAGCAGCAGTAATCAGTATTCTGGGGATTCAGAAAATGCTCTCAGGTTGCCCTCACATGAGTTGTCCCCCCTGCTAGAGTCCTTTTCTTGCAAAGCATAAGGTTGATGAGGGGAGGACGTTAGTACCATTTTTATTCTAATGCTTTCACAAAAGGCCAAATTCCAAGATGATACATGATGACAACTTCTGACAGCGGTGCGTAAAGGGGACACCAGTTCAGATGAATGAGGAATTTAAGTCCAGAGAAGCTCCATGCTGGTGTGATGTGCAAGTCGAAGGGCTGAAAATGTGTACATGGTGATGGGGCTGAACTCTGTCCATAAAGGTGATTTCTCTTTGCTTCATTCTTGTCCAGCAACAGCAGTAGGTGCAGGCTTGGGATGGAGAGAACATGGGAAAGGCTGTAATGAGATTGGGAGTATGAGATAGAAACTGCTGCCGGTAGCGGTGAACATGACATCAGGTTTTGAAGTACTGTTTGTTTGCATTTTAAACGCAGGAACATGGGATATTGCAGATGTAAAGTCCTGTCCTGTGACCTTTGGGACATATTCAGATCTGTCCAGAGATTTAGGTAAGTGGTCTCTCTTCCGACTTCTATCTGAATTCTTAAATGCTTGGCTTAAAAAGGGCTCTCACTGATCATGCATGGGTCTTCTCCTGGTTTTGCATTAAATTGAGCCTCATTTCTGGCTTCTGCTTTGCCTCTCTGCAACGGTCAGTCCTTCTCCCTGCCTGGCTCCGAGCACTCCCGGAGCGTTTGTCAGAGGCTTTAACTGCGTGATGAATGCAAAGCCTGGTCCTGAAACTTTTAGAGATGCTAAAGGCAAGCATGGATAGGTATAGATAGACATCTGTGCCCGAAACAGCGTGTGTGTCTAGATTCTAAAGCCAGACATGGCAATCTATATAATGCATGCCATATTTAATCATAATTTTCCAGCACTGCATCAATGGATTGATGTACAGGTACTCAACAGGGAGAAATATTTGTCAACATCTGCATTTATGTAGCAAAAAACTGAGCTGATACGGAACGAAACTGCATAAACCAGGGAGTTTTTTAGGTGAAAGGAACAATCAAAGGTGTGAAAAAAAACCTGATTTATGAAAGATGAGAAGAAAACACTAGCCTCTAAGCAGAGGCCTTAGAAGGGGGCTAAGGAGAGTAATTCAAGGAGACACACAAATCCTACTTGTTGCTTTAGCTGCTGAAAGTAATCATCAAAAGAACTTTTTCTTTTTCCCCCAGCAGCCGTCTCTCATCTGTGCTCTTTCATGGAGCAATTAATTTAGTAATTATAGGTTTCTGTTAGCTTGAGCAGAAGCCTTCCCTCCCTGAAGGTGGAGGAGTTGGAGCTGGATACACTGGATGTGGCTTTTGTTCTGCAGGAGCTATAGCTCCCTTCTTACGTCCCCAGCATTTTCTGAATATTATCAGTGCAGCCACTCCTGAGCGAGTTGTTTTTAATAACTGATGCATGTAGTGTCCTCGTCCAGCCTTTGTTAATAAATCCACTGTGATGGGCAGCACAGATTAATGTGTGGCTTAAATTACATAACATCCAGCCATTGTGCCACAGCGAGCAGATAGAGGCATGATTAATTGGTTTTAATAATGTGAATATACCTATGTGATTATCTTTTACGTTTGGGGGTGGGGTTTTTTTGTCGGAATTTTTAAAAAAAGGGACACTTTACCCTATGCAGATAATGTGAAGAGTAAATCCTCTGAGGACAGTCCTTCCAGATGCTGTTGGCACGGCACCTCGACTTTCCTCCCCGCAGACGACGTGTGGCAGGGGCAGGGTATGTCTCTTTGCTCTTTTACTGTTGAAAGGCAAGTGTGCTAATGCTGATACTCTTTTCAGTTTGTTTCCTAAGCCTCAGAAATCAGGGTCCACTTCCCAGGTGGCTCATTCAGTGGCAGAGGTGAGGGAGAAATCCAGCGTGGGTCTAGTCTCAGAAGATGACAAAACAGGGTTGTAGAAACTACAACCTTTTTCACTGCATACATATTGCTGTGCCAAGTGTAATTAGAGCTCCTGGGCAGCAGGACCAGCTGTAGGGAGGCTGTCTGCAGGCACTGCTATCAGTTTGGGGCAGATAAGCATAGGAACAGGGCAAGCACAGGGAGATCACTCCCCACACCCTGCAGGGAGCGGGTCAGGGACTTCCTGAGCCATGGGCAACAGGATGGGCTCTGTGTTTCAAAAAATCCCCAATGTGTTAGCAGTCAACTCGGATTACTAAATCTGTGAAAGTTCGAAGTTGTGTTTGGTTTTCCTAATTGAAGCATTGCCTTTCCCTCCCTCCCATCCCTGTGTGGGAAGGTGGAGCTGAGTGGCCCTTTTCCAGAAAACTGCAGTCTGGGCTGGGGTAGAGCCACGGGGGCACAGAGTGCTTCTGGAGCTCAGGCTACCTTTGCCTAAACCTTACATTTCCTCTTTAATACCCCAAACCCAGATGCAGGATCTAACTCCAGTGCACTGTGGCAATCAGGATTTCAGTCTTTTTATGACTGGTAATGTGGTCTTGTGGTTTTTTTTCCACTTTTAAAATCTTCTTGAAAGGCCAATGTGAGTCCTGAGTAACTGGAATAATTTGGCATGAACAGTGTGGGTATTAGGCGACCTTTTTCTCTTGACCTTTCGGCCAGGATTGAGTGAAGTACATCTATATATACACCCCTGTTGTTGGGAGGCCTTTCCCTGCTCTAGATGCTCCGATTGCTTAACTGCAGGAGAAGCCAGAGTGGTGGAATGCGTGAAGGAGAAACGACAGTGACTGCCTTGCTTCTCTGCCCAGTGGTAGCTGAGGCTCTGCGTGGCCATGATTTTATAAATAGCACAGTTGGCTTTAAAAAGAATAAAAACAAAAAAAAAGCAACCCCAAGCATTCCCTTCCTTTAGCGGTGTGTTTCTTTATTCCTGTGTTGATGCAAAGGGTGCCTGGCCCTTTCCAGCCTTGGAGGCCGGGATGAAGGGAGGCAGCGTGGGCAGCTCAGCAGCAGCGTTCCTTTGCACTGAATTTAGCACTTGTCAGGCCTGGCACACTCTGGGTTCGATCTACAGTTGCAAAGCCAGGCAGAGCTCTGCTTTTTGAGTGCCATGCCTGTCTGAGAGCAGAACAGATTAGGAGCAAATTCGGCAGGTTGCCGCGGCAAACATAGGAGCAGAAGTGTTCGTAGGGATTCTGCCTGCCTTACAGATTGCTTCTTCGTCCTGGTATTTTTTTTTTCCCCTTTGAATCATCAGCCTTGATATTGATGCAGGGGAGGGGAGTGTCGAGAGAACATGTATTCTCTGAATTTAGATGAGGTAATGGTTGGCATTCAGGTCGGTGCTGCAGGCAAAATGAGCTCTTTGACAGTTCAACACGGCCTGTTAGCTCTTGCAGGCCTCTGAACTGAAAAAAACCCCCACCATTTACAACCTGAACATGAGTTGGGGTCATTTTAGCAAATCCAGAGCAGTACATGTAATGAGAGGCTCTTTGTTTTGTGCTGGTTCCAAAAGGACCTGGATGCTGGACTCCTGCCTCTGCCCTGGCTGGCAGAGCTGCCTTGGCCGGCTCCCTGCTCCACACCAGGTTATCTTTTTGTGAAGTACCAGCAATCATAACACCCTCACTCACAAAAGGCTTGAGGCGTAAATGTTGTCGCAACTCAAAGCGTGCATCCATAGAGGCAGAGAGGGAGTTAGTGGTAAGGGAACTGAAGGGCCACTGAGATATGGGAGGAATAAGACTATCAATCAGGCTGGTTTCCAAACAACACACAGCTGTGTTGGCATGCATTAATGATACACGCTCCTGGTGGTTAATTCTTAATTATTGTCGTATCTGGAGTGCAGTTCCCATTTCTAAGCTCCCAAGGATAAGACAGTCATGGACATACTGGAGTGGATCCAGCAGTGGCCATCCATTTGTATGGACACCTGATGGGGTGGTTGCCTATGGTCTGCCCAGAGTGGGGAAGAGACAATGGATACAACGTGAACTTCCACTTGTAAATATTAAAAACTCTGATGGCTACATTTCCGAGCAACCTGGTGTAGCTGAGCCCTCTGTGAGCTGTGGGGTGGGACTAGACAATCTCCAGAGGCCCCTTCCGACTTCATTCTCCTCCTGTCATCAGTCATTGTCTCTGCATATTCTCAAACAATTAGTGCTCAGCAATCTCAGCCTTTGTTAGCTGGGTCATTCAGTGTCTTGGAGATGAAGCCACAGGGTCTGGTGGCTGCAGTCCCAGCAGTCCCACCCTCAGGCTGCAGTGTCCAGGACTCTTCCATGAGGGAAGGGGGTCCCAAAGTGGAAGACGTTTTTCATCGTCATTTTCTCCTGCTCATCATTAGTGTTTGCATACTTTTCTCCCCTGCCACAAAGATAAAAGAGAGGGGGACTGAACCTCCTCTGGCCCTGACGTAATTCACATTATTTTTGAGCTCTAGAAGTGCTCTACTTTTGCCAGGCACTTTTCTTACCTCTTCTACATGATGGTTCTGGGTCCTCCTGCCTCTGCCTTGGAAGCTTTACTTGCACGTGTTTCCCAGCACTGCCTTTGTGCACCTACACCACACGTCTTTCAGTGCCCCTTTGGTGACATTTATGTACTTGTGCTTTGCAGTCTCACAGAATGGCTTGTAGGCTGTGGCTGGTTTTGCTGTTACAAAACATGTAACCCACACAGAGTGGCCAGCTGGGCTGTTTCAGAGCACTTGGGTCTGGTTCCAAGGCAAGCAAATACTAATTTTATCCCATACATCTGCTTCCAAGTGCAGTGGACCCAGGCTTTGGCAATAGTGTAGGGCAGTCTCAGAAAATCCACATCCAGCTTTGCAAATGCAGCATCTCAAGAGTATGAGCGTCGCTTTTCACCTGTGTCTTGGAATCTTCCCAATGAATTCTTCTTGATTGCCACCACAAATTTTGCCCAGAACCTTAAGAAATCTCCCGTGTCTCCTGACCCTGTGTCTCCTTATTCACATCATTCCCTCTGTTCTCGAATTAAAATCAATTTTAATTCCTTTGTTTCATGAGAATCAGTATCTTCTTTCCATTAAAAGAAGGCTTCAATCTGAGGTTTATTTGGTATTTTGACTCCAGTGAATTATGCTGAAGGAAGGTGGCGAATGAGGGACTCCTACACCCAGCTGTTGGTAACAATAATTCTGACCTGTAACACAGAAATATGAGCTTTAGACTGGAAACTATCCATTTTAACTGAATGAATTACACTTGTTCAGCAAGTGATGGCTTGGCAAGGATTTGGGTTAGCACCGTGCTCGGTATAGAGCCAACTTGCCCTTTGCAAAGGGGTCGGTTTTCTACAGCAGCCACAGGAAGACTCAGCACCATGGACAATGTGCAGCCTCCTGAGGGGTTTGCCCTGCAGGATGAAACCTCCCCAGGTTTCTGGTGCCCATGTTGAGGGGCAGCATGCCAACAAGGGGTGCTGGTGGGTTGCAATCCAAACGTACGACTCCGGATTACAAAATTTTTAATTCCCTTCTCAGCAACACAGAATGAGTTGATCTGCAGTGCTTTGCAGTTTTGTTTTCCAGGCCAGATAACTGGGGTTCAGTACTGTAGAGTGCTGTACTCCACCCTATCTATCAGCAGGCACAGAGAACTTGCTCACTGTCCCTTTTGAGCTGACCCTGGTGCTGTGGGGCCCTGTTTGACTGCGCCCCAACATCTCCCACGACACAGCATTACACAGGATAGGGACTGGAGGCCAAGAACATGCCAGTGGTTGGTGCTGGGATGGACTTTCAGCCTGCAGAGGTGCTGGCAGCCTACCTGATTTCTGAAGAGACCTTCGGTATAGTGCCTGTCAGGATCTAAAAGTGTCTCCATTGCATGGGGAACACCGCGGCCCTGAAACACATCCTGCAAATGTTTGCTGCCAGCAGAAAAATAGAGATGAGTTGCAAACAAGATCCAAGATGGAAAATGGCATTTAGCAGCATTGCTTCTGTAAACATGAACGTCAGGAATTGTCAAGATGTTGGTATACGTTTGCATTGGGAGAGAGCTCACCTCCATCAGTGCTAAATCCACGTGGGTAGCAGGGGGATTTGCTGCTGTATACCATGTTCCTTTTAAATGTTCATGTTCGCAGGAATTACTGGTCAGTTTTAGCCTGTGAGAGAATTTGTGACCCAAGGAGAATCAGTTGCTGTTTTAAAAATACTGGAGAGTATTCAAAGTTTAAAGACATTGTGGGAGACGTCACTGCAGAAGGGAAATACGCTACACGAGAGGAGAGGGTTTAAGCCAGAGCTTTGGGATAAGTACTTTTAATCCTCTTTCCTCATCAAACCCAGCAAATTTAAAAAAAAAAAATCTTATATTGCCCTTAATTGTACTCTGAGTTTGTTTTAAATACCCCTGGGACACAATGATTTGGGAAGAGTAACTGAGATGAGGCGGAGTCGGGTGGAGTTTCATGCCCACACATGAAAAGGGGGAAGCATGAATGTGAGCCCACTGCAGGCAGGTTGCCATTAAAACCATCCCCATGCTTAAAAGTATGCACTTTATAAAAGTATGCACATTAATGAACTCCTTGAGAGACCAGAAGTCAAATAGGTGAGAACAACAGTTGTGGCCTCCTGTGTGTTAAGTCACGATCTGCTTTGTTTGTAAACCCACGAGAGAATCCATCGGCAGGAGGCTGAATTCTATTTTAGACTGGAATTTTATTGGGGACTGCATTCAGAATTATTTGTTCATATCCCTTTTGAAGAAGGAAAGACATGGAGCATGGATTTAAACTGAGAAACTTGAGCAATGTTTACAATCGTGTTTATAACATTTGGCAACAAACTGGTCAGAGTGACTTTTTGGAAACAGTTTTCTTCTATCATCCCCAGCATGCTTTTGGTTTTGGCCCTGCTTCAACTAGAAGTTTTTCCATCCGGCTTGGGATTTTTTATTTATTTATTTATTTTATTTTAAGATACCCAATCAGCTAAGAGTTATTATTATATGTTGTGTTTTCAAAGTCTTTCTCCCTCTTAGGGTAAGACTTAAGATTGTTACACTCAAATCATTAAAAAATAATCACGTAGTCCTTTTAACATCTTATGATGATTTATCTGCTTTTTTACACCTCATTCAGTTTGGGTAAAGGAATTAGGCTGGTCTGTTTTGCCTTCTTGCCTGAGGATCCTTTGCCAGTGCTTTGTGGAGAGGCAGCTCAGGGCTTGCAGCCAGATTTTCAAAGGTACTGGATGCTGAAAGATAGAGAAATCTAAAACGTTTTGAGAAGTTTTTCGCCTGACCCCCATGAAATGATCAGAATCGATACAGTGTAGGTGTTACTTATTTCATGCCTATTTAAGAGTTGGATGTCAGGGAGGTTTGTAAATCAATGCTGTGATGGTGTTTTTCTGGCTTACATTCAAGTGAAGAAAATGGAACAGGAAGATGAAGTCAAGAATGTACTGGGTTCTGTTTTTCAAAGGAAAGAAAACACCAAGGAGAGCATTAACGAATGCACAAATCCTTTGCTGATGTTACTCTTCCATACAAATAATTGCCCAGAGGATGGATGGTGTGTTGAAGTGAGTGGAAGAGCCTGCTGTGTCTGCCAATGTTTCTGGATGTGCCTGAATCCCTCTCCATGAAATTAAGAGAAAATGTTTCACAAGCCATGCTATTAGTTTTGTGAAACTTGTTTTCTTGAAGTGCAGGCTGGAAGGGCTTTTGTTCCTGTATGTGCTTTTCTTCCCTTATTTAATTTTCCTCGTGTCCCGAAGAGTGCAGCGGCTAATTGGCAATTAGCAGTAAATGTGTATGTTTAATTTATTTATTTTTAATAAATTTGAAGACTTAATACACAGAGGACACATGCACACAGACACACCCAGACATCCCAGGGGCAAGCAGGAAGACGACAGGCATTCTTCGCAGGATTTGTGCTACTTGTGTGAGGCTGGGAAGTACAGGATGGATTTGAACATAACTCATTTGGCCACTTGCCCTAACAGATGACCCTTCAGCCACTGACCTGGACTCTGACTGGAAGGCTCCCACAGAAGAGTGGGGAAACTGGACTGGAGATGAGGAGCATCAGATGGGGGATGAGAAGGAGAAGGTGAGGCAGAGATGTTGATGGCCAAGGGAGACCTGCTCGTGGGGGTCGGTCCCATCCACGCTGGGGTCTCCACTCTGGCTCCTCTGGTTGTGGAGGCTTTCTCACACTGAAAGGAGGTTCTTGGCATGGTCACTCCCCTGAGCACTCTGAGATAGCTGGAGCTGGGGGACACACTTGCAGGATGTGTGAGATGGGCTGGGGGTCGTTGGCTGGTTCTGAAGAGTCCCTTCATCTGGGTGGCATTGCTGTCCTGAGCAGCAAACACTGGGTGTTTGCCACCCTGCCTGAATGAACTCTTTACTTCTGGTGCTGACCACCCCAAATACCTGGGCCTTAAAAGAGCTGTGGAGTTCACGCCTCTTGTGTGGCTGACACCAGCCTTCACATCACCCCAGGCGGCTGAGGCATATTTATTTAAGTTTGCTGATAAGAGAGTTTGTCTCATTATTAGTGAGACAGTGGCAGCTTGGGTGGAGAGGTAGAAGTCTGGCTGTTTAAATGCTTTCTAGAAGCCCCGGGGAAATGTTCCCCTTGGGCAGCAGTGGGAAGAGCCTGATGAGTTTTTGTGAAGAGCTGTGTTAATCTGAGGTGTGCACCTTATCCAGAGAGACACCCTGCTTGCACACTGTCAGCACACACTCCTGGGAATAAGTGATTTTCCTGGGGAAAAAAAAAAAAAAAAGCCCCAGGAATTAACTGTCCCAGGACTCCTCTTACAAAATCTCTGATGCTTTCAGGATTTGCCAAAAGGCAAAGCAGGCATTCGTTTCTGCCTTTCTGGACTTGAAAGCAAAACACAGCGGAAAAAGAAGAAAATGGAAGTGAAGGAAGCAAGGGGTGGAGCTGGCCTGAGGCATGTGAGTGAGTATTTTGTATTCCAGGAGTAGCATTTCATTTTCCAAGAGCAGAGGGGGATGTCTTCTCTGTTAAGATATTGTGACCTAAGGGAGACTTTTCTTATCTTCTGGCTTCTTTTCCTCTTTTTCTCCCTGACTTCCTATAAAAGAAGTGTGAGCACAGTGAACTGTGAGGTTTTGCAACATGGTATTCCCTAACATATTAACAAAACAATTTGATTTTACAGTACAGGGAGTTGTGCACTACACTTGGAATGCATCTGCCTAAGCATTTTTTTCCTCCATGATTAAAGCCAGATGCACTCCAAGTTTAATGTACAGTTGGGCTGTGTTTTATCTGCTGCTGAAGGTCACCCAGAGATATAAACAGTAATGCAAAGGTGGCTCCCAAAAGTCAGTGAAGATAAAGCGACGCCAATGTTATACCAGCGAAAAGCTTATTGAGAGCAAAATGTCTCAGGAGTGCAACAGAGAAAGGCTGGGGAGAAGGTCAGTCCACTTGGGATGGAAAGTGCAAAGGAACAGAATGTCGAGTGGGGTTTGGACCAGTCCTTGGCTTTAATGTCCTTGATGCTCAAGGAAATGAGAAATGTCTTAATGTCCTGTATTTCACTCGCTTGTCACAGAATATGGTTTTCCGGACATGTTTGTTTGTTTGTTTTTAAACATTTCTCTTCCTGTCACACCCACTGTGGTCTCTCATGATCCTTGACACAATTTTTCTCCTTGAACTCCTGATGATCCCGTTCAAAGGGAGAAGGTTTTAACTCACTCACTGACCAGAATCCACGCAGTCCTTAGGACAGCCCATCAATCCCCAGAGTGCTGCCAGGCTAACTCTCTCTCTCCCTTGCACATCCAATTAGTTGGTTTAGCTTTGTACGGGCCTTAATGAATAATCTTTAACAGTGTCCTCGGGACGGCATTGCTGCTCCTGGCATTTTTATGGTGGGCCAGAAGAAGCTCGTGTTTCATGTCAGCCCCAAATGCTGCTGTGCGAGCTCATCCTTCAGAGACAGACATTAAAAAAATGAAATTACTGATGAAGACGGATCCACAAAGTTGCTCACCACACTCCTTGTGCTACCTGCAGGCATTCAGCTGTCACTGGGCACATCTCACTCGTCAGTGTCACTGCACAGTGACAGCATTTCCACCTCAATATTTATTGATGCTCTTCCATTCACTGGGGGAAGCAAGGGGGAAAATGGTAATGAAACACAACTTCGGTACTTTAATCCCCTCTAAAGCAAATAAATAGGAGGTAGATAGATGACATGCCATAATATTCCAATCATTTAACCATTAACTTGTCCTGCAGTTTCTTTAAATGCCCCCCAATAATGACATTTTCTCTCATATTTTGTACTTGCATATGCTTCGTTTAACTCATGTGCTTAGTGAAGCATATTGTTTCAATTAAGCCCCAGCAAGGTTTGCAAACAAGAACAGAAGAAAGCCCAAGGGACTTGATATCTGCAAACCATAGCAGTGATGCAGCCTCTGCTTCCTTCAAAAAATCCTTGGATGTTGCTAATACCTCACCCAATAATGGTAAGTGAATGTTTTTGCACATCTGATGAATTTTCAGGATAATATGTAATCTGAGAAGTCTTCATAGATGCATTTTTAAGTGAATATGCAAAATGCTTCTCCTTTATAGCTGTGTTAATTCCTTGAGATCCTCTGCGTTGCTCTGTATTACAGAGGCTTTTTTGTGACAAACACCTGTTCCTGCTCCACTCAGGTACTGAGCAAAGCTATTAATTGCCTTTCCTGACAGTAATTTTTGCACAGCGCTTTTCAACATGAAACGGAAGCAAATGTACATATGAGTGAGTCAGATCCCACTAAAAATACTCAGAGCCCTCCCCATGATTTTGGATTACCCTTGGAAGTAAGTGACCCTTGTAAAACACATCTAAGAACCCTTAAATCCGCCTTCATCAGGCAAATCACCCATCAGTTCTCAGGGATGTGGTTGCACGTGGAAGGTTTGTGCACTGACCCCTGTTTTGTTTTTTTTTTTTCTATGGCAGGTGTATCTGGGAAAAAGGAGAGGAGGAAGAGGAAGAAAATGAAGAAGGAAACTTGAGGGAGCTGTGCAGCCGCCAGAGCGACAACCCAGTGGGGCAAGGCATGCTGAGGAGCTGCGAGGATTCTGCTGTGCTGAGGCCAAGGCAAAGGGAGGCTCTAGGAGACCTCCCAGTGAGAGGAAGAGGAGAGGAGCAGTGAGCCAGAGAGCATGAGTGTGTGAGAGAGCAGAGGGAGTGAGCAGGCTGTGCACAGGAGGTGGCTTTGGAATGGAGTGGCTGCTCGTCCCAAACTGCTGCCCTCGATCCGAAGGTGGTGAATGGGGGTTTGGCTGACTGCGTTAAAAGCCTTCCAGTTTTTCACTGTCATGTTGTTTGTCAGCTTGTAGTGTCACATGCCGTTGTAGAAGTAGTTGGACTGTGCCTGACTGTGATTGTACTTGGGTCCCATGAAGGATCCACCGGCTAGTCTGGTCTCCTCTGGCATTTTTGCAGAGGTGCTCATCGACGGGCTAGAAATGTACAGAAGGAAGGACTCTTCAGAGAAAAAGGGAGAATAACATGGATCATTCTCAAACCTCCTAAATCTTTTAAATCCTTGTTGTCTGCTATAGTCAGACTTTTGCCTCGTACCTTGCTATATTTATACTTTTTACCCCACATCCGACTAGCTTCCTCCACAAAGGAGGTTTTAAACTTGTTTGGAAAGCTGGTCTAAACCCCTTTTTCTCCTTGGATTTCATGGTGGGCTAAATTTTAAAGTCTGTATGTCCAAAGCATGTTGCATTTGTACTTATAGTAGACCGAGGTAACTTTTAAAAATAATTTTTCTTAATCCGATGGTTGGAAGTTTTTATCATTTTGTTACTTGAATATTCTAATATAAACTAATTTTGTGAATGATTTTTAAAAAAATGTCAGTTTAGTATTCCTTGAAGAGTGTGTATTTCTCCTTGCCAGAGGGCTCGCAGTATGGAGGGGAGAATGTGTTATAATCGAATGCTGTGGTTTATGAGCAAGGCCGAGCTGCACCACTAAAAGCAGAAGCCCTATAGCCCTAGAGGAGCTGCAGTTCTGGTCACAGCTGGGCGAGTTTCCTCACAGTCCTGAGACTGTGCCTGCGCCTGAAGCATCCCAGAAATGCTGCCTCGAAGGATGAGATAGCGTTTATCAAATCTCCATCTGCATTCGACTCCGTGCCTTTGGAGATGGTGTGGGAAGGTGACATTTCTAATGCATGTTCGATGTCTGCACATTTGTAGGCTCTGGGCTGATGCTGTGAAACCCATTTCACCAGGACACTGGGTAACCAGGGATGTGGCTTTACACTGACGCAGCTGCACTCCTGCGTGCATCGTGGAGCCAGAGGAGAGCTCTGTGCTTCTCCCATCACCCTGCCCCTGGTCCTGGCTTGCCTGAGCTTTATCTGCAGCTCAACGCGTTTAACCTGATGGCCTTTGTGGCATAGCTGTCAAAGCAGCCGTACCCTTCAGAGCAGCGATTTACTGCAGCAATGTCTTTGTGTTTAGTTTAGCTACTGTGTGCTGAGGGGCAGTTCTCTTGTGCTGTGCAGTGCACCCTGAAATTTAGCACAGCAGGATCGTTTCAGACAGGCAGAGGAGGGGTAATCTTAAGTGATGCCACTACCAGTCCACTGTCTCGAATCTGCACGTCCTGGCGTTTGTGTCTCAGTGTAGGCAAAATATTGGCAGTTTATAAACGGACTGAAGAGACCAAAGAGCTTTTATCTGGAAAGTGACTGGTTTGGAGCAGATGCATAACAAGAAAATACTTGGCCTCCCTGGAGGAACAGGTAGAGCAAGTTCAAGGATTTAGCAGATGTGCTAATGAGGAGCGAAGTTCTGCTCCTCATCTCTGATGCCAATGGAAAACATTCATTGACCTCAATGGGGCCAGGATGTTGCCCATGATCTTGGCTTGGAAGATAACCTCTGTCATCCAAAAAACCCCAAATCTTCTGGGTTTTTTTTTTTCTCTATATCTGCTTGCAAACTTTTTGATGTATTTGTAACTGTTTTATTTCAACATGTTTCAGTATTTCAAACGTCACTGTTTTTATAATAAAAAATTGACAAAATTTTATCGAGAGCCCAGTACTCTTGAGCAGTTTATTCAATTTGTATGTGTGTGAGGAAGAGCTTGAGGTTTTGGCTAAAATCATTTCATTTTCAAGCTTTTTCAAAGTACTATAAATGTTTCTTAAGTGATTCCCTTCATCTGAAACCTTTTATGCTCCGGAAATCCTCATGACATTCTTCTGTTCCTGGGATGAAAGAACTACGAAGACCTGTGACACTGACAAGTTGACTATGGTGCTGATGACAAGTAACAGCAGATTATATTACCCAGCTTTTCTGTCAAATTCATCAGTGCCCCACTTCCTGACGTCAACTGCATCTGGAAAGCTGCATTTTATTTCTGGCTCTACTGCTTCACCTATGGGAAGCCATCCCTGTAACACAAACGGGCTCAGTAGTTCATAGCACTTTCTAACGTGGGCAAAGAAAATACACTCCTAGAACTAAATACTACTCTTGATCTTAAACTTTCCTAAATAATTGAAAAGCACTCTTCAGGGCAAATTGGGTGGCAATGCTTGTGTGATCCATCTGCTCTGTCAGCACTTGGGTCCCACTTGGTTGATCTGGTAGTGCCAGGAGCCTTCCTGTACCACATCCCCCAGTGCTCCGACTGCACAGGCTCCCAGGGCTGAGAAACTTCCAAAGTGAGAGAACTGAGTTTAAAAAAATAAAACAACCAGACCAAAACAAAGCACCCAGCAACTGCTGTCAGCTTCCATTCGTTCTCTTCCCAGTCCTGGGAGGCTGAAAGGCCATCATGCAGCTTAACAAATGGTCTTTGCGGATGCTTTGAAAATCAGAGTTTTGAGTTCCTTATGAAACTCCCCTTCATCAATGCCTGTTCAGGCTACTCCCTGGTTCCTGTGTTTTTAAAACGTTTCCCTTTCTCTTCTGTGAGGCTGTGCAGATCAGCAGCCTGCTATGCTGCTTCTGCCTCTGGAGGCTCAAATGAACGTGCTAGATGTGCACATACTCTGACCTTTGCTAGCTGGAAACCAGGTAGATCCTCAGACAGAAGATTCAACATCCCTCCTACAAGCTGAAGCATCGCTTGCGCTGTGGCTGAATGTTATCCCTTAGAAGAGTAAATTGAGAAGAGCCTCTCTCCGGTCATTCATCAACCCCGTGTAGTCTAATTGCCGGTTCATGGGCCAGGGCCAGCTGGCTCCCGCTGCCTTTTCCCTAAGCAATTTATTAGCTGCTTGAGAGGCACATGCCTTAGAAACAGCCAAAAGCTCTCCCTGTGCCTGCGAATGGCCCAGCGGGTGGAAATCAAGGCTCTGGTGCAGCCGAGGAGTGGGAGGTGGGATGAAATGCGGCTGCGAAACATCGATGAACTGGTTAGGAGCAACCAATTAATTGCTACAGCTGCAAATTATGAAACACATGGCTTTAAGTTTCCACTTTCTCTTAAACTTATTCTGCTCTATTTTTGTAACGAAGCTCTTCCCTGTGGGCAGCCTCCTGAAGGTGGAGGATTGGCTCTATCCCTAATAATAGGGATGTTACATATAATAATATCCACACGTGAAGAGCCCACGCTATCTCTGGCATGAAGATGTGGTTGATGCTGTAACTGATGAACTCCTGACCTACAAAGTTGTGTTTACTTGCAGGCAGACAGCAGGATGCAGATGCAGAGCCTGAAGCTTTGCTTCATACTCATACCGTGGTGTAACACAAACCAGGCTTAAGTGGGGCAACCGCAGAGAGGAATTTGGCCTCCCGGCCCCATAATTATCCATAACTGATCACTGTAATTGTCTGTAATCATCAAGGTCCCACCCACTGCAGACGAGTGGCACAGCTGGACATATCTGCACAAGCCAAGCAGCAGGTACACACGCTGATTGAATGGCAGCAAATAATTTCTTTACTATTTTCACAACGTGAGCCTGCTCCGTAACACTGTTTTGTAAGGGTAGCTGGATGTTGTGAGAAGAGAGGGTTTTCAAGTCATGGGCCACATCTGATATAGGAAACCTTGTTCTTCTCCTGTGATCATACCAAAGCAGACCCTGTGGTATTTTCCAGGCAAACTGGGCTTTGCAGTATGTGCCATCCCCGACATTCAGCCCCGCAGATGTTCCCATCTGCAAAGGCAAGGTCCTCCCGTGCTGATGGGACACTCAGGAAAAACCTTCCTGTGTTTTCCTGGGAAAAGGCCACTGTGACAGCATGTACTGTTGCATCAAGAGAGTATTAGAAACTTGGTAAACTTCCTTTTTTAACAGACTTCGATTTCTCTTTGCACAGAGGATTTTCCTTTGTTGGTGGTTGTGTGTAGTGCACGTTACAGACACACGTCATAAATGGCTTTATTGCTCCTCCTGGGAATCTTTGCTGGTGACTCCAACTGCAAACCCACTTGAAGAGGCAATGTGTAATGAGAGAAGGATCACCAGAAGAGAAGCTCCTGCTTCCCTGAGCAGGCAGTGCTCAGGCTCATCCTGCCAAGATTCATGGAGGGGCAAGGCTGGGCTGAGGGCTGGAAAGGGGAGGCTGCCAAGGAGTACAGGACATTTCCCTTTTCCAGCGCTCACTGTTGTTCTCGTGGAAGCACTGAGATATCTGAAATTGCAAGTACCATTTTAGATCCTGTTATTTTTAGGTATTTTCATAGCTCCTCGCCTGTGTGTAGGCTGCTATAAACGAAGCACAGCTCTGTTAGTTTAGCAGATTTTGGGTCTCTAAATGGAGACGAGAATTTTTATTCACTGTTGGAGATTCAGAAGACTTGAGCATGCAGCAAGTAACCCAGAAACACCGGCTTATGCTTAGGGAAATTTTACATCACGCTGCCAGATTTTAGCTGATTTTTTTAACCCTGATTTTCTGATCCATCTGTTATGAGTTTAAAGGGTTTGGAACTGAGTTAAACTGACTCTTGCTTGGAAATGATAATTCAAATTGTTAACAGCAACCAACGAGAACAAATAGTACAGAAGCTTGGAACATTACATCAGGATTCCTAAAGTGATGTTGATTAATTCAGTAAACAAGAGTAAAATCCAATATGCACAAAACTAATCGCGGTACATTTTTATTACTTTCTTACCTCTTTTACAAGAAACCACTGACCCCCCCCAATTAGATTATTTTCTTCCAGCAGAATCCATCTTGGAAAAAAACTCTGGTAAAATTTGTTAATGCTGACTCAAGAATATCTAGGATTTCACTGTATGAGTCACCAGCAGGAAACTTTCCCTCTGACTAATTTATCTGAGGGTTTTTTTTTCCCTCATTGATATGTAAATGCTTTGCTTCAACTCTAGTAAATTCTTAGCTTTTTTAAAGAAGCAAAAAGTCAATCCATGCTCTCAGCCTGGATATTTTTCACACCTTCTGCGCCATTTCCATGGATTTTTCTAAATTCTGTTGAAGGGATCCAGTGTTAGGGGTTACCTAAGATTCTCAGCTCAGGGTCTGTGGGTTTCCCTTCCCACAACAGAGGAAATGCTGAAGCTGGATAGGAACTTATCATTCAAAACATTTCCATCCTGGCAACAGCTCAGTGTGTGCAGAGAAGTAACGGTGACAGTGTCAAACCAACATCTTCCAGCCAAGGACAGACTGAAGAGCAGCACAAAAGACTGGTATATCACAAAAATCAGCAGAGAACAGACTCAGTGCTGGAGGGTTTTGACATTTTGCGAGTGTTGAAGTTAATTTTTTTTAAGAAGCTGAATGAGAATGCGGCCTGGTCTCTCACTGACCTGATCCTAGCTGTTCTAGATTAGATTAGGTAATAGGGGATAGGTTGGACTTGATGATCTCTAAGGTCTTTTCCAACCTTACTGATTCTGTGATTCTGCTGTCACCTTATTAAAATATGATTATTCAAAAATAATTTGTGCTTGGTAGAACTTCGCCAGTCCCTCTCAAGACAGAAGTGCAAATCTCCTGTCTAGACAGGGGTTTTGAAAGCCCTAACTAGCTCGGCTAATGAGGAACACCGGGATATCAACCCCTCCCTACCTGCTGAGAGGGAAGGAGTTAAGTGTCCTGCTGCTAAAGGAATCCCAACCATCCTTTTGCAGCCCCTTTTGACTTGCAGATCTGTCTAGGCCTTCCTGCTCTTACTGTGGTGGGTGATTCGGTCCTGCATGCCAAGGTCTTTTTGCTATTTGTGAGAAAAGTTATCTCCAGCACTCTGCGCCTCTGAGATTTTGCTCTGGCTGTCACGACTGCAAGATGAGCCCTTGAGTTTTTAATATATTTAGCTTCACAAATCCTCTTTGAACTAGCAAAAAATGAGAGAATTAAGGCTCAGAAGGAAGTGTCTTGCCCGAGGTCATCTGGGCTGCTCGTGGCATGGAAGAACTAGAATCCTTCACAGCGAGTAGGACTAAAATCATTAACCTATTCTCTCTTCCCACAAGTACAGGAAACAATGCAATCGCTCTCAAAATACTCTTTTAATCTTCCTTTTTAATTTTTTTTTTAATGAAGGGAGGAGAAAGTGGAGTTTTTTTAATGCCCATTCAATAGTTCCACATCAGTCTATCCTGCTGTGGAAAGCCTCTTTGTGATGTTAAATGAGATTCACATTATCCTTCCCAGAATCTTTGTTGTCTGCAGGGTATAACAAGCAGCGAAGCTCAAGGGAATCGCACCAATTTTTATTCTGAGTCTGGCTGACGAAGATATGAACACTTAATTAAGGTTTCTTTCATCTCATGAAAATAGCCCTGAAGATCTGAGCCTGACATGAGAGCTGCCAGCGATCCAAGAGGAGGCGAAGCATCCAACTGCAAGACCTTAGTTGGAACCCCCTCACACACCATTTGGACTGAGAGTCGGATCTAGGTACTATAATATTTCCAAATCGATGTCCAAAGTCGAGGGAGCGGCTCTGGCTTTCCCCTCCTGACTCATTCTAGTCCCTAGTGAGTTCCTGTTTCACACAGGGACAGACCAACAGGAGGGAGAGTCTCCGAGCTCGGCGGAACAATGCAATCAATTCAGGCATGCATGAATTTGGCTTGGGCTTCCCGACGTGCCATCTGCGAGAAAACGGATTTTTTAAATGACTGATTGCCACAAAATGCACATTCTCCTTTTTTTTTTTTTCCCCCTATTTATTTACATGGATGCATGTGGTATATTGATTAAAATTAGTCCCTTTTCGCTACATTCAATCAGAGTGTTGATAATTAGGCATCTGTGCACTGGGCTGAGAACATTAAGGAGCACTAAAGAAACAAACAATAGTTTATAATAGGATCATTAGAGCGGACTTAGCAGCTCTTACAACATGTTTATTCAAAAATGAAATATGCCCTAAGGAAGAAAAACACCAATTATGGAACACTGGGGATTTAAAATAAAAAGGTCAGTTTCAAAGCCTTTAAGTAAATAATTTCAAACAACTCAGCAACAGCTCGTGTTTAAAAACAGACTTAAGCATCTAAAACAATAAAATGTGTTAATTGTAGGATCTGGGATATATCAAAAGGACAATCACAGTCACAATCATTACCTTCTCATCGTTCAGAGTGAAAAAACCCTCAGAATTAATACTGACATACATGTTCATGTATACATGCCCAGCAAATATTTACGTTTCTGTGAGTGTCTGAAACCGACTGTACACTGCCAAGAAGGGAATACTTGCAGCTGCGAGTAAAAGGGATAAAATAAACTGCGCATTTCTGCATCAACAGCTCAGGTTTGCAGAAACCTCTGGGTCAGGGGAAGTTTAGAGCTCCTGCTCCACGTGGGAACAGGAGAAACCTCCCGTCACATACACGTAACAAAGGCAGCACTCAGACTTACACACGTTATTTCTAATTAACACGTGCGGAACCTGATTTCAGCGGGACTAATGAAGCATCTCCATTACACACTCACCAGACAAGTAAAACACCCTTGTGGACTAAAATTCACCTCTCCTGTCGTCCCTCTTATGACATATCCTCTTAGGATAATCCTATTATTTAACCCAAGGAACTTGGTTCATGGGAACCAAGCTTTCTACAGCACTGGCTGAATTTCAGCACAAGCTGTGGGATGTCAGCAGTACTTCAAAGCTTCAGGCTCTGCTGAGGTGTTCTGGTTTAGGAATTCACTGAGACTCTCCAAAACCTGCATGCTGGTCTCTCTCTCCTCTCTCCTCCCCCGTGCAGTGGGGTAGAATTGAGGACTGGAGGCACAAAAGGCAAAGATCACCGTTTGAGATAAGAACAATTTACTGGAAATAGCGGTAAGATAAGAAGAGGAACCGTAACATCAACGATACTGATGACAGAGGGTGTAAGAAAAGAAACAATTCACACCAAACAACAGGCGGTACCGGAAGGCTCCGGGGAAGGAATCCCTTGTTCCTGGAAGGAAAGATCCCTCCCTCCCCCTGAAATGCCTGGTGGTGGTACAGAATAACCTCTGTGTCCTGCCCGGCCACTGCGAGGAATTCCCCCTGTCCTGGCTGGAACCTGCACATTACTCCTGCTGTTCATTTTGGAATGGAGCGTTGTCCCATAATAACCACAGAATCAATTAGGTTAGAAAAGACCCCCGAGGTGATCGAGTTGTGAAGAATGGAAGGAGTTTCTGGCCCTCACAAAAACGCAATTAAGCAAAAGAAAAGCCACTCATGAGATTAGTAGTGCATTGAAGGTATTCGAGTATATTACCTAGCAGCATAAATTAGGATGAATCCTTGTTTAAATATACCATCGATTCTACTACTACGGTGTTTTTACTAATTACATGGCTTTTATGCATGATCGGTTTTAACACAATGCTTGTTGCTAACTGTGTAAGGTTTGTTTAAATAAAGAGTCGCTGTAGAGGTAAAAGATAATTGCTGGAACGAGAGAATTCCGGAGGAGTCCTTTGAGTTCTGTAACTCCCTAAAAGGGGGTTTTAGACAGGCAGGGGTCGGTCTTTTCTCTCTGTCCATTGGAGATAGAACGAGAGGTCATGGTCTTAAGCTCCAACAAGGGAGGTTTAGACTTGACATTAGGAAAAAGTTTTTCACTGGAAGAGTGATCCAACATTGGAATGCGTTGTTCAGGTGGCTGAATCGCCGTCCCTGGAGGTGTTTAAGGGTAGACTGGATGAGGTGCTGAGGGTCATGATATCAATGTTATAGCTGTTAGATCGTAGTTGGATTATAGTTTGGACTTGATGATCTTCAAGGTCTTTTCCAGCCTTATCAACACCGTGGTAGTGTGAGTGGGCCCCCGACCAATGAGTGGTTAATTGGGCCAACAGACCAAGCCAATTAATTCAGCAAGAGAGATAACGGACCAGCTCAGGCCAGTTTTGCAATTGGGATGAAAAGTTGATGATGATGATGATGGACCCTGACTTCATCCCACAGGACCACCAGCGACCCTTCCCACAAAAGGAGAGGGAGTTATGCCTGTGTAAATGACTTCTCGGAACTAATCCCAATAATCCCTCCTATTCTTCGCATGGCTAATGTATAAGAATAGAATACAAAATGTAAAACTTGCTGGTGAACTGCGAACCCCTGGACTTGGAATCTACGGAGCCACGCGCCCAGCGCTGCTTGCCTTTGTCCTATAATAAAAAGCATCATAAATCCTAATTCCTCCGTGGGCTCGCCCCTCACATCTGCGAGGAGAGCCCATCTTCAGCCTGCTCAGGACCTTCTCTCACGCAGTTGTGGAGACCAATCGTGTCCCTCCCGAGCCTTCCCTTGTCCGGGCTGAACAACCCCCTCAGCTCCCTCATCCACCCGCTCCACATCAGACTTGTGCTCCACNGATTGGTCGGCGCGGCCGTTGACGCACGCGGGGGGGGTGGGTTTTACGTCCCTGGGCCTGAGGGGGCGCCCGCAGAAGGGCGGGCGGCGGGTCCGGCGGAGGGAGCTCCGCGCTGCCGCCATGTCGTTCAAGCGTAGCCGGGACCGCTTCTACAGCACCCGGTGCTGCGGCTGCTGCCATGTGCGCACCGGCACCATCATCCTGGGCACCTGGTACATGGTGAGTGCCCTGGGGGGGGCATCGTTCCCCCTTTCCCGAGGGGCTCCACGAGGGGGTTCCTTAAACAAGCAGAGAGTGCTGGGTTTTGAGGGTTGTGCATCTCGGTGCTGAGATTGGCAGAAAATAAATGTACAGGGCAGCAGTAAAGTGGCTGGAGAGAGGGTTGGAAGAAGCCAAGGGTAGGGGATTGGGAATGCGGCAAAAACTCCAGGAGGAAGGTGTTAATTTTTTTTTTTAGAAAAAAAAGTATAATATAATTAGTTAGTTTTAAATAAATAAAGGCCTGCTGGACTTAACTTAACCTGGACCATTCGATTTAATTTTTTTCTTTTATTTAGACGAGAAACATTTCTCAATGGGTTTAACCCTCTCTGCTTGTAAGTTATAATAAATAATACAATAACTTCGTGTCGGGTGGGGGTTTTTTTTTTTGGTTTGTGTG